>CM059871.1:41287409-41887409 GCA_030490815.1 Acer saccharum
AATAATTTTCAAATGTTGAGGGAAGTTTGTGCACATATGGTCAAAACTGCCATATTTGTGCAATTTTATCAAACCTCAGGGGTGTGTGTGCAATTCCCCCTTTTTTCTATAAATTTTAAATCTGTATTAAAAATAAAAAAAAAAACTGTTCACATGGACTAGTATATTGTTTTTTAATGAATAAAGTCAAGTAAAAAATGTAATTGTAACCCTAAAGGGTGGTGCCGTTGGTCACTGGGACGAGCCATAAACTCGGACGTTCTGGGTTCGATCCCTGATAACTACGTTTCTCTTGGGGCCACTGGAGGTTAACCCGGCTGTTAACTTCAAGGCATCGTGGGATTAATTAAGGTGCGCGCAAGCTGACCCGGACACCGACAAACACCAAAAAAAAAAAAAAAAAAAAAAAAAAAAAAAAAAAAAAAGGTAATTGTACCAAAGAGATCTCGAAGTAACCCAACTATATAAATTGCATGCACCCTACGCTTAATGTTCATGACTCGAAGTAACCCAACTATATAAATTGCATGCACCCATGAAAAAGTTGTTAATATTACAATTTTTTCAAGAGAACCGATAAATTTTCTTTGTGGTTTTTTTACTACCAGCTGGGAGAGAAAACACAAAACAATAGTTTGAATCGAAATGGAAAGAGATTCAGAGCCGCTATTGAGCAACCGGTGTCCAAAGGGTGGCCTAAAAACTCTGCCTTTCATCATAGGTAACTACAAATATTCAATTCAATGATCTACTACTTCTTCTTCTTTCTTTTTTATTTGATTGTAATATCGTGATTATAAACTCTGGTACTGGGACTGTGATTTTCTACAGCAAACGAAGCATTTGAGAGAGTAGCCAGTTTTGGGTTGTCACCCAACATGATATTCTATTTGAAAACTAGATATAACATGGAAACAACCACGGCAACTAACCTGATTTTATTCTGGAATGCTGCTACTAGTATGCTACCGGTTGTTGGGGCGATCGTTGCAGATTCTTATGTGGGTCGGTATCCGATGATCGGTTTCGGCTCCATTGCTAGTCTCCTGGTAATATTTAATCCTGACTAATTAAGTACTAGATATATTGATTACTGATTAGAGTTAAAAGATTCTTTCTACTTAAATATTTCTTTTTCATGTTACAGGGGATGATTTTGTTATGGTTAACAACCCTTTTTCCAGAATCAACAAAGCCGACGACCTATCAATTTATGCTTTTATATGCATCTTTTGGTTTCATGACAATTGGAGCCGGTGGCATCAGGGCAAGCTCCATGGCTTTTGGTGCTGATCAAGTGATCAACACAGGGGACAACAACCTCAAAAAATCAGGCCAGTTACAGAGTTACTTCGGTTGGTATAATGTTTTTACCACAGGTTCATATATTATTTCGTTGACTTGTATTGTGTACATTCAAGATCACCTTGGCTGGACTATTGGTTTTGGAATTCCTGTTGTGCTCATGTTCTTGTCTGCTATTTTATTCTTCTTGGCTTCTCCATTTTATGTCAAGGAGAAGCCTAACTCAAATTTGCTCATCGGTCTGGTTCAAGTCGTCGTGGCCTCTTATAAAAATCGCCATATAACATATCGTCTCAATCCAACGATGATATAACATACCATCAGAGAAATGATTCAAATCTTCTAATTCCGAGCGACAAGTTAAGGTATATATGATGCAGGAGCATAGTGTTATTTTCTTTTATTAGAATAATACTGATATTTCACCTTTTTAAAATTGTTTATTTACTTTGTATTAGTAGTTTTTTTGTCTGCTTCTAAAAACTCTGGTTTCTCTATTATATTTTCCCATCTTTCAATCGACTTCTACGTCAATATATATGATCATCACTCGCATAATCACTACATTTCTACTCTTGTGAACAATCTCTTATACATTGTTTGTTACAGGTTTTTGAATAAAGCTTGCATTATTAGAAATCCTGAACAAGACTTGACCCCAGATGGAAAAGCCACAAATCCATGGAGTCTATGTACAATAGATCAAGTAGAAGAACTAAAAGCATTGATCAAAGTAATTCCAATTTGGTCGACAGGGATCATATTTTTTATAAATGTCAGTCAAGGTACTCTAGGAGCACTTCAAGCAAAGACTATGGACCGACACATTACTCGAAACTTCGAAATCCCAGCAGGGTCATTAGGATTGTTCTTGATTCTCACTCTAACACTCTGGATTGCTCTCTACGATCGTGTAATCATCCCTGTAGCATCGAAAATCAGAGGGAAGCCATCTCACCTAAGCACGAAACTACGAATGGGGATTGGAATTCTCTTCACTAGTCTATCCATGGCATCATGGGCAATCGTGGAGAGTATCCGGAGACAACGTGCAATCAACGAAGGATTTTCCGACGAGCCCGAAGCAGTGGTAGACATATCTGCAATGTGGCTGCTGCCACATTTGGTCATGGATGGTTTGGCAGAGGCGTTCTATGGGGTTGCAGTGAACGAGTTCTTTTACACAGAGTTGCCGAAAACCATGTCTAGCATTGCCGTAAATCTGATGGGAGTAGGTATGTCAGTGGCGAACATGGCGGCAAGCGCTATATTGAGTGCAGTGGATTGTGTTAGTAGAATTGGAGGAAAGGAGAGCTGGGTTTCGAACAATATCAACAAGGGTCATTACGATTATTATTTCTGGTTTCTTGCTGGTTTATTTATGGTTAATTTTATTTATTATCTAGGCTGCAGCAAGTTTTATGGTCCTTGTAAATGCAAAGTCAATAACGTGTTCAATGGAGGTAATAGCTCGAGGGAGGGGGACTAAATACGACCGATCATTCAACCTGAAATTTAATGGTGAAAGACGTTCATTTATTTTAATAATGTTTTAGGTTGGAATCATTAAAAAAAAAAAAGGTCATTTTGAATTCTTACATACAGTATACGTGCATATTATGTGACTTGTAAAAGTAAATAATGTTTGGATATTTGATATCTTTAGTATCTCTTCCCTATTTGGACAATCATTAACCCAAATTTGGCAAGATTCTGGCCTTTTCCAACTGACTTATTTGGCAAGTTCATTTCTAGAATGGAATCTTCTGATAATTACTTAATTTCTAGAGAGAAAAGTTAGAAATGATTCAACCATCCCATCGTATGATGTATGTTATTAATTAATTAGTTAATATCTACAATTTTTTTTTTACCATTCTCAACTCTTTTGCAGCCTTATCACTTCATTCTTATTTTATATTTTATTAATATAAGTTGCATATAATAACCATTCTACAATTAATTACATATAATCACCAATCTATAATCATAATTTGAGATTTTTTTTCACCACTAGATTATTATTTTTTTTCAAAATATTTTCATGAATTATAAATATATATATACAGAGGCGGACATAGTAGAGGGCTGTAGCCTGGCTAGCTGAAATTTTTTTTTTATATAAATGGTTAATTACACTAATATCCCTAAAGATTAATAATATTACAAGAATATGATATTTTCCTTAAATTTAGTGAAATATAAATATTTTGTTCTTCAAAGTAAGTTATAAAAATATAAATAATATTATAGTTTCTAACATTATAGAATTAAATCATCCAAAAGTTTAAATAATTTTTTTAACTACAAGTTTAAATAATTGTTTATGCATAAATTTTACAATATATTTCATATACTTAAGTAGTCCATTATCAAATTAGTGTCATCTTATTATTCAAAAAAATAAACAAATATTCATCGAGAATTATATATATAAAAAATTATTTTTAATCAATGGCTCGCATGTCTCTCACGTCTCGCACTAACTTTATTATATATGTGTGCAGTGAGGAAGAAAATCACAAAAGTTTTCTCCACAATACACACCGAATTTAAAAATGTAGTGTGAGAATTTGTGAGTTATTAATAAAGCATTATAATATTTTGACTAAACAAAAGTAAATAGATCAAACTATTGACTTTATAATGTTAGTGTGTAACGGGAAAAAAAAATACTATATATATATAAATTAGCCCGGGCGGCTAATTTTTCCTGGGTTAGCCCCTATATATATATATATATATATATATTTGTTAATTAAAATTTTTTGAATTATTTTAGAGAAATAGGGTTTTTTTTCCCTTCCATTTTCATTATGTTTCGCACAAATTCTTTTTTACTTCATATTCAAACAAATTTGGAAAAAATAATTCTAGTGCTAGAAAATTTTATAAATTTTGTTATTAATTAGATTTTATTAAACTTACCACTGCTTGATGCGACTTGGTGTTAATAGTGTTCATTCAATCTGGAAACATCTCATTATATTCGACATGTGTATTTAAAAATATATATATTATCCATTAAAAAAATCACATTAAAATTTATTAAAAATGATTGAATTTTATTGAGGCAAATTAAAAAATCACACAATAAGGTGGGCAATTTGCTTATCGTGTTTGCTTCAATATTTTTTTAATTTGCTTTCAATATTATTCATGAAAATCACACACTTATTTTTTTAATTTGCTTTCAATCTGCAGAACCAAACCAATCTCTATAAACGCTGGCATGGTGTATATATAAGACTTGAGAAGATTAATGACACCAGCGAATCCGACTCAAGGCAAACCGGAGAAATACCCGAATCGCGACGACCCAGTTCCAAACCTTTCAAAATAGTCAAGGATTCAGCAAGTTCGATCAACAGACATAGACCATCTTTTACAATTTGATCACATGAAAAAATTTGACAGCATTAAAAATTTAAAATATTGGTTTACACTTTTTGTTTTGCTGAAATTCCAAAGAGCTAGAGCTCCGACACTAAAAGCTTGGTGCTATGCATATCACTATTTCTCTCTACTAATCTTATTTTATTAATATTTAAAAAAAATTATCTTATGTACAATAATAAAGGAAGACGCCAAAAACTAAATTAAATTAACTCAAATTAATTTATTAATTGAAAAATAAAACTTCCATTTTCATTTTTTTTTTTACCATATATTTTTCATTTTGGTATATCAGTATATCACAAACCACACATTCTCATAGTTCTGTTTAAGATGAAAATTCCTTCTCAAGTTCTAAAATATTAATTGTAATTTTTAATTTTATATAAGCAGAAAAAGAAAATTACACAGAACATGATCTTAAACAATTTTATCCATTAAAAATTGACCTATAAATATGAAAATAAATGTTATTTAAAAAAATATATATATATAGAACTGACAGTAATAGTTTTTTTTTTTTTTTTTAAATCATTTTAAATATTTCTAACCGACAACGTGTAGCAGTTTTATATGAGAATAAAAATGATGTATTTATTTATATCAATGGGACCATTCCTTAATTGTCAATGCAGACAACAAATTCCAATTAAGTGTGATATGCACGAGGAGGGACCGGCTCTGACTCTGTTTATTGTTTGTTTTTTTTTAACCTAATTATCACGTCATCATGAATCTTGACCACTCAAATTATACACTCCGTGCATCAACAATCCGACACGTAGCAGAAAGGATTTTGACACTAAATCACATGGTAGTTTTTCTCTTACATACATTGGTTAGTGTGCCTAATTATTATCATCAATTCCCGGAACAAATTAAAGTAAGCTTACCGAGTTTCGCATGGGATTTATAATAATATGGTAAATTATATATATATATATATATATATACAATTTTTCTATTTTCAGTTTCAACTGATAAAAAATATATCAGTTCCTTTTATATAGGCCATTGGATTTAAATATTTTGACTTGACTGTATGCATTTGTGAAAGCATCTTTTAAATCCAGTGACCTACATGCAAGGAACTGATATATTTTATATTAGTTCGAACTGACAATAGAAAGACTGATATATATATATAAATGTTCAAATCAATACATACAGATGTAAATATAATAGGATATTGAATGTGAACCACTAATTTTCCATGTTTTGGTTTAGTGTGTATGCACTTGTTAAAACTTCTCTATAATGAGTGGTTCACATTCAATGTCCTTATATATTTATATCAGTGCGAACTGATGTAAACGAGACCGTATATATATGGTGGTTCTCTAGTAAGAACGTCCTGAAATTATAAGTTAAGGACGTCTGGGTATTTGTTAATGTGGGAATGTGAGTCCACTGTGAATATGTGGTTATGGTTGGACGTCCTGAAATTATAAAGTCAAGACGGCTCTGATTAGAGAAATATTCTTTATATATATATATATATATATATATATATATATATAATTTGAGGCGAATTGTTTGCAAATCACCTCAATATTAATTTCATATTTTTACTCTAAATTTTAAATAATTTTTCTCAATTAGACTTATAATATAGACATATTTATAACATATTAATACACATCATCACACTTTTGCCATATGTATTATTATAATTGAAGTTAAGTTATTTATATGTCAAAAGTGTGGTGATATGTTTTAATATGTTATAAATATGCTTATATTGTGTACCTATGAGAGAAAACTTGAAATTTTAAATTTGTATTTAGAAACAAATGCTGTGCACATGCACTGTATAATTTTTGTTCAGGAACTGAGAAATTTTCATTCTGGTAGTTTGAATCGAAATGGAAAGAGATTCAGAGCCGCTATTGAGCAACCGAAATCCGAAGGGTGGCCTTAAAACTCTGCCTTTCATCGTAGGTAACTACAAATATTCAATTGAATCTTCTTCTTCTTTCTTTCTTCTTTATTTTGATTATATTAATGTGATGATAAACTTTGATATTGGGACTGATTTTTCCAAAGCAAATGAAGCGTTTGAGAGGGTGGCAAGTTTTGGGTTGTTACCCAACATGATATTCTTTTTGAAAACAAGATATAACATGGAAACAACCACGGCAACAAATCTGATTTTAGTCTGGAATGCTGCTACTAATATGCTGCCGGTTGCTGGGGCAATGGTTGCAGATTCTTATGTGGGTCGGTATCCGATGATCGGTTTCGGCTCCATCGCTAGTCTCTTGGTACTGTTTAATCCTGACCTGATCATTAATTATTAATTAGATATACACATATAGTGATTATTTTGTTACAGGGGGTGATTGTTATTTTATAAAAAAAAAAACACTTTAAATATTTCTTTTTCATGTTATAGGGGATGATTTTGTTATGGTTAACAACCCTTTTTCCAGAAGCAACAAAGCCGACGACCTTCCAATTTATGGTGTTATATGCATCTTTTGGTTTCATGACAATTGGAGCTAGTGGCATTAGGGCAAGCTCCGCGGCTTTTGGTGCTGATCAAGTGATCAACACAGGGGACAACAACCTCAAAAAATCAGGCGTGTTACAGAGTTACTTCGGTTGGTATAATGTTGCCATCACTGGTTCATATATTATTGCTGTAACTTGTATTGTGTATATTCAAGATCACCTTGGTTGGACTGTTGGTTTTGGAGTTCCTGTTGTGCTCATGTTCTTGTCTGCTATTTCATTCTTCTTGGCTTCTCCCTTTTATATCAAGGAGAAGCCTAACTCAAATTTACTCATTGGCCTGATTCAAGTTGCCGTGGCCTCTTATAAAAATCGCCAATTAAACATATTGTCTCAAGCCACCGATGATGTAACGTACTATCAGAGAAAGGATTCAAATCTTCTCATGCCGAGTGACAAGTTAAGGTATATATTTATATCATCACTCGCGTAGTCACTACATTTAATTATTGGAGTCTTGTATATATCAAGTATCGAAACTTATTTGTCACTTTTGTCTGTTCAGGTTTTTGAATAAAGCATGTATTATTAGAAATCGTGAACAAGACTTGACCCCAGATGGAAAAGCCTCGAATCCATGGGGTCTATGCACAATAGACCAAGTAGAAGAGCTAAAAGCATTGATCAAAGTGATTCCAATTTGGTCGACAGGGATCATATTTTCTATAAATGTCAGTCAAGGTACTCTAGGAGCTCTTCAAGCAAAGACTATAGACCTACACCTGACTCGAAACTTCGAAATCCCAGCAGGGTCCTTAGGATTGTTCATGATGCTAACTCTAACACTCTGGATTGCTCTCTATGATCGTGTAATCATCCCTATAGCATCGAAAATCAGAGGGAAACCATCCTACCTGAACACAAAACTACGAATGGGAATCGGGCTAATCCTCTCCACATCATCCATGGCAACATGGGCAATCGTGGAGAGCATCCGACGTGACCGTGCAATCAAGCAAGGATTTTACAACGACCCAACAGGTATTGTGGACATGTCTTTTGTGTGGCTGTTACCACACAACATCATGACTGGCTTATCGGAGGCATTCTTCACTGTTGCGCAGAACGAGTTCTTCTACTGCGAGTTCCCGAAAAGCATGTCCAGCATTGCCACAAGCATCGGGCATGTTGGAGTGTCATTGTCGAACCTGGTAGCGAGCGTTATATTGAGTACGGTGGATTGTATTAGTAGTATCGGAGGAAAAGAGAGCTGGGTTTCGGACAATTTAAACAAGGGACATTACGATTATTATTTCTGGTTTCTTGCTGGTTTGAGTGCTGTTAACATTATGTATTATCTATACTGCAGCAAGTCTTATGGTCCCTTGAAATCGGAAGCCAATGATTTGTTCAATCCAGATAGTAGCGACGACAGAGACGAGTAATACGTATTTGAAATTTTTTTGGGATTTTTTTCTATCAAAGAATCATATGAACAAGAATCTTCTTGTTGTTGCAACCAATTTAATTACCAGAATCTTTCACTTTTAAGAGTCACAATTCCCAAATGAACCCCATCATTGAAACACAATGGTATGTATAACAATAAAGCTATTTTACCTAATTTTGATGTCAAAAATTTACATGATAAAAATTTGCATGATCTCAATCGATGATGTGACTACGAGACTCACATGATATATATATATACAATCCCGATCTGGTCAGTGCATCATTATATAACTGTATCAGGATATTGAATCTGAGCCACTAGTTTTGACAAGTGCATACACACTTGAGTCAAAGTATATAAAACGAGTGGCTCACATTCAATATCTTCACGAAGTTATATCAGGATGAACTGATTTGAATTTTTTTCTATATATATATATAAAGTGAATTAATTCAGCATAAATGTGTATCAATTGACATATCATTAGTTGCACCAAACAAGGGAATTAAATTAGAGAAATAGAATCTGATTCCCGGTTGATGCAACAAAGAATTCTGAAGATGTAGATAATTAATTTCAGGTTTATTAAGCTTGTGTGAGTAGATTGTATGTGTTTTTGTTCATCGAAATGTGCGGTGCATCTAAGATTTTTAGGTGTGGAAATGGGTATGGGTGGTGTGCATATTAATAAATAATAACCTAATATAGTCGAAATCAAAATAAATAATTTTAATGAGTTTCATATGAGACTTATAATATTTGATAGGATCTTTATTATTTATCTACTAAATCATACTTCAAATATAGTTTAGTAGATCCGCATCTGCAAATCACACGTCATAAAACCTAAAAATATTTTTGAATAGTTAATTAACTTTTACATTTATAAAAAAATATATATATATAGAACGAATTACACCCTCCTCCCCTGAGGTTTTCTAAATTAGAGATGAAAACGACTTTATCATTAAATAACACTCATCTCCCCTCCTGTTAGTCAACATCAGTTACATTTAGCCTTTGACCTTGTCAGACCATATAAAAGTCTAAAATACCCCTAAGTATGTTGTTGACGGTGATTTTTGGATCGTTGAAAAGTCAACCGCCAAACAATAACACGTAGGCAGATCGAAGCTTTAACCAGTCTACAGTTGAATAATCAAAGCTCTCCACGTGGATGTGATACGATTCGTTTGTATTTGAGAATAGTAATGTAGAAAAGCAGGAAATAAATAATAAACCAAACATAACACATATTTTACGTGGTAAAACCCAAGGCGGGGAAACATCCACGGTGCCGATGATGGCGAGAAGAGATCCACTATGAATAGAATAATTACACACTCAACACTCGCTTTCTCTCAGATAATTGTTTATGTTTCGTATCTTTTTTCTTATGTAAGTATCAATTGCTCATGATGTCGATCCCCCTGATATAATGAATACATGGATGTATTTATAGGGTTTGATCTAGGGTTGCCCTAGTTCCTGTCGTATAAGCGGTGGACTCATTAATTAGAGTCTTTTTAGGATTCTGGTAGAGTAGACTGATTAGGACTCGTTTTCCCGTTTGGTGTTTATCCTTCTGGAAGCTTTGAGTTCTTTCCTGATTTAGACTTCTGACACTAGAGAGGAAATAGGGATATTTCCTTACTTGGAGTGTGATTTTTAGATTTCGTATCTGAGTGGATCTCCGCTTGATAAGGTGTATCTTGATAGGATTGTATTTCCTTTTTTGGCCGAGTATATCTTGTTTTGGTCGAGTAGATCTCGCTGAGTAAAGATCTTCGGCGAGCAGGATCTTCGGCGAGCAGGATCTTTACTCATTAATATTTCTTTAACTGTACGACTTTACATGGTGCATACGCTTCTTACTTCCATATTTCTTGATGACGTGTCCAGACCTGGTGACGTGTCCTCGGTCAGCGTTTCTTTCATTGACTAGTTGACTTTGGATGACGTGGAATTACTGTACTTTCGTATTACCTGCTATCTTTGCTGACGTGTCATGCTGACGAAAATATACATACAACATATGTCTATTTACTTTTATAACCCCAGGTAAAAGACAAAAAAAAAAAAAAAGATTAATTGAAAAAACTATTTAAAAAATAAGATTAATTGAAAAAAATAATGTTTTTATAAAAAAATTATAAAGATTCAAATTTAAAAAAAAAATGAATTTTTTTTTTAATTGCTGGTCCAGCTATTTTTTAAAACATATATTTAAAAAAATTAATAAATATTTACAAAGGTAAAATAAATATTTTTTTTCAAAGAAATATAATTAAAAATTTTAATTTTTTTTCAATAAAAATAATTTTAAAAAAGATTAGTTTCCACCGTCCATCACCATGATGAACGGTGGAGATCAGATTAAAAAAAAAAATTAAATGAAAAACTAAACAAAATAAAATTAAAAAAAATCCACAAATTACTAATCCCCAAAAAAACCAGCCATACCATCACCAACACCCTTACCATCTCCATCTTCGTCCACTAAAATTCCCAGAAAAAGCAAGTTCTTTCATGAAGGATTTGGTCACTTTCTAGCCATCCCCAAATTATATTACAGTAAATATATATATATATATATATATATATATATATAATGAAATGGCTTTTACTGGGACACCTCAAATAACCTAGAACTTTTTTCGAATAGTTAAGCATGGATGACCCACCTGAAAAATCTCAATCAACAAAAGAGCAGATCTCAAACTCCATTACTGGTACACACCTCAAATCAACAGCCTCCACCACCCAGTCAAGCCAAAACATCATCTTATAATTTTCTAAAATCATTAAAACTCATCTCTAATGAACACCCATTCAATTCAAACAAATATTCATCTCAAAGGAAATTTATTAATTAAATAAACAATATTTAAAGAATAAATACAAAAGTTCAGTTCTTCAATTTTCGTTTGGATCATCAAGAGCCGGTTCATCCTAATTACAACGAACAAAAATGCAAACTAATAGAGAATAAGTGACTCGTCTAGTCGTGTTCTGAATCCAAACCGAACTCCCTTTTCTTCAAATCGATCCAGTAAACCAAAAAATCCCTAACCCCTAAATCATATTTTCAAATCGAAACCGAAATACAAATCAAATCAAAATACAAATCGAACCCAAACCCTGAAATGCCCATAAAACCCAGAAAAATCAAACCCAAAACGAAGATCATGAAAGCCCAGATGAAGAAAATGGGTGCAGAAGAAAGAAGAAGACGAAGCCCAGAAAAAGAGACGTCATCATTCCCTCACCTCGGCGGCCACCCCTCTGTCGAGTGAAAAGAGAAGGGGATTAGCGGTGAGCGGTGGGAAGAAGGAGATCGGTCGCTGATCTCCTCGGTTGGGAGAAGGTCGGTGCTTGTAGGGGTGGAGATTGGAGTGATTTCGGTCGACAAGGGTTTGGGTTATGGAGAAGATGGTGACTAGAAGAAGATATGATGAAGAAGATAAAATTTGGGTTTAAAATATTTTGCCTTTGTGTGTATATATATATTTTATATCAATATATTTTCTTTTTGTCGTTTTAGAATATATATATATATATATATATATATTTATTTTCCTTTTTATTTTCCTATTGTATCAGTATTTTTTTTATTTTTAATCTGATGTGTACAGTATATAAGTTATGAAAAGACGAAATTACCCTTCCTCACAAGGTCAACGGTTAGATTAGACGGATGTTGACTGACGGGAGGGGAGTTGAGTGTTATTTAATGATAAAGTCGTTTTCATCTCTAATTTAGCAAACCTCAGGGGAGGTGGGTGTAATTCGTTCATATATATATATATATATATATATATATATATATGTAAAGCGTTTCGCCATTGCAGTTCAAACTCTATTAGTCTCACATTTTCCCATCAAATAGCAAAATGTGGGAAGACATGTGCAAGTTGTATTTGGAAGTGTGTTTTGTAAAACCTAATCTCGTCAAAGTCTTGAGTTACAAACATACCCACATCACCTCTGTATTGCAATTAGATAATTGCATTTAAGAAGTTTTTTCTACCTCATTATATATATATCTTTATACTATGTAGCACTAAATTTTCTCTAAAGACATAATAGGCATTGGAGATGCTCTAAATAGTGGGTTTCGGGTGCATGTCCGTTTTTGCACGCATCGAAATGTGAGGTGCATCCTATATTTGCGTTCATAAATTGCAACAAACAAGGGAATTAAAATAGAGGAATCCAATCTCATTCCCAGTTGATGCAACAAACAAGTCCCAAGATGTGTGAGTAGATTGGATGTGTTTTGTGCATCGACACGTGCGGTGCATACTAATAACCTAATGTAGTCAACTATGAGAGGAAAATAAAATAATTTAAATGATCGATCACATGATTCACATGTCATAAGACCTAAAAATATATTGAGTAGTTAATAAACTTTTAACATTTATCAAAAATCTATTATTGTAAAAGGGTCCCTCGCCTCCGTACTTCAAACTTAAATATTGTAAATATAGTCTTACATTTTCCCATAAAATCACAAAGTGTGAGGAGATATATTCAAGTTGTATTTCAAATCGTGCTTGTAAAGCCTAATTTCGTCCGAATACGTCTTGAGTTACAAACACACCGACACATGTCAATCGTTTGATAAATTCAATGGCCAACAGATTATTATTTTTCTTTTTCTTAGAAAAACAGACGGCTAATTACCATCTGGCACGAGTGCTGGCGTGCAGCTCAGGGACCGGCCAAATGTATTCATGTAAGTCATCCTATCCATGAATAATTTTATCTGTTATTTATTATCTTTGAAATGTCGGTTGGTTGTCCACAAACTGGACACATTCCTTTCTTGTTTCTCTCTGTGTAAACTGCAATATATATACACGACCAGGAAGAGGAAACACAAACAAAACAGTCGTTAATTTGAAGCGAAATGGAGAGTCCATATCAGAGCCACTCTTGAGCATTTCAAAAACAAAGGCAAAGGGTGGCCTTAGAACCATGCCTTTCATCATAGGTAATTAATTACCAGAATTATTCAATTGATCATTATTGAATCTCTACTTACAATTGTTTGCTATATATATATATATATATATATATACATATATATATATTATATATGTAGAAAAGAATTCCAAAACCTGGTACATATCTGGAACAACAGAAGGTAACACAAGAAAATCAGGTTGAAGAAACCGAGTCCCGTGTTTCACACGATGTCCTTAAGATGATTTTGCCATATATTACACCGTATGTGTATAGCAATCGTCTCCCAGGATACAACGGTTTTAACAATGGAAGTGCGAAGCACAAGCCACTCTCAACGAACTCAAATCGAGCTCAAACTTACCAAGAATAAAGAAGAGAAGAAAGTATTTTCGGCTGGTTGCTATGTGTAAATTTGGATGATTGATATGAAAAGAACACTAGTGTATTTATAGGCAAAACCGAAGCTTGGCAAATACAATTCTTGGTTCTTGGTGAATAAGCAAAATCGAAGCTTGGTGAATATGATTCTGTATTCTTGGGGTGCGTTTGGCACGGACATGGGACAGAACAGGACAAGCTGGGATGGGACAGGATATGTTGCTCTGTATTGTGTTTGGAAGGCTTGGGACAGAACTGTGGACTGTAGTATTATGTGTTTGGCATGGTTGGGACAGGACAGAACAAGAGGTTCAAATTACTAGAGTACCCCTATTATATATATAACAACATATATTATAATAATATATAATAATATCAAATAATAAAATATATAATAATATTAAATACTAAATATATAATAATATATATATATAAATTATATAATATATAAAAAATATATATTACAATATATATATATATTATTATATATAATATATATAGGATATATATATATATATATATATATATATAATATTAAATATTATTACATGTACAATAATATATATATATATATATATGTATTATATTTTATTATTATATATATCTTATTAGTATGGGTAATAATATTATTATATATTATTATATATAATAATAAAATATAATACATATATATATATATATATATATATATTATATTTATATTACATATATATTATGTGTTTGTTTATATATATATATATATATATATTAATAATACATATTAATATATATATCATATATATTATGTGTTAATATATATATATATATAGTGGTTCTCTCATAAGGGATCCCTTATTTTAATTTCGGTAAGGACCACCATGAAATCATATCGATTTGAATGAATTTTAATCTGAATTTTTTTGTGAATGATAAATTCATTGAAATCTACATATGAATAAAATTTGAGAATTTTTCAAGCACGAAAACTATTTTTACCGATTTTTTTAAATACGAAGGCATTAGAAAAATAGGCGAAATATAGGAAATTCAAGAAAAATAGTTTTCGTGCTTGAAAAATTCTCAAATTTTATTCATAGGTAGATTTCAATGAATTTATCATTCACAAAAAAATTCAGATTAAAATTCATTCAAATCGATATGATTTCATGGTGGTCCTTACCGAAATTAAAATAAGGGATCCCTTATGAGAGAACCACTGTATATATATATATATATATATATTATAATAATATGTATATCTTGTATATAATAATAATGTTTAATATATCATATATATATATATATTATATTATTAAATTATATTTAAGATTATTATATATATATATATATATATATATAGGATATATATATATATATATATATAGATTATTATATTTAATAATATCTAATATATTAAAGATTATAATATATATATATATATATATGATATATTGTATATTATTATATAGGATATATATATATATATATATATATATATATTATTAAATATTATTATTATATTATATAAAATATTATATATGTAATTATAATATATATTATTAATATATATAATATATAATATATTAAACATGATTGTAATTGTTTGAAAAATTAAAGGGTAAATTGGTCTTTTTGACGCTTGTCCCATGTCATGGGACAAGTTGTCCTAGGGTCTTGGGTGAGACAATTTTTTGTGATTTTTGTCACACCTTGTCCCGTCATGTCCTATGCTAAGGACGCGCCAACAAATTGTCTCACGTTATCCTGTCATGTCCTATGTACCAAACGCACCCTTGGTGATCAATTAAGAATATCAGAATCCAAACAATTAAAGTTTTCCTTACTCTTCACACAAAAACATTGACTTAAGGTCGGAGTGGCATTCGTGTACGCAGGACGCGTCCACACACGAGTCATGCAGTCGAAGGTTCGAGGTCCATGATTTGCACCCCCTGCGTGCGCAAGAGGGCACCTCTATGCTACACACATGTTGATAGCTGTTATTACACATTTACTTATATACTACATATAAGTTTCTTCCCTAACCAATGTGGGATGTGCCATTGTTCACCACATTTTGGTCTCACCTTGAGACTCAATTTCTCATTCACCCATTAACCATTTTGTGAGTTTGAGTATATCATTTCTAAGCTCTCACAGAGGAGAATTCGAATACACTTTAATCTTCCATTTTCATGGAATTAATCATACTCAATTTGTCCTCTCAAATTAAGAGTTTATCACAAAATTTTCCAACAATATATATATGTATGTGTGTGTGTGTGTGAGAATTTTGATGGTGGTGATGATATATTTTAACAGCAAATGAAGCGTTTGAGAAGATTGCGAGTTATGAGTTGTCGCCAAACATGATATTCTACTTGAAAGAAGAATGCAACATGGAAGTTGCGAGAGCAACTAACTTACTCTTTATCTGGTCAGCTGCTACTAATTTTCTGCCGGTTCTCTGTGCCATTGTTGCTGATTCCTACAATCCTACGTGGGTCGCTACCCAATGATCGGTTTCGGCTCCATTGCTAGTCTTCTAGTAATCTTTATTTAATCAATCCAGATTTATTTTTGTTTTAGTTTATATTCTGATGCAGTGGAAAAATCCCACAAAGAAGAATCGTTAAACATAATAGGATAACTGATTCGAATCCGTTGATTCTTGAGAAAACCGGAAGCAAAAATTACAAATTAATAACAAGCATAAAAAATCGTTAGATTCTCGCAAGAATACTAATATTTGGGATAAATAAGAGAAAACTCTAATTCTACTTTGTTCAAATCTGGTGACCAAATGATGTGATATCAATATAATCCATTCATTTAAATCATGCAAATCTAATACAATTTAAATAAATGAATTACAGTGAGAACATGAGTTTCAAAGAAAAAAAAAAAAAGAATTACAGTGAGAACATATCATTTGAACACCAAATTTGATCAAAATAGCATTATTATCAAGAAACTCAAAAACCTTAAATAGCAAATCTAAAAGCCTAAAAGTAACATAAAAGAACCGGCCTAGAGAGGAAAAATTAGAAAAAATTGAGACAACATTGAAATTGAAAATACTATAATCTTAAAATATCACAAATGGAAATAATTAACTACCTAATTCAATATATAATAAATTGAAATATAATAATATGTATTAATTATAAAATATTTTTAAAACTTAGAATCTTCATTAATATCTCCTGCATCATATTCATTCAATTTCAATCATTTTCGGAAAACTTAGGGCCAGTTTGGTATTGCTTTTGAGAAGTAAATATCAGCTTATTTTATAATTTTGATTTAAAATGATGTTTGGTAAAACCTCTAAAGTGATTAATTGATAATCTGACAAGTTTTGACAGTGATTTTGAAAAGTAGGTAGGGGGTTACTTTTTAGAAGTGATTATGAAATAATCTATTTTCAACATTTAATAAATCTTTTAAAATATCATTATTATCCTTATAAAATCAAATTAAAATCATTTATATACCTTATTTCATCTTAAAATTAATGATTCTAATTAAATATTGATTTGATTTATAAAATCTTTTAAAAATATTTTTATTGTTCTTATGGAAAAAAAAAATTAATTTAAATATTATACTTAAATATTGATTTAATATATATAATTAATGAAAAAAATGAAATAAGGTTCTAAAATCATGTCTATTTTAGTCATTGTAACTAATTTCAATACTTTTGAAATAAAATTACCAAACATATGTATACTGTTTTTGAGATATACAGTAGTTTTAAAAGTATAATTAACCAAACACATACTAATTAACAGTGATTATGATTCAAGTATTTATTTTTATTTTTATTTTAAGTATTACTTAAATTCAGGATTTTTTTAGAGAGGAAGGACTGATATTTATATGTATAGAATTAAAACAGTTACTTTTAGTTACAAATAATACATTGCATTTAAAGATAAAGAAAATGAGGAAAAAAAAAAGATAAAGAAAAAAATAATAAAAGAAATAAATCTCAACCATTTATTACAAATGTCACCCAAGGTCAACACAATTATGAGCTCAATAGAGAATCTCAATTCCTCAAATTATAAGGTCAAAATGGAAAAGAAAACTTTAAATTACAGGTAAAATTTCCTCATAAATCAAACTCCAAGAAAATGAGTTTTTTTTTTTTTTATTTTTTTTTTATTTTTTATTTTTTTTTACACCAAAAACACTAAAGCTGTTAATATATAAAATAGCAATTTCTTTGGAGGTTTTTTTTTTTTTTTTTTTTGTGGTGGTTGGGGGGGGTATTGGGAAAAATCCACCAAGTGCAGCAATGTAGCTGATTTAGCTGAATCTATAGTCGATTCAAGGGCTTTTAACTCACGTGTGAATCAGAGTCCAGTAGCCTACGATTATACTTACATAGGGTGAATCTGGATTTTGATCCTATAGGGTATCGAACCCGAGCTTCGTTTTCTTATGTTTTACTGTAAGAAGGAAAATTTGAGTGTGTGTACTAGTACAACCATTTTTTTTTTTTTTTGAAATACAACTATTGCAGGGACTTTGTGAGATTAATTAAACTTTATAAGCATGGTCCGGAATACTACTCCCACTATTAGAGAGAGGTTATTTATGAACTACAACTATCACAACCGGAGAGAGGGCTGCTCCCACAGACCGAGAGAAAAACTCTCCACACATGCTTATAAAATACACATGATGGGACTCGAACCCCTAACCACTAGGTGTGGAAGGGAGGTGCACAACCATCTCTTCTAAGAGTTGATGTGCGTGTACTAGTACAACTGTACAACCATTGAACATGGTTATATCTTATTAATTATCAATTTAATTGCACCAAGCTGCTACTATCATCTTTAAATTGTACTCAGCTGATCAATTCATCATGCAACATTTGGTTTTATCAACCTTTAATTCAATATTACCTAACAACATAATTGAGACCAAATTAAATTTAAGTATTAGTTAATTTCATGTTACAGGGGATGATTTTGGTATGGTTAACAACTATTTTTCCAGAATCAAAGCTGCCGATGACATACCAATTTACGATGTTATATGCATCTTTTGGTCTCATGTCAATTGGAGCTGGTGGCATAAGGGCAAGCTCACCAGCCTTTGGTGCTGATTAACTAATCAACAAGGAGGACAACCTCAAAATGCAGGGATTCTACAGAGTTACTTTGGCTGGTACAGTGTTTCGGTCACAGTTTCGTATATTCTAGGAGTAACTTGTATTGTGTATATTCAAGATCACATTGGCTGGACTGTTGGTTTTGGAATTCCTGCTGTGTTGATGCTGTTATCAGCTATTTCATTCTTCTTGGCTTCTCCCTTTTTATGTCAAGTTGAATCCTAAAACAAGCTTGATCATCAGCCTAGCTCAAGTTGTCGTGGCCTCTTATAAAATCGACATATAAAGATATCAATATCTCTAGCCATTGATGAAATAATGTATCATCGGAGAAAGGATTCATATCTTCTCATGCCAAGCGACAAATTAAGGTATATTTATAACTACATTTACCAGTCTCATATCAAGTATTGCAACTCATTTACGCAGTTTCTCACTATTTATCTGTTCAGGTTTTTGAACAAAGCATGCATTATTAGAAATCCTGAACAAGACTTGACCCCAGATGGAAAAGCCTCGGATCCATGGAGTCTATGTACAATTGACCAAGTAGAAGAGCTAAAAGCATTGATCAAAGTGATTCCAATTTGGTCGACAGGGATCATATTTTCCTTGACGGTCAGTCAGGGATCTTTAGGATCAATTCAAGCAAGAACTATGAATCGACACATCACTCGAAACTTTGAGATATCAGCAGGCTCATTAAGCATGTTCATGATGATCACTCTAGTATTATGGATTGCTCTCTACGATCGTATCATCATCCCTCTAGCGTCAAAAATCAGGGGAAAACCAACTTATCTAAGCATGAAACTGAGAATGGGGATAGGCCTTCTTTTCTCTGTTGCATCGATGGCACCATGGGCAATCGTGGAGAGTAAGCGACGCAAACTTGCAATCAAGGAAGGATTTTCTGATGAACCACAAGCTGTGGTGGACATGTCTGTTATGTGTCTATTGCCACATTTTGTATTAACTGGCTTGGCAGAGGCTTTCTACACAGTTGCAGAGAATGAATTCTTGTACACTGAGTTCCCTAAAAGCATGTCTAGCATAATTTCCAGTCTCAGTGGAGTTGGTGTTTCAGTGGCAAACTTGGCAGCAAGTATCATATTGAATGGTGTTGATTATTTTACCAAATCAAAAGGATCAAAAGAGAGTTGGGTTGCAGATAATATCAACAAGGGTCATTATGATTACTATTTCTGGCTTATTTCTGGTTTATGTGTAGTTAATTTTCTATATTATCTTGCTTGTACTAAGGCTTATGGTCCTTGTTAAAAGGAAGTCGATGAAAAAGAATAGCTTGAAAATAAAGATTAATTTCAGCTGTAAAATATGTATAAAAGAGAAGAATAATTTTATTATTTGCTTGATACTAGATTAAATAAAAATATTAAATAATATATAAATAATTCAAATTAAAATACAAAAATTAATTATATAAACTCTTTTATATACAGCAGATAATAATCGGGAGAATCAAATATTCAGCCTCAGCCGTAGTAAATGCAAATCAAATTAAATTATGAAAGGGGGCGCACCATGTCAGATAGTACATACGCCCACCGAATATTTTTGCTATAAACCCAACATCATTCACTGTTCACTAAAGAAGAGTAAAGACACTAAAGAATATTAGGCCCGTCCTGTAAGCCGTTTTCTGTATTTGTTTTTCGAAAAGGAAAATGAAAATGAAAACAATGTTTTTGGTTTCATTTTTGAATTCCGAATACGCGTCTGGTAGTATTTACTGAAATCCGTATTTTGAAAATAAAAACGGAAAAAACGCGTCTAGTAGGATAACCGAAAACTTTCGAAAATTGAAATATCAATTTTTAAATTTTGTTTAATATTATAACAATTATAAATAAATGATTAAATAATTAACAAAAAAATATTTTGTAAAAATTTAATTTAGGGTTTAACATATTTGAACAATTGAAGAGGAAGAGGAAGAAGAAGAAGTCGAGCAGATCGGCGAGTCGAGCAAATCGGCGAAGAAGAAGAAGAAGAAGTCGAGCATATCGGCAGGGAAGAAGAAGAAGTCGAAGAGGAAGAAGAAGAAGAAGAAGAAGAAGAAGAAGACGGCGGAGAAGAAGTTGATCGAAGGAGGAAGGAAGAAGAAGTCGATCGGAGGAAGGAAGAAGAATTCTGTGAAAAAAAAAGTTTTTATTAAAATAAAATATATATTAATGATATGGGACCGACTTCATTTGGAAAACAAAAACAAATTTAAGAAAAACAAGTTTTTTTGTTTTTCAAAATTTCCACTTTTAACACTTGGTATTGTTTTTTATTTTGTTTTTGTATTTTGAAAATAAAATGAAAAACGGTTATAGGACGCGAATTCGAAATCATTTTTAGAAAATAAAAATAAAACAGGCTGAAAACAGCCTGCAGGACGGGCCCTTAGATTTCGTTCATTTCACATAAAGAATTATTTGTCGTGCCGTGCCTTGTCGTGCCGTGCCATGCCGTAGTTTGCCAAATAAAGAATTGTTTTCAAGGCTAAGAATTTTTTGTGTCTTGGACTCATCCATTCCATTATACAAAAACTGGAAAATTGATCCAGAGAAAGCATTATTAGAAAGATCTGGTATCCATTTCACATCAAAGGATATATGAGGTAATAGACCAAATAATTTATTGGAACTCATGTCAAGTGAAGAAATTTAGCTTGCATCAATAAAATTTGGAATCTTTGATGGAATTGGTTGTTATGGAGATTTAATCAACCAACTTGAGAAAAATATTTCCAAAACCAATCAGGAATGATGTTAGAAATTCCATTGTTGGATATATCCAAATCATTTAAACTCTTATGTGAATGAAGCCATAATTGAAAGCGATGTCCCATATGACAAGATCTCAAAAGTAAAATCATAAGTTGAAAAGGAGGAATCCATTTTGAATTGACTATCTCTACAATTAACTTGTTATCAGATGCGTCAAACTCAAAAAGTCTTGTGAGATTACTAAAGTGAATTTGGGAAAGAGTTCCATTCAATATGTTATTAGAGCATCTCCAATGTTGTACCAATGCTAAAATTTAGCACAGGGTGTAAAAATCATCCTTCAATGCAGTGCCAAATGATATGCCAAATTTGGCATATGCTATATTGTGTGCCAATAGCATATGCCAAATTTGGCACAGAAATAAATGCCCCTTTTTTAATTACAAAAATACCTATATATATATATATATATATATATATATATATATATACAGTGGTTCTCTCATAAGGGATCCCTTATTTTAATTTCGGTAAGGACCATCATGAAATCATATCGATTTGAATGAATTTTAATTTGAATTTTTTTCTGAACTATAAGTTCATTGAAATCTACCTATGAATAAAATTTGAGAATTTTTCAAGCACGAAAACTATTTTTCTTGAATTTCCTATATTTCGCCTATTTTTCTAATGCCTTCGTATTTAAAAAAATCGGTTAAAAATAGTTTTCGTGCTTGAAAAATTCTCAAATTTTATTTATAGGTAGATTTCAACGAACTTATCATTCACAAAAAAATTCAGATTAAAATTCATTCAAATCGATATGATTTCATGGTGGTCCTTACCGAAATTAAAATAAGGGATCCCTTATGAGAGAACCACTGTATATATATATATATATATATATATATATATATATATAATGAAATAATTGATGCATTAATGAAATTTTGCATTGGAGAATTAAAAGAAATAATAAATACATTAATGGTAAGTGTTTACTTTTATAATTTTAATTAATAAAATAATAAAAATAGCATTTTAAATAGGATTGTGCATTGGAGTACAATGTTAAATTGATGTGCCAAATATAGCATTTTACTCTTTTTTGTGCCAAATTTGGTATTGGCATTGGCATTGGCATTGGCATTGGCATATGCATTGGAGATGGTCTTAGAAAGATCCAATGTACTCAAAGATGAAAGTTCCCCTAAAAACAATTGAATGAAACCATAAATAGAGTATTTACTTAGATCAAGAGTTTCTAAATTCTTAAATCAAGAGTTTCTAAATTCTTAAATCTTCTAAGTTGATCAGTCAAATGCTTAGATAACTGATGGTCGCCGAGTACCAATGACTCTAATCTTGTTGAAGAACATCCTAAAAATTTATCAGAAGTTGATCTTATATATCTTTTTAGGATGTGCTTCAACAAGATTAGAGTCAAGGCACGTCCCTAGTGGGTTGTTTCGTGCCGTGTCGTGCCGACGTGTTGGCCGGCTCATGCATGCCTAAACAGGTCAGACCCAGGCCCATTTTCAATTTTTTTCTTAAATTTAAATTTTTAATTATTTAAATATTTAAATTTAATTGTTATAACTTATAATATTGTTCTAACGATTTAACTTATGTATTTTTAATTGTAATTTGTTTATCTTATTTATTATTTTAGTCTAATAAAAAAAATGTAGAAAATAGATAGATTTATTATTTTATTTAATAAAATAATTCAAAGAATAAATAAAGATTAAAGATTAAAGAAAATTAAAAATAGATGAAATTATGAAAATATGAAATGGTGTAGAGAATATAGATTAGAGAGAGTAATGGAGAATTGGAGAATGGAGAGAATGAGAGAAAGTGTATGAAAAATGGAATGGGTGGGGGTATTATAGAAAAATTTGAAATGTCGGTAAAAATATAAAATAGAAGAAATGGGAGGGGTATAAATGGTAATTTTCTACCATTTTTAAGATTCAACCATTGGCTGACGTCAGCGACAATCAAATTTTTGAAAAAAAAAATAATTAAAAAAAATGGATTGTTTGATTCAAAAAAATAAAATAATAAATAATAATAATTTGGTGGGCCCAACGGTCGGCTCTTCGTGTTGGAACGCATGCCGACCGTTGGGCTTAGCACGCCTCACATGCATGTCGGGTTAGGGCAGCACGGCGTGCCCCGACCCAAAGCCTGGCCCGGTACAAGCATGTGGGTTGTGCCTGGCCTAGCACGCCCCACATGCGGGGTATTTTTATCCGTTCACCGTAGTAAGTTATTAAAACAGAGACCGTTGAAAAGCCACCTCCAAAAAGTGCTAGAAATTTTTTGGACCCCACCCCCCCCCCCCCCCCCCCCCCCCCCCCCCCCCCCCCCCCCCCCCCCCCCCCCCCCCCCCCCCCCTTAGCTGGGTCAGTCATTCGATTCTTGAACTTTAACACTGTAATTGATTTCTTTTTCAATAATATGCTACTTTGTCCAAATTTGGTATTCAAATGTAGTGCCTAAAGGATCTTGCAACACTATAATCCATTCATATATTAAAACAGAGACTGTTGAAAAGCCACCTCCAAAAAGTGCTAGAAATTTTTTGGACCCCCCTAGCTGGGTCAGTCATTCGATTCTTGAACTTTAACACTGTAATTGATTTCTTTTTCAATAATATGCTACTTTGTCCAAATTTGGTATTCAAATCTAGTGCCTAAATGATCTTGCAACACTATAATCCATTCATAGATTTACATGATTTAAATGAATAGATTGGAGTATTGTCACATCATTTAGACATCGGATTTGGACATTAAATTTGGACAAAACATCATAACTCTTTTTTTTTTTTTTTTACGTCAATAATATGCTACTTTGCCCAAATTTAGTGTCCAAATCTGGTGCCTAAATGATGTTACAACACTATAATCCATTCATTTAAATTGTATTAGATTTTCATGATTTAAATGAATAGATTGGACTATTGTCACATCATTTAGACACCGGATTTGGACACTAAATTTAGACAAAATAGCATTACTTTTTTTTATTTTTTTACGTCAATAATATTCTACTTTGCCCAAATTTGGTGTCCAAATCCGGTGTCTAATTGATGTTACAACACTATAATCCATTCATTTGAATTGTATTAGATTTGTATGATTTAAATGAATAGATTGGAGTATTGTCACATCATTTAGACACCTGATTTGAATACTAAATTTGGACAAAATAACATTATTATTATTATTATTATTATTTTACATTCAGAGTGAAAATGACCTATTGTCACTATATTTATATATACTGATTGCTGGCTGGAACTTGAAATTAAATCATCTTTGAAAAGCAAGGAGACAATGACATATTTGTTTTAATAGATTAAGTATCTTTAAGAAAGAAAAAAAACTTCATTGTTTTGTTGGTTTTTATATACAATCTTTTAATGTTGGGGTGTCAACGAACTGGGCAATTATTGTTTCCTGTTTACATAAAATACTGTTTACGTATATAGGACGGCCGACTAAACAGAAAAACAGTCGTTTGAATCAAAATGGAAACTGCTTCAGAGCCGCTATTGAGCAACCCAAACACAAAGCCAAAGGGTGGTCTTCGAACCATGCCTTTCATTATAGGTAATTCAATCCATTAAAATTGTTTATTAATTCTCTCTGTATAGATATAGAGATATGTGATGATGATGAATTTTTTTTTCTTTTGGCAGCAAATGAAGCGTTTGAGAGGGTGGCAAGTTTTGGTTTATCGTCAAACATGATATTCTATTTGAAAACAGAATACAACATGGAAACTACAAGAGCAACTAATCTACTTTTAATCTGGTCAGCTGCTACTAATATTCTGCCGGTAATTGGAGCCATTGTTTCAGATTCTTATGTGGGTCGGTATCCGATGATAGGTTTCGGTTCCATTGCTAGTCTCTTGGTAATGTTTATATTTCTGATTTTGTGAACCTCTATTGATACAGAATAAGAGAAACAAATGGGTTTACATATTCTTTTCATGTTACAGGGGATGATTTTGTTATGGTCAACAACCATTTTTCCAGGAGAAAAGCAAACAACTTACCAATATATATTGTTATATGCATCTTTTGGTTTCATGTCGATCGGAGCCGGTGGCATAAGGGCAAGCTCCATAGCTTTTGGTGCTGATCAACTGATCAACAAGGAGGACAACCTCAAAAAGGCAGGCGTGTTACAGAGTTACTTCGGTTGGTATAATGTTGCGATCACAGTTTCGTATATTGTCGCGGTAACTTGTATTGTGTATATTCAAGATCACCTTGGCTGGACTGTTGGTTTTGGAATTCCTGTTGTGCTCATGTTCTTGTCTGCTATTTCATTCTTCTTCGCTTCTCCCTTATATGTCAAGGACAAGCCTAACACAAACTTGCTCGCCAGCCTTGCTCAAGTCGTGGTGGCTTCTTATAGAAATCGACATATAAACATAACTTCTCAAGCCACGGATGAGGCGTACCATCAGAGAAAGGAATCAAAGCTTCTCATGCCGAGTGACAAGTTAAGGTATAAATCATCACTCGCATTATCACTACAATTATCAATCTTGTATCAAGCATTGCAAGAGCAGTTTCTCATTATTTGTCTGTTCAGGTTTTTGAATAAAGCATGTATTATTCGAGATCCTGAACAAGACTTGACCCGAGATGGAAAAGCCTCAAATCCATGGAGTCTATGTATGATAGATCAAGTAGAAGAGCTAAAAGCATTGATCAAGGTGATTCCAATTTGGTCGACAGGTATTATATTTTCTGTGAATGTCAGTCAACTTGCTCTAGGAGCAGTTCAGGCAAACACTATAGACCGACACATCACTCGAAACTTGGAGATCCCAGCAGGCTCCTTAGGATTGTTTATGATGGTCGCTATAAGTCTATGGATTGCTCTCTATGATCGTATTATTGTCCCTCTAGCATCAAAAATCAGGGGACAGCCATCTTATCTAAGCACGAAACTAAGAATGGGGATCGGGATTGTTTTCTCCGTCACATCAATGGTGTCATGGGCAATCGTGGAGAGTATTCGCCGACAACTAGCAATCAAGGAAGGATTTTCAGACAAACCCACAGGTGTGGTGGACATGTCTGTAATGTGGCTAATTCCACATCTGATGATGGATGGCTTGGCAGAGGCTTTCTACACCGTAGCGCAGAATGAGTTCTTTTATTGTGAATTCCCTAAGAGCATGTCTAGCATATCATCCAGTCTTAGTGGAGTAGCAGTGTCGGTGGCAAACCTGGTAGCAAGTGCTATATTGAATGGTGTTGATTATGTTAGTAAATTAGAAGGAAAAGAGAGCTGGGTTTCTAACAATATAAATAAGGGTCATTATGATTACTATTTTTGGTTTCTTGCCGGTTTATGTTCGGCTAATTTTCTGTATTATCTATTCTGTAGCAAGGCTTATGGTCCTTGTAAATCGGGAGTCAATAATGTGTACACCGAAAAATAAGAGCTTGAGACAGCAATGTTAAGGCAGTGGTTGTTTATAATTGAAATATTTCAAATTCAATTGAAAATTGAACTATTCACTATTGTAATCGACAACAAAAGCAGTGAGAAACAAACTGGCTATAGACCAGGTGGTTTGAGTAAGGGAACCAAACCAAAAAAGCCATCCACATCAACAGGTACATTTAGGGCGCGTTTAAGAAGCTCAGGTGCAGCAGTCTTGCCTTTCCAAGTGTCAAACCATGGCCCTCCCCCTACCTCGACCGCAGCCATGTCACTTGTCACGTCCAAAATTAGCTACATATTTGCAAAGATTCAAACTATAAGAATTGTTTAATTCTTTCGATATACGGGTAAGATTTCAGTTTGAAGTCCTCAAGTTCAAGCAGGCTGCCGCCAATCAACGGCAACTGCATAAGGCAAGCCAATCATAGAAGCTTTGCGAAGGAACAAAAGAAGAATAGGCAGGAAATTTACAATACATGTTGCAATATTTTGTTAGTATTAGTAAAGAAATCCAGTCTTTTAAAAGAAAAAAGACAAAAACACCTACCTTCCCCTTAGTGCCATCATATCTTCGTTCCCAAATTTGCAATCTTAACTCACCATAACAAGTATCTTTACAGGCCGAAGCAAGGCCAGCTTCGGATGTTGGAGCACGCAGAGTGGTACCCAGATCCTTTGTTGTTGCAGTTAATTCAACCTATACAGAAAAAATAAACTCCATCTACTAAACAATTTCAAACAAAAACTTAAATGCTCTCAATAAATCGATCCAAAACCAGATTGCACATCCGAATTTCAATGTATTGTCACATTTTTAAATCTCAAACAAGACAAATTCACAGGGAGATCACTTCCACGAGAAAGTTTCAATCCGAGAGATAAGAGTAATAGCACAAAAGGGGAAAAATCTATACAAAAGAGATAGGATTACCATGTGTGTCTCGTTCTCAGCAGCCATGTACCAGTAACCCCATTGAGCAATTTCCCAGTTAACAACACCATTCCATGGCACAAATTCATAGAAATTTCCATCATAATGCACTCCAATCTGCACCATCACATCATGATAAACATGTCAACATATTGGGCAAAAGCGGTTCCTACCGGTTGGAGATTGAACATAAAGCTGGGGCAAAATATATCTGGGAAAGGCGTACTACAGAAGAAAAGGAAGTCTAGAAACATGTTCCAAGAAAATTAGTGCTGTAATGCCATAGTGGTAAGGACATAAACAAGGTGGGAATTCTTGTCTTCAAACATTACTATTGACTAAAAGAAATTTCTCGGAAGTCCTCAAGAGAATGAACAGATAACTTGTTGCAAAACAAAATTACCTGTACTTGACACAATTTGATTGGTTATTAAGGAGGCTAGAGTTGCTTTTCATGACTTACAGAATCCCCTCGTAAATGAAATTGACATAATACAGAATAGAAGAGAATACTCTATAAATAAATTACTTTCTTTCTTGTTCAGTTTTTCACTTACTGTTCTTTTATACCTTTTCATTTAAGTTTATAATATGTCTGATTGAATTGTCTTCCTAAAATAAACTATTAGCACAAGCAAACAAGAAATGCTAAAATTTTCTAATCTTCTCTTTAAAGAATGGAGTTCCCTGCAAAGAAAACTAACCTAATCAGGTCGGCAAATGGAAGGGCTTGCTTTGTGGCTTTGACAGACAAACAAATAGAATCAAATCTTAAAGTTTCTCTTCTTCTACTCAGGCCTCAGCTCTTCCTTAATGTATCCTTTCAACATTTCATCTATGTTTTAAGGGAAAAGACAGTTATTTAAAATAAAAGAAATAACTTTGGAGAGCCTCATAATAAAGCAGAGCAACATAGCTACAGATATTGCCACAGGAAAGTACCAATGCAGCATTTTCAAAGGTCTCAGACAGTCCCGGTAGTTGCCTCAACCCACCAGCTGCAGTCAGAGCAACTTCTCCACTTGCACCTTTAAAGACATTACATTGAACCTGAAACATGTCATCAACAATTGAAGATACAGACGATTACAACAATCAGGTAGTAAAGCAATTGATCTCTAATTGTATAACTGTGAGTATATCAAATAGATAAGTTGATTCATAAACTTCAGGGAGCACAAATGTCTCAATGAAAGAAGTCTGGGCAACAAAAGACACGCTGTACTACTCGCTGAGCAATAAAAATTGAACCCCACCGTCAACGATTAAGCTTTTGCATGACAGTAAGACATTTTGATATACTGAAGCAAAAGAGCAAGGTGAATAATTTGATAAAGGGTTTAGGGTTTAGGGTGTCTTCATGTATCAAAAATGGAATACTTGGTTACCTAATGCCTTTCTTTAAGACAATTCGAAGAAAAATGTAAGGGTGAAAATGTTATAATTAATGACTAGTTTGAAGATGACCGCATTAAGATGCAATAGATAAATGTTTACCCAAAACCACTTTCTAGGGAAGGCTCCTCCCCAGTTCTTTTCTGAATATGAAGGAGCATCTTCGAACTCAAACCTTTCACCATCCCACTCTATCCAACCTGAAATCCAAAGTCAAAGCCTGAGCTAAATTTCAGACAGAACACAGATTTCTAACTAGAGCCATTCCAAATTTCAAATGGAAACCAAATATTAGTCTCAGACAAAACATTATTTATGACTATTTACTTTTAGCAGTTCCTTCCATGGATGCATCCCAATCCCACAATATTTGCTACACTTTTGCTTCTGCATCTAAGATGCACATGTGTATATTCATGTATTTTATATACAATTGGTTCAAGTTAATTGTTTGAACATCAGAAGGCCTCACGAATGACTGATTATTAAGAAATACCAAAATAAAAAATTCTATTAAACATTTAACAAGATTGTCAACCACATAGGAGGAAAATAGCCAGTTAATCTGCTGAGTATAAATTTAAGCAGGAAATTAGCAAATGCCTGTTGAAAGTCCGCCTGCCATGCATATCTGCCAATGGGGTTCAAATACGGGAAAAGCAGCTAGCCAGCCTGCAGTAGACTTTTGTTTAGACCCAACATTACCCCATCCATAAATGGGACGAGTACTGTACTCCCAACGGGCAGATTTCACAGTTTTGAGATAATTTGACCTGCAATTAGAAGATAAATCATATCAAATAATGGTCAGATAAAGTTTTGTACTCTTACTTAACACAAAAATTAAAACAATTTATTAGACACTTAACATAAGTCACTCCTGATGTAAGAATTGAATAGAAAAACACCATACAATTCAAGCTTCAAAATGAATATTTGATTTACCCAGTTCAAATGTATCATATTGGATGACTTAATACTAGCAACCAAGCTATAGTAAAAGTAGCCCATGATCAAAGATTTTTTATACCATGTTTTGGTGCTGAAGATTGAAAAAGAATATAAAAATAAATAAATTATAAAAATTACAAACTGTGTACCACAAGTAATTCTAGAAGGAGGCCATATCCTATCAAATACTATAGTTCCCAAATACTTTACAATATGTATCCAATGTTCTTTCAAACTAAACAAAATTTCACAGTATAGTCTTTTACAATGCATATCTCTAAGAGTTCTTAGTTCTTACATACTTGAAAAAGTAAAAAATAATATTGACAGCACAAACATCAGCATAATTTATTTAACTATGTACTGTGTACACTAGAGGATAAAGGAAGAATTTAGTACATCCGTTTAAACTATGCAAACTAGAAATTTTATTAGTGACTAAATTTTTATTGGCATTATGAGACAAATGAGACAACCGATGTCGATTAAATGCAACTGTGCTGTTTAACAAAGAAGATACAATCCATCATCTTCAGTTATAAAAAGGGAGGCATAATGATGTATGAATTTATGATGGTATAAGAACTCAATGAAAGCTGCCACTTTAGTTTTCACAATCAAGTATCAAGATAGCTGTCATTTCTGGAAATGTCCCACTCATATACATGGATAGTTCATAAAATTATATATATATATATATATATATATATATATAAATCATATAAAACTTAATTATTGACAGCATAAATGACCTAACTGTATGTCTGTATCTTACAATTAATGTCATGGTAGTATATTCAAAACTGATACAAGTTTTCAAGGCCATGCTTATAAGTAACAAACAAAGGTACCTGCCATCATCACGTATAAAACCTTGATTCCACAGTGGGCTCACTTGAAAACCTTCTGATACTCTTCTATTGAATTCCTGCAAAAAGCAACCATGTGAAATCAGGTAAAGTAAATCAATATAGAATGAAGTTAACATCTACAAACATGCATCTCAACAATTGGTAATAATAGAGGATAAACAATCCTGCTTTGAGTTCTCACTACACAAAAATTAATAACTCTTGGGAGAGAAAAATAAAAGGTTTATTCAACGTCATGTCTGAAGGGTAAACCAGGAAAGGATAATCATCCTTAAATGTTTGAGTTGTGAGACAGAAGTATAAACTGTGCAGATCCATATGAATTGATCTTAACACACTGCAAACCGTTCAGAGCAATCACTTGATAATGTAATTAACTATCACCAATAGATTTTTTCATCAAACAACCTCAAATTAATTTGCCGCAATGTGGCTATCTTTTCTGGAGGCATTTTCCTTTTTGCAAAATAAACAAATCGCATGGTGGTCAACATATAATTCACCAAATTACTTCTCCCAAATGTTATGACACATGCTCACAGGAATATCACAAAGGTTCAGAATAGGGATCAACAGAGAGGAAGAATGGGATTGTATGTTTTCAAATGTTATACAGATGATTCTCTCTATATATCCATTTAAATCTTGTGTCATTTACCACTATAACGATTTCCTTCTAAACATGATCTCCTAACTCTCTCCAGACAAAACTTGGATGTTTCTATGAAACATGGATCTGCAGAGTCTAGTTGCTTGATAGCATTGAAGTTAAAAAATGAATCTCTGTGGAAGTGTTCTGAGCAAAGCATTATCCCTATGCAAGGTCATACAGTAGACAGTGATATCTCTATGAATTATCACATTATCTTATGGACGGATCAACATAAGGATAGAACACGTTGAGTTCAACTCCACAGAAAAAATCTACAAGAAGTCAAGACCAAAGCAAACCATAAGTAAAGTATTCATGAATCTTATATAGAAATATCATGTGCATTGGTAACTTAAAGGCCTGTAGCATCCAAAATCACAAAGTGTGACAAACCAGGGTTTAATTCATCGTAATCAGACTAAAAGAATTACATTTTATCAGTTCTACAAAAAATTAATATTTAAAAGGAATATGTTGGACAAATGAAAATGGTGTTAATATTTTACTTGAAGCAATAGGATCCAAGTAATGTATGTTAACCTGAGGAGAAACCTCCTTATCTGGCGACCGCGAATCTTTCTCAGCTACAAAAGTATTCCCCAGTATCAGCTCATGCCTACCTAATCATTAGCAAAATGTTAATTAATCACTGATCACAGAACAAAATTAAATTAAGTGGAAAGGGGACAGAGTGAAACTGATAACAGAATGACAGGTAGACTACTGGATCATAAACATGAATGGTAAATGGTAGGACCAGGTTCTAGCAGAGCTGAGTTCAATTTATTTATTTTTTAAATAGAAAAGAACTTACTTCCCCAAAAGTTCGAGGATTCTTCAGAGTATTGGCATATGTATTTGTCATCAGCACCAAGAATTTGAACCCCGACTCCTGTAAATCTAGTTCCATGCTGTACCTGTTCCAGTGCTGACAACTTTTTTTTGAAGGCAGGATTCTCCACGGAGTACATAAAGCAAAAGCTTTGCTTCTGCTCTGGAATTGAGACCTTAAAGTACCAACCCTCAAAAAATCTTCTAGTACTTCCATCAAAATGGTACCTGATGCAAGGATTGGGGAAAGCCATGAGAGTGTTGAACACATTGTTTGATATAATTTGGAAGGGGAGTGAAACATGATTTTTTTAGGCTTAATTTATGTAAACTCTCATTCTCTGGAAATGCAATCTACAACAAACAAAATAAGTAAGCAATTTGTTTACTTTCCCTTAACATTTTCCTCAGAAACCAAACTCAAGACAACAGAGAACATATTACAACCTTGTTTTTAGACTACTAGTCTAAAAACATATCTTTTAAAACAATGTCAGAATTTATCTGTAACACCAACTTTTCATTATCATTAAACAATAAATTATTTTGAGGACATATGTGTTTGGTTTCTCATTGTTAAGCTAGAAGCTGAATTGACTCAGAAAATTCAGTTACAGCTCAGGAACATGTTTTTATGTAAGAAATTACACGGCGAAAATAGAAACTAATACAACCACAAATTCAATTCAAAAAAAAATCACCCGCTGTGAGGAGTTCGAAGCTCTCGATCGGGCGGTGTGGGCACGTAAACAGGATTTTCAGAGGCTCTGCCCTCAGATTGTGTTGAAGAAGCATTAGACTCACTTTGGATCACCGAAGTGGTTAGCCGACCAAGTTTGAGAGGCCGTGATTGAATTTGAGTGCGTTTTGAAAATAGACAAGGTCTAAAATCCACTGTTCGAAACCCTAGGTTTGTTGAGAAACAGACGTATGCTTCCATTTTGAATTCGAGAACGAAAATTTCAAGTGAGAATTCGAATGTATGTATAGAAACATATATATAGAGAGAGAGAGTGGTGGATTTGAAGAGTTGAGATTCGAACTAATCTTGAACTTATGTATTTTGTATATTTTGCTTAAGTATCATTACATTATGGAAAGTTAAAGGAAAAACAAGCTTACGAGAGAATCCTCATCCGGATTTGAAGATGGAGCTCGTGAGAGTGAAAAATAAAAAAAATTAAAAAAAATTAAAAACAATTAAAAAAAATTAAAAAAAACAGGTGGACGAGAAACGCAACCAAAGAAAGAGAGACAACTGTTAACCGCCGATTTGGAAGTACAAGTGTGGGACCCGTTATTTTACTATTTCGAAACTGTTCAGTTATTTTTAGAGGGATTAATTGTATAAACATACCCTTTATTTATCTAATAAAATAAATTTTTAAATAAATATCGTATTCAAACATAAACATCATAATTGGAATGTGCTTAACTGCTTAAGGTATGGAAAGTCAATAGTACTATTGGATAAAAGGGAGATGTTATTTTGATAGGTAAATTTTACAAACAACCCTAAATTTAGATATAATTATATAAATATTTATTTTTTCTAATAATTACATAAATATTCCCTATCGTCAGTTGACTTTTGTTAACTTTAACCTTAACCATATTTGTATCCCGAAATGACTAAAATACCCTTGAAAACTTATTTATCTTTTTTTATTTATTTAAATATATTTAAAAATATTTACTTAAAAAATTGAAAAAATCAATACAATTTTTTTTATTGCTTTTATTTTATTTTTCTTTCTATCATTTTTTTTTTTTTTTTACATTTTCCATGTCCCCAAACACCAAATTTTCAGATTTCAAAAACCAACTTTATCACAAAAATATTCAATTTCATACTCATCAACTCACAAACAATTTTATTTTATCAACACAATCAAAACCTAACAATTACATTTAATCAACAGAATCAAAAACCCACAAAACTCACTAAACACAATCAAAACCCACTAAACACAACCATTTTTCCACTTTTGTGGGTTCTGATTATGTTAAAAAAACAATAGAGAGAAAGCAACAAAAAATTGTACTTATTTTTTTAATTTTTTAAGTAAATATTGTTTAATATATTTAAATAATAAAATAAAAGATAAATAAGTTTTTAAAGGTAGTTTAGTCATTTCAAGATACAAATGTGGTTAAAGATTAAAGTTAACAAAAGTCAATTGACGATATGGTATATTTATGTAATTATTAGAAGAAAAAAATGAATATTTATACAATTACACCTCAATTCAGGGTTGTTTGTGAAATTTACCCACCAAAATATCATTTCCCTTTTACCCATTGGCACTATTGACTTTCCATCCCTAAGCACATTCTAATTGGGATGTTTGTGTTTAAATAAGACATATGTTTGAAAATTTACTTTATTAGATAAACATAGGGTATGTTTATGCAATTAACCCTTTTTAGGGAGATGTGCAATGTGCAACGTTGATGCAACCAATCAAAAAAGTTGATGTTTCATGTTATGGATACACGTCAAATTAGTGATTAGAGTGCCACTTTTTGAAATGATTATGACGTGTAATAAGTTAATAACGATCCCACAACGGGGACGTAGCTTAACTAGTAAATAGACGAGTTTGGGGTTTGGATAAATAATTCTCAGGTCAGCAACTCGAATCCTTCCGATGACAAAAGGTTTTTAAAAATACCTTGGTCCCGAGTTAATAGATATAGTCAAAAAAAAAAAAAAAAAAAAAAGTTAATAACTATCCATTAATTAACACGAAATGAATTTAGTGAAATTAACACAAATAGTCAAACACCATCAAATTACACAAACTATCACTATTAAGGCCCCGTTTGTTTCGCCGCATTATATTATATTAGGCAATTAAAATGTACTAAAATAATACAATACAATGTTTGTAAATACCGTATTAGCTAATACATTATATTTGATGGTATTATGTTGTATTGTATTAGAAAAAACACTTTATTTTTTTTCAACAAATATGGAATATTGTTGAAATATGTTATGTTGTTAATATTTTTTTATTATTTCAAAATTATATAGGAAATATTTATTTTATATATATAAATATTATTTATTAAAAAAATTCAATTAAACTAAATATTTATTGATATTTTTTATAAAAATATTTATTGATTTATTCATGGTAAGGATATTTAAAATTAATTATTAACTATTTTTTTTAAAATATATATTATATTTTTAATATAAATTGTTTTCAATAAAGTCATAGGAATAACTTAATATAATATAATACAGTATATCGCCAAACACAGGCTTGTATTAATGATAATACAGTGCAATACAGTGCAATACAATACAATTCAATACAGTGCAATACAATACAATTCAATACAATCCAATACGGTGTACCAAACGAGCCCTAAGTTTATCCAACTATCCAAGTCAAAATATGGGATTGTTTGACTCATTGAATGAGTATTCAATAATTTATGTTAGAGTAATGCTAGACAACCCAAAAATTTAGCCCAAATTTCAACTCAAACGATATGGCAAGTGAGTTGTCATCACGTACTACACACAACATAAGATAATGTGGTTAATGAAAAAATCACTTGCCACATTGTTTGGGTTAAAATTTGGGCTAAATTTTTGGATTGTCTAGTATAAGTGATTTATGTAATTGTTTTTTTTTTAATTTTTTTTTTATATATATTAAAAAATCTAACACCAAACAGATCAAGTGTCTATCGGACTTGTAAAGATCAGGCATAATATGTGCGACTTCTTTAATATTCACTTACATGACACCGGAAACAAAACTCTCAACACATGGTCGAGATTAAGCATTTCATTTGAGACTTAAAAATTATTAAACATTATTTTTCACAAGATAGTAATATAATTCATTGTATTTAAAAAATATAAATAAATTTCTTGCATTATGATTGATACATTATTTTGATTATGCATCTTATCCTTTATTTTATTTTTCTTTCAAATTGATACAATAACTAAAAAATAATCAAATCCATCATCCTTATGTATTTGAATTAAACAATAAGAATGTAAATTGAAGAATTTCATAAAAATCGTCGAGTGTTGACAAGTAGTAAAGCATCGAAGCGACTCATAACATGTCGGACCGTTACTTTGAATCCGGAGACCGTGCGTTGGAGCCGTGGCCGGATAGAAGAGACGACAACAATGGCGTGACGCAGTAGGGTGCAGAGAATCAGAACGAAGCCCAGTTGGAGATTGGCTTTGGCTGTTTCGAAACACAAAGAGAACGTAGAAGAAGCGGCGTACAAGTCGAGTGCAACAATGGAGAAGACTATGACAAATATGGATAATAACATGGCAATCAAGATGAGGAAGACAAGCAGAAGAAGAACGCATGCGATGAAGGCTCCGTGAAGAAAGGCGACGAGGATTATGTCCAAGTTGGATGCCATTGATGTTTGTTTGTGAAAATGTGGTGGAGTGAGAATTTGAGAAAAAAAAAATATGGTTGATGAATGTAGAAGGAAAGCATTTCAATTTGAAGAAGAAAGGAAAATGAAGTAATGTGCACTCATTCTATGAGTGTAAGAATATAATCCATCATATTATCATATTATAAACATAGCTACTTCTCATGAGTAAACGACACTTCTCATAAGTAATCGACTCGTAAACATCTATTTAATGTTATTAATAATCATATTATCATTTGATTATTATATATATGATAATATATATATCATTATTAATGAAACACGGCAGTTCCATCATGTTTCAGCGAACATTGCCGTCTTTCGTCTCTTTCATTTTTGATGTTTATAACATGATTCGAACAAGTTTTGACCATCAAAAGACCGATGAGAAGATGGTTGTCGAGTCTTCAATAAAAAAGAAAATTGTTTATGGTGATGTGTCACGCCACATCACCGATGACTCAGTGACTAACTGGGCACATCACGGTTTTTTGCTAATACCGTATGAAATTTCGTATTACTATTGACTCGGGCACATCAGCACTACTTTACAGCCAAGGCAGTGACATGCTTAAACATGTCACTGCATTGCAGCAAATCAACACGCATTGCAGCAAATCAGTGTTGATGTGGCCAAGTCAACGGTGACCAGGAATCCATGTCAGCAACAAGTGGTGACGTGCCCAATCAGTCACTAAATCATCGGCGACGTCACCATTGGTATCAGACTCTGAGCTCTAAACAAACGCAACAAGCAAAAGCTGATTAAAAGCGAAAATCAAAAACCATAGATTTACAGAAACAGATGGATTCTTTAACAAAACAAATCTCCACAAACGAACGGCATCGCCATCGGTGATATTCAATTATTACGTAGATTTACTTACCTGATTAGCAGAGAAAAATATATATTAAAAAAAGGAGTGGAAAAATATATATTTAAAAAAAAAAAAAAAAAAAAAAGCGAAGGAAGAAGAGAAGATAGTGTGATTTGTGAAACTGAAAAAACGTCGACAGCAGGATTCGAACCTGCGCAGGCACAGCCCAACAGATTTCGAGTCTGTCTCCTTAACCACTCGGACATATCGACATTTTATTATTGCCTTGCTCAATTTAATTATAAAAACAATACTCTTATTATATTAAGAAAATTTTAATATTTAGTTCGGTAGAATTCAATGCATTAACATCACAAAAGGATTTAGGCCAACCTTGTAAGTAGAAATGGATGGATTTTCTTCATTGTTAATGTTAATGTAAAGGCACATTGCATCCTAGGCTCCTAGCTAATAGCTATAGAAGATTTTTGACTTGGGGCTTGTAAGATTTTTCATTCACAGTTGCCCTTTTGACACTATTCCCAGATCAGTGTAGTTGTATTGTTATCTTTGCTCTAGTGAACAACAAGTTGATTGTTAAAACTTATATCAAATCGCAAATCGCTACGGTACATAGATGCAGAATTACGCGCATGAATGCGCTAAAGAGATCAGGAGGAACCAAGTAAATAAATTAAATTGCTTTCACTTTTACATGAACGAATTTTCGACACCTTATCACCAGCCATGGAAAAGGTACATGTAGAATTACGCACATGAATGTACTGAAAAGCTCAGGAGGAACCAAGTAAATAGTTAAATTGCTTTCAGTTTTACATGAACGAATAGCTGAAGCCTGAATGAGACGGCACAGAAATATTACATAGTTTATCTGCAATTCATGAACTGAAGACGGTTTTGCAGTTTTGACCATCCTCTTATCCCTTGTTTGAACAAAGCAGGCAATGTAAGATTTCGGCTTACTCATGCGACTGTATCAAAGACAATGTACTCTTGAACATCACACATTTCCACTGTTCCAGTGAGAAGGTATATTGAACCAGACCTATTTAAGCAGGCATCGGCCTAAATGTGAGGTAATTTGTAACCACTATTGAGATCATCTATGACTGCCTCATGACTGATTTCTCCTACGAAACAAAAACAATATTCTACATGAGAAACAAACATTACTACTTTTCTTCGTGGCAACTAAACAAGAATTTTCAAAGAAATAAGAAATCCAACTACTTAAAGAAAGAAAAAAGAAGATTTTAAATGAATTGTCAAAGAAGTCACTTACCTTCACCATTTGCATTGACTCTTTCCACATGAAGAACTTTGAGCAGGGGAGCAATGACATCAAGATTATTCTTCAAATGCCATTTTTGAGGATAGAAGGAATTAGATGACCCTAAAGGAAGAATCCAAACCATGATTCCGGAGCAGTTGTCTGGCAAGCCCTCCATTTGGCTTTCATCCTCCACAATCTGTTCAATAAACGCACTCGCCTGCAATTAAAACCAACCAATAATAAGCTTATCTGTTTATGTCAATCTGAAAGAGAAATTGGGTAGAGGATGCAATTTCAAGGAATCGCCATCATAAGCCCACTCAAATATGGTAAATAAATTTATTCCTTTTCTTTTAGGAGTGTTTTCATGGACGAAAAAGCTTCAGTCTAGCTTCCTCCCAAACACTACCAATGATCAAACCTTGTGGGGAAAGCTCGTCAATTAATTGTGAAAAACTAAATTTAATAGTCACCCACTGAACCCCCTTCTTACTTTTTTCAATAATAGTACACATCAATAAATTCCTTCAAAATAAATAATATGCGATTATTAGAATTTAGAAACAAAATCTTATAGGGAGACCAGTAACCTATTATGTCTAGATCATCCATTATATATTGCCACACAAAGGCAAGCAACTGGTGGCCCCCAAACCACTAAAGCAGGTTAGTAAGTTGTCTTATAAGTTATAACTATTTCTGGTAAAAAAGGAACTTCAATTGTATATAATGGAACCGATCTGTTGTGATAGCATGACCCTTCTTGTTGGTCCTATTGAAAGTTGAAATGAATTTAACTTGCTAAAAACTAAATTAATAAAACGAAATCAAAGAAGATGGAACTACTAACTTGGAAGCCATCCTTGATTGTGTCAACCTGCCTTATAGGTTCAAGGGTTGGACGATGCCATCGCTTCGGATCCCAAATAATGGTACTATTAAAAGCAAACCCTGGCATTTCAGCATGGAATCTCCGGAACCTCTTACGCAGGTCATTTATATGCCATCCAATGACTTTAGTTCCATTACATATGGGGCCCTCCAAGGTAGCTTTGATTCTCTTTTCCATTAGTTTGGCCACTTTCCATGTTCCAAAACGCCTGCAAGTTAATAATAAAATGAACTTTATTGCAACAAGATGCACAGAGAATGGAGGAAAGGGCAAGCATATCAGTGCTATAAAACCTAAAACCATAAACAAGTGCTACAAATGGGGAAGTGGCAGCTCGGAATCATACAAAAAATAAAAAGAAGAAAATGTTTAAGGAACAAATGCAGCAGTATGTAATAAGAAGAAAACCAAGGGCAAACTCAATCACTTCTAACAAACTATGAGTCATACGAAAATGTCACACAAATCCGACGGGTTGCCCACTAAAACAGAGTAAATCATATAATAGAAGCGTATTAATCTAGAATACTTGAAGTTCTAGCTATAAAACAACTGAATAGATAATTAAGTCCATATGATCCTGAGAGAGTTGACTATTAATGACAAATGAAGACATTTTTTTTACTATAACCAGAGTATAAGAACTACCTGATCTGTCTCATTTCCTCAAAAAGATCAGTGGAGTAAATGTTATCTTCGTCAGCAAAGTAGACAATGCCATTGAGATGATGATATTCAATGTGAGACAGCGCAGTGTTCCTTTGGTGGACACTTCTATCTTTTACATCTGTTAGATTTGTTTTGCAAACAAGGTGTCTGTACATAATTCCAGTTCTTCTTAATATGTCAGCTGTTTCCTCGGATTGGGATGTCATTTCTACAACTATCCACAATAAAGGAGACTGGACTGTTCTTAATGTGTGCGCCAAACGGTTCAAATAGTAAGCTTGAAACGGACGAGCATAGGTTGGGGTCACAATTATCAAAAGTTTCCGAGAAACCAATGCTGAATCTTGAGTAATTGACTCATTGGCAAGCTTATCCTCGGATATGTCATCTATTAGTTCGTTTTCCATCACTTGTGACTCTAATGTGGCATTGCTCTCGATACCTTCACTGGTTATTACTGGCGTCACATTTCTTGTGCTGTCATATGTTTGAGTATTCCCAATGGCAGAAACCACCTCAAAGGTGAATGATTGTTGCTCAGATGTAAGATTTGTTGAAAAATCCATGGAAACGAACGGGGTAAACCCGATGAAAACCCCAACCACAAAGCAAATGAAGAAATGAAAAAGAGCTCTCCTCCATACTTGCCCTTTTGCTTTTGACCTCTCAACAGGCCTAGAAGATCTCGGTGAGTAAACACCAAGGACCAAACCTTGAGAGTCCAATGAACTGTACAGAGAAGATAACAGTCCACCCGAGGGTGCTGGCTGGCTCTGAGTACATGATGATGACTTCGATAGAGGAGAAGCAACAGAAGAAGCTTCCACATTTAACGAAATTCCTGCTCTAGGTACAGGAGACAAGGTTCTTCTAATAGATGCCATCAAAATAGAATCGAATTATATCTCACTATCTAAAGAGGTTCTAATGGCACCTTTGACCTCAACTTTACACCAATCCAAATAATTTCATAATCTTAAGCTCACAAGTACACAATTTGTCCTCCTTTGCACATTCTCAACAATACCCCAAATCACAAATTCAGTGCTTTTCATAGATTAACACAAAACACAATCAACTATCAATCAAAACCAACTTGAACTCGACAGTGGTAATCAAATAATGAAATCAAACCATCTATTACCACCATTTCATTCTCGAAAATGCAACTCTCTCTCCCCCTTGTATTTTCTTCACAATGAACAGAATAAATAACCAAAAATCAAAAGCATCACCAAACCCACCAACACTACTACAAATCAAAACAAACCTACATTGAACAATCAATCAATTCCCCAGGAAAAAAAAAAACGAGATTCAACAGGACACTAAAAAGATCCAATTCAAACGAAACAGGTCACCGGATTATCGTGCAATGGCAGCAAATGGGTAGAGAACCGCCTGTGGATCTTCTTCTCCAATGCAATGGCAGCAAATGGGTAGAGAACCGCCTTTGGATCTTCTTCTCCAAAAAGTATCGCCGGAACTTTTTCGATGATTTGAAGTATAAAAGCAAAAAATTAAAATGAGAGTTTAAAAAACACGAGTTGGAAAAGTGTTTTCAGGAATCTTGTGAGTTTTTTTTGTTTTTTTAACTAGAAGTGAGAGAGAGAGAGAGAGAGTGATAGTTCACAGCACACACAGTGTCTCTTCCAATCACGATGATTCAGACACGAGAAAAACAGTAGATTTTTGTCGTCTGGATAATTACGTCACCCCCGGTTCTATGAATTGTGTATACCACATTACCACCATAGTACCATACACATACATTCGCACGTGTGTCGTGTAGTGTGGAGGTGGCCTCTCACGTGTAAAACCAATTCGTGTGGAATTTCAATCGACACCAACTTTTTTTTTTTCATTTTATATGGGTGTCAATTCATTTTGCGATGTCAATTAAGATCCATGGAATTCTCGCGACCGATAATTTATTAGGTAAACAATTAGGTTTTAAATTAACTTATTATAGTTTTATTATTATTATTAAAATGGTTCTAAATGACATGAAAGGAATTATAATTTGATATTAAAATGTGATTTATCTTCCATAAAATAAAAATTGACCATGAAAAGTGAAAGGTAGGAAGGTAGTGATGCACCATCAAAGTTTTTTACCAAAAAAGGGAAATGCAAATATGCAAAGTTGGTTTTGACTTATTTGCGGTTATTGCAAATTACAACTATATTTAAGCATTTAACGAAATTGACTAGAGCAATAATTATGCACAACTCATGTGAGATAAATCGTGACTTTGCTCTTCCGACTAATCTTATTTTTCCTTATTAAATCACATACATTGTTGAAGGAAAAAAAAGAATTATATTATCTGCTAATTTAAGATTTATAGTCTTTTCAAAATATAATATGACTCGAAAACATAATTTATAACAAGTTATCATTATTCGACGAGACAAGGATTGGGTCATGTGGGTATATGGTATGCCTCACACATTTCACACCTCATGCTTCACACCTCACACGTACTTCATTAAGATTGTGAGATCGAGTTGTGTCCCCCTCCTTCAAAACCAAATCAATTGTAATTGTACTTTTTTTTTTTTAATAAATATATATATATGTGTGTGTGTGTGTGAGAATCATCAACTATGGACTTCGAATGTAATCAACTTAAATCTTAATGTAGAAAATACATTTGTTGCTACCAAATTAAAAATTATAGTGTTTATGAATTAATAATACCACTTATATTTTTAAAGATTTTTAAAATTTATTGCAGATTATATGTTTTTTATCATCCAATAATGTATATATTATTAATTTGATGCCGAACGAGTCCAAAGCCTTTCAGGATGTGACCGGATAAAGTATTATTCACAGTCCGGATATCTACTCTCATAACAACGAAAAAACTCATCGCATACATATGTTTGTAAATTACACATGTATGAAACAAACATTATGAACGATAAATTACACAACACTTGAGCTAAAAAAGATGTACAAACAAAAAATATATATACGTTGGGCAAAAAATAAATATATTTTTTAAAATAGTTGGCCACTTGGGCACAATGATTCACCATTCTCTTTATGTAGGTCGAAGTTTGTCTCAGCAACAAGTGTTAAATATACCAACTTTCAATATGATTCAATAGTAAAAGCGTTCATTTAGTCTGATATTACAAGTGGTATATATATATAAATAAGTGTTAAATAGACACACAAATCATAATTGTATGGTTTGTCACTTTAATGATATTTTGATTATGTAATAAAATAAAGATGTACAAGTCTTATTTAATCAAGTGAATGATAATTTTATAATGGACAATTATCAAATGAAATATTTTTGGTTTAATTCAAACTATTTTATGATTTCTATATACATAAACAAAATTAGTCATTAACTTTTTAAAATTGTACATTTTTTTTTTTACCTTTAGCCAAATTTCAATTTATCACTTTTAAGTTTTAACAGTCTAATGATATCTTATTACATTATAGGAAAACGGGATATTCTTCATGGTTGGGTAAATTACACAATTTTCTCGTAACGGAAGAGATCATTTAAGACCACCTCTACCGATGAGATTCGAAATACATAAATCAGGAATGCAATCACAACTTATTCATATGTTATTTTCATCCACGTGAAAGTTTAAAATACAATTATAGTTGTGTACTACATAGATACTACAACATTATTAGACAAGGAGCATTTATTGAACTAAAATTCGATGATTGTAATAACCATTTCAGGGTCAGTTTGGTATTGCTATAATTTTTATAATAATCACTGATAGTTGTGCTGAAGAAATAATCAGTTGTGAAGTTAATTAACAGATATTTGGTTAATTATACTTTAAAAACTACTGTATAGCTCAAAAGCAGTATACTTTTGTTTGGTAATTTTATTTTAAAAGTGCTGAAATTAGTTACAATGACTAAAATTGACATGATTTTATAACCTTATTTTATTTTTTTCATTAAATATATATATTAAATCAATATTTAAGTAGAATATTTAAATTATAAAAAAAATCCATAAGAATAATAAAAATATTTTTAAAAGATTTTATAAATCAAATCAATATTTAATTAGAATCTTTAATTTTAAGATGAAATAAGGAATATAAATGATTTTAATTTAGTTTCACAAGGATAATAATGATATTTAAAAATATTCATTAAATGCTGAAATAGATTATTCCATAATTACTTTCAAAAAGTAACCCTCCACCAACTTCTCAAAATCATTGTCGAAACTTGTTAGATTATCAATTAATAACTTTTAGAAGTTTTACCAAACATTTTTAATGTTAAAATTATGAAATAATCTGATTTTAATTTCTCAAAAACAATACTAAATTGGCCCTTAGTATAACTACACAAACTTTGTATAATCACGAAATGCTATATTAGATTATTAGTGCATAAGTTTTGATTAATCCTTTTTGATCATACAAGTTCAATAACATTATTAAACAAATTAACAACTATCCATTGAATCCAAAGATTCAAAAGTAATTTTTAAAAATGAAAACTCAAACAAGCCTTGGCAAATTCTAACACAAAATTCTTTTCAAAAAATAAAATTACCGTATCAACCCAAGACCCTCATATTTAAGGAGACAACTTATTATGTGAAATTTCGATATTTACTAAACCAAAAAGGTACATTTTGTAAATAACCAAAATACTCATTTAATAATTATTTCCTTTTGAAGCCGGCTTTTTCACAAGCACCGCCCTCACTTGCAAGTTCTTTCTTGCAAACTCATCGTCTTCTCAGATCTGTCTCTTGACACTGATACGACCGATAAAGAGACAGTTTATCAACCATTTTCATGGCGATTAGGTTTTTTCTCGTTGTTTTACTGTTTCTATCATGTACAACCCCCAGCTTCTCGCTCTACGAAGATCAAGTCGGTCTCATGGATTGGTATTTCATTATACGAAACTAATTATAATTATCCTCAATTTTTTGTGCGATTGTGTAAATTGATTATTATTTTTGTTCGATACAGGCATCAGCAGTACATAGGTAAAGTGAAGCACGCAGTGTTTCACACACAGAAGACTGGGCGGAAGCGCGTTGTGGTGTCCACCGAAGAGAACGTCGTCGCCTCTCTCGATCTCCGCCACGGCGAGATTTGTTAGTTTTGCCTTCTTTGACTGAATTTTATCTTTTTTTGATTAATTGGTTGAAATTTGATTATCTTTCATTATATGGAGTTGAATATATCAGGACGTTTGTTGAAATCTTTGACGATGCTGAAATTTGACTTTTGCTTGCTGGTACTATGCACAGTTTGGAGGCATGTTCTCGGGACCAATGATGTTGTTGATGGAATTGAAATTGCTTTGGGAAAATGTAAGTTCTAAGTTCTATGGTTTCTCTTATTGTACTTTAAATGTAAATTGGTTCTGTTTTGGCCTAGTTATATGTTTGAGTAGTTTTCTGCAAATAGTTGGTTGAAATTTGTTGAATTATAGTTATGTTCAATTTTAGTATCTCTTAGACAATTGGTTTAGCTATTTGGAATGATAGAGATATAATCATACATTTTGGAAAAGGACAATTACTAACAACTCTTTATTGCCTAGTAAAATATTTTGTGATTTTTATATTTTGAATTTCTGTTTTCTTTTTCCTTTTTTTGGATGGCGGTACTAAGGGTTGAGCTACTCTATCAAAATGACTTACGCTGAATCCACATACTGGGATGTGTTGAATATATATGTTGGCATTATTTTTAGTAGGTGCAAGCATTGAAGCTGTAAAGTTGATTAATTTTTTAATGTGTCATTCTATTCTTTCAGACATTATCACCCTTTCATCAGATGGAAGTATCCTGAGGGCGTGGAACCTTCCTGATGGCCAGATGGTGTGGGAATCTTTTCTTCAAGGACCGAAGCACTCAAAGCCATTGTTATTGGTCCTGGTTAGTAAATAGCATTGGGTGACATGCTATGTTTTCTGTAACCTATTAAATGGATGTTTTTTATAGGTGTTCTCTGTGAATTTTTTTCACTGGCTTTCTCTCTTTCATCTCCTCCCTTCCTTTTTTTTTTTTTTTTTTTTTTGTGCTAATACATTGTTCTTATATCATAAATTTAAAAACTTTTGCATTGTTCTAATGTTCTTATATAATTTTGTTTTCAATCCTAATTATTTTTGTCAAAACTTGACTCACAATAGTTTGGTTTGTTTATAAAAGATTAAAAGAATACACAATGTCCACGTATAATAGGAAGTTCTTATGTTGAAGTTTGCTTTGTTTGCGCATTTTTTGTTATCGTAAATGCATTTTTTTGGAATTCTTCGTCCTTTGAAACCTTCTCTGGACTAGTTTGCTCAGGTCTGCAAGTTTTACTGCCATTTCTACCAATTTTCAAAGGAATATTTGTTTTAACTAAAGCTGCTTTATGCAGACAAATTTGAAAGTTGACAAGGACAATGTGATCCTTGTTTCCAGCAAAGGGTGTCTCCATGCTGTTTCAAGCATAGATGGCGAGGTTCTTTGGAGAAAGGATTTCACTGCCGAAAGGTTTGATCATTTTGGAGTTTTATGTACCAGACTATTTTTGTTTTTAGTTGATATATGAAATTTTGAGTGCTAGCAATCAATCGTGATATTTTTGCTTGCAGTTTAGAAGTTCAGAAGGTAATTCAACTACATGACAGTGGTAAAATTTACGTGGTAGGATTTGCTGGTTCATCTCAGTTTCATGTGTATAAAATCAATGCTTTGGATGGGGAGTTGCTGAAGCATGAAAGTGCAACCTTTTCTGGTGGTTTTGATGGGGAAGTTGCATTAGTTTCAAGTGACACACTTGTGGCTCTAGATGCCACTCGGACAGTTTTGGTAACAATAGTATTCAAAGATGGGGAAATTAAATTTCAACAAACCTACATTTCAAACCTTGTTGGGGACACTTCAGGGGTGGCGATGATATTACCATCAACACTGAAAGGGACATTTTCTTTAAAAATCAATACCCTGATGCTATTTATAAGAGTGAAAGGTGAAGGCCAGTTGGAGGTTGTGGAAAAAGTTGACCATGCAACAGTTGTCAGTGATGCTCTCTCATTCTCAGAGGACAAACAAGCATTTGCAGTGGTTCAACATGGAGGAAATAAGATTCACCTTACTGTGAAGCTTGGTGATGACTGGAACAGTGATTTGGTTAAAGAAAACATTGAAATGGATCACCTGAGAGGGCATGTCCATAAGGTCTTCGTAAATAATTATGTCAGGACTGATAGGTCTCATGGATTCAGGGCCTTGATTGTCATGGAAGATCATTCACTTTTGCTAGTGCAACAAGGTAAGATTGTCTGGAATAGGGAAGACAGTCTTGCCTCAATAATAGACGTGACAACATCTGAACTCCCTGTGGAAAAGGATGGGGTGTCAGTAGCAAAAGTGGAGCATAACCTTTTTGAATGGCTCAAGGTATGAATGTTTTAAAATGCTATTATCAAAGTGAAATAGTTTTATAAAAAATGGCTTGCATTGCATTTGCTGCAACTTCATGATCAAATACTATTCCACTCTACTTGAGCTTGCAGGGAGGCATAATTGTATTTACAGAGATTCTTTATCTTTCTACGTGGTATTTGTTAAATTATTTCTAATTTAAGAATTGACAGTACAATACAACAATTTTTCAATTTAATTATATGATCCTTAGCTTTATACTGTTCGCTGAGATGTTTTTTTTTTAAATAATTAATATTGGTTAAATTTAATTCATAAATGTTATACTGTTATACCTCTTGTCTAGCTGGTTGAAATTTTCTTGTCACTGCAATGAGATAATGCATTTAGATGCCCTGATGTCTTCTTCGAGTGCAAGGAAAATGATAAAATAATAAAATGTTGCCTTGTTTTTCTCTCTTTCCATTTCTAACAAAAGCCTGATGTCTTCTTGAGAAAGCATATAACTGATTGGATATAAGAGTGATACTACAGTAGTATTCATCTTCTCGCATAATATCCTGCTACCATTTTTATTGTTGAGATTAAAAATGCGTATGTTTTACCTGTTTCCCTCTGGCGATGGGATTTGACATGGTGCTCTGTTGGTTGAAGGGACACTTGTTGAAGCTTAAGGGGACCTTAATGCTTGCAAGTGCCGAGGATGTGGTAGCCATACAAGCGATTAGGTTGAAAAGTTCTAAGAAGAGCAAAATGACCCGAGACCACAATGGCTTCCGGAAGCTACTCATAGTTCTTACTAAAGCAGGGAAAATTTTTGCCTTACACAGTGGAGATGGGCGGGTTGTCTGGTCTCTTTTACTGCCTTCTCTACGTAAATCAGAAGCGTGTGATAATCCAACCGGGTTAAATGTGTATCAGTGGCAGATCCCACATCACCATGCGATGGATGAGAATCCATCAGTTCTTGTTGTTGGCCGGTGTGGATTTAGTTCAAATGCACCAGGTGTACTTTCTTTTGTTGATGCTTACACTGGGAAGGAGCTTAATTCTTTGGATCTTGCTCATTCCATAGTGCAAGTTATTCCACTGCCATTCACAGATTCAACTGAACAGCGTCTTCATCTACTAGTGGATGCTGATCGACGAGTGCACTTATATCCCAAAACTCCTGAAGCTAAAAGTACTTTTGAACAAGAGATCTCAAACATATACTGGTATTCTGTTGAGGCTGATAATGGCATTATCAAAGGGCATGTGATAAAGAGTAAGTGTATTGGTAAGGGTGCTGATGATTTCTGTTATGACACTGGGAATTTGTGGTCTATTGTATTTCCCTCAGAGTCAGAAAAGATCATTGCGACTGTGACCAGAAAACCGAACGAGGTATTTTTTTTTTTAAATAACTTTCTTCAAGATTTTGTTTCATATTTAATTGGATGGAACCCTCCAGCGGCTGCCTCAATTTTTGTTTCTTTGTTGTCAAACATTGTGTTAATGCCATGTGTGATTTTTCTAACATCAGTGGGTTAAGTTTGATGGTGCTATAATAATATTTTACTTGAGTAAAGCTATAGGTTACCTTTAAATGGAGGGAGGTAAACAGAATTGACGTCATAGATTGCTTTTGACCTTTTCATATGAGGATATCTGACTACTAGTTAACTCAGTTATTGCTCTTATAATCTTTTACCCTTGATCTTTCCTCTCCACGTAGGCATTCGTTTGTTCAATAATTTGGTGAATCAATATTGCACATTCATTAAATCTGTTTCTTCAGTATTGCCTGTTACAAAAGTTGTTGCATATACAACTAATCATCTCATGGTGGTTCGGTCCATCACTTGCTGTCAAGTTATTAGATTTGCGCCTTGACTTAGTTGATTCTGTTATGCTTAGGGTCAAAATGGTAAATTAATAGGCATTGCTGAACTAATACTTTCAGTAAACCAAGTCTGGTTAATATTTACAAGAAATAATATATGTTCATTGATCTCTGCCGATTTCTTTGAATTGGCATGATTTATAGTTGAATTTGTGAGTTTTATTGAGGCCTTGGTATTGCATATGCGATCTTTAATGCCTTTTCCTTTTGGGTTCTCCAGGTGGTTCATACTCAAGCAAAGGTCTCAGTGGACCAGGATGTGATGTATAAATATATATCGAAAAATTTGCTTTTTGTGGCAACTGTTTCCCCGAAAGCCAGTGGCACAATTGGATCAGTTGATCCGGAGGAGTCATCGCTGGTTGCATATCTTATTGATACTGTATCTGGTCGTATATTGCACCGCATGACTCATCATGGTGCACAGGGTCCTGTCCATGCTGTGAGTTTGCCATCTATTTTAACATTTAGGTGTTATCATGAATAAAATATATTGGCTTATGTGTTTATTTAATGTTATTATTATTATTATGCTTTTTTGTAGGTTTTTAGTGAAAACTGGGTTGTGTACCACTACTTCAATCTGAGAGCACATAGATACGAGATGTCAGTCATTGAGATTTATGACCAGTCTAGGGCGGTATGCCTATGATTCATTCGCTATGAACTTAAAATCTATCTCGTAATGTTGTGTATCTTCACTAACTATGATTGAATAATATCCACAGGAAAACAAAGATGTATTGAAGCTCATTCTTGGAAAGCACAATCTTACTGCACCCGTTTCTTCGTACTCACGACCAGAGGTTGTAACAAAGTCCCAGTCTTACTATTTCACCCATTCTGTGAAAGCTATAGCAGTGACATTAACTGCCAAGGGTATAACTTCAAAGCAGCTTCTTATCGGTACAATTGGTGATCAGGTTGGTTAAGTTATTGAGCAAAATCGAATTCTGACTTGTTATTGTGTTATGAGAATTGGGTTTGTTTTGGTTTTAACCTTTTATTCCTTCTGCAAAGATGGGCATGTTTGAAATGTGTTCATTAATTGATCAATTGTCTACCTTACAGGTTTTGGCACTCGACAAGCGTTTCCTGGATCCTCGCCGATCAATTAACCCTACACAAGCAGAGAAAGAAGAAGGAATTATTCCCCTTACAGATGCGCTGCCAATTATGCCTCAGGTCAGTTTCACTCCCTTTAAATATGCTATGTGTAGGAGATCGATTGTGGCATGTCAAGAGTGCTATACTTGGCTTCTATAACTTGGTTCTTAACATGGTGTGATTTGTTTGCTGAAATGCTTAATTGTTCCTGCAGTCCTACATTACACATTCCCTTAAAGTGGAAGGTCTTCGAGGGATAATAACGGTGCCTGCAAAGCTGGAATCCACGACTCTCGTATTCTCATATGGAGTAGATCTCTTTTTCACTCGGCTTGCACCCTCAAGGACCTATGATTCACTCACAGAGGATTTCAGTTACGCTCTACTTCTCATTACAATCGTTGCCCTTGTTGCAGCAATCTTTGTAACCTGGGTTTTGTCCGAGAAGAAAGAACTACGGGAGAAGTGGAGGTGAGCAGTGTCTAGTGTAGCACATCTGTATCTTAACAACATTTTTGGCATCAAGTCGCTTTTTGATTTGATTTAGATCAGATTATTCACACCTGACTTAATCTTGTAGCATTTTTGGCATCTAGTGATCTTTGTTGTAAAGCTGACATTTCAAAGAGAAATTGTTTGCATTATTCTTGATCTGTCAGCCCCTTTTCTCATCTCTGGTAATAGTCGACATAGGAGAACTTTGAGCATGAAAAATATATGCTACGTATAAGTGGGAATAATGTTAAATCTATGTATGTTTGTTGAAGCATGAAGATGTATCAAGAAAAGGATTGGAAAACTGGCTGGTTCCAATCATTTTTTAGTTTTTGGACAAATGTGTTTTCTTCCGTACCAATCGTTCTCATGGGTGATATCTATGTAAATTTTATTTTGAAAGTGAGAAAATAAATTCAAAATCAAATATCTATTCTTAATAATTGATCAAAAATTACTGTAAATGATAATGAGTCATAATTGAAAGAGATTTGAGTTGTATTTTCTCTTTTGTACCAAGCAAAAACATGTGACAGTGAAGGGCTCACATGGCCCATTGCAGGTTAGAATTAGTGAACAAAGAAAATGATGAATCTTGCCCCATTCGCCTATATGGCTATACCGCCTATACAAGAGTAGGACCTAGCAAGATAGGGTTCTGCAAGCACAACCCAGAATTCAACTCATTCTGCAAGCACAACCCAGAATTCAACTCACATTCGAGGAGAGATGTCTTCCACACTTTACTGTTCATATATTTTCACTACAGGAACCCAGTGGTGGAGCATTAGTTTGAAATCTCAAACTACTGAGACAAGGGAGCCTGTCCATTTCTGTTGGCTTCATCTTTCCATGTATGTCAGTTTACAGTTGTGTATTCACAGTAATTTCTGTGCACTCTGTTTCAATGTCTAGTTGTCTACTACTACCTTCTGATTATGATCAACTTGATAAATAATAGCTGAGGATCAGTGTGGTGGGGACATACAGTTTTTCATTGATCGAAAGCGACACCTATTGTAAACTGTACTAGTACTAGTGCTGATGCCACTGCACTCTCCGTCGTCAGTGTCACGAGCACTGCTCTTCCTCCGTCTCCATACATTAAACAACAAACCCACTTCCTCTTCTTCCTCTCAACCTCATCAAATTTCACAAACACCTCTCTCTCTCTCTCTAATTTTGTCACCATGAAAAGTCATCACCACCAGCAACCAAAGCTGAAAACTCAACCACGTCCACTCTTCTCCTGTGGCTTCTTTCGTCACTGCACTCAATCAGTACTCAGTCCCACAAATTCTCACTCTCCTCCTCTCCCTCTCACCACTCCTTTCCAACAGCCACCACCTCCGCCTCCTCCTCCTCCACCGCCACCGTTACAAACCACCACATATCAACCGGAATCCTCCTCCTCCTCTTCCTCCGCCTCCCAGAGCTTCACTCAATGGCGCTTCCCTCTCCCAACCTCCCCGATCCACCCACACTCCCACTCCGACTCGCAACCCGAAATCATACCCAAACCCGTACCCGCCTTCACGCTCCCGCCAAAACCACTACCACCTCCAATTCCCTACACCAGCGTCCAGGAACTGTTTCACTTGGCCGAGATTCAGCTCACCACCGGCTCCGACGCCGACCAGCTCGCTGCGCTTTATCTCCTGGAACGCTCTCTCGTTCCCAACCCACCATCCGACCCGGCTTGCCAACCCGAGCTGATGCGCGGGGTCGTGGCGAATTTGAAAAATAGAATGGGGGCAAAACCGGCAACCAAAATCTTGTTGGCGCTCTGTTTGGCGGAGAGCAACCGCCACGTGGCGGTTGAAGCGGGAGCGGCCGGGGCAATCATTGAGGTGGTGGCGGAGCTCGAGGCGGCGGCTGGGGAGAGAGCGCTGGCGGCGCTCGAGCTCATGTGTACGGTGGCGGAGGGGGCGGCGGAGGTGCGGGCACACGCACTGGCGGTTCCGGTGATGGTGTCGATGATGGGGCAGATGGCGGGAAGGGGGAAGGAGTATGCTATCAGCGTGCTGGCTGTCATTTATGGTGGCGTCGGGAGCGGAGAAGAATTGGTTATGGCAGCGCCGCCGGAGGAGGTGGCACGTGCGGTGGCTTTGGCATTACAAGGGGATTGTACTGCGAGAGGGAGGAGAAAAGGGACCCAGTTACTTAAGGCGCTTTCGGAGTATGGACGGCCGGATCTGACACAGGATGAAAATGAACGGCTGTGATTTCACTTTCATGTCTATAATTATTATCACGCCTGTCTGTTGTGTCATGTGTGGATTTTTATTTAATTTGTGCTATATTAAATTAAATAAATGATTGTATATGTGATAATGATATATCTTACGAAAATTATCCTGTTAATTTAAAATAATTAAAAAAATAATGCAAAAATAGTTATATGTATTTAATGTAAAATTACTTTCATCAATTAATATTTGGATAAAATATTATGTTACATAGGAAGCAAAATTTTTAATTCGTTTGAAATTTGATATTCACTTTTAGTTAAAATGTTGCACACTTTCTTTACCAAGTTGGTAGAATTCAAGTCTCACTATACTTGTTTATCGATATTTGTGTGAATAGATATCTTTGGATTATGAGATAGATATCTAAATCACCTTTGTAATAATTGATCTAGGTAAGTTCCAATAAACCTCTAATTTGATCTTAGTTATTATATATATATATATAATTGTCTATCAAAATATATAGTTTTATTTAATGCTTTGAAATATTACAATAAATTCAAAGTTCGGAAAAAGGGACACGATTTAAACTCACAACCAAATATTATAAATGGGAGTGACATACCATTAAACAAATAATAAATACTTTGAAATATTACAATAAATTCAAAGTTCGGAAAAAGGGACATATTTAAACTCACAACCAAATATTATAAATGTGAGTGACATACCATTAAACAAATAATAAATACTTGGTTGACCATGGTCATTGTATATCTTCACTTGGGGGTGAAAGTTATTTGAGTTTTTATTGTATATAACATGCCATTTTACTAAATTATTTATCCTGAACTATATTCATTCGATCCGATTTACAACTTAGACTCTTAGAGCATCTCTAATGTAAAAGTGGTTTGTAAAAAAATTAGATGCCACACATGATAATAATTGTATCTCCAATGCAGTTGTACATATTCAACATAAGTTAATATGGCAAAAAAAATATTAGATATTGTCAACATGACCGTTTGCTTTCAGTGGTCTGTTGCATAGCTATTTTTTTTGTTTGATTTAGCAAGTATTTAAAATTGACATTAATTTTTCATTTATTTTTAGTAAGAAAATAAAATAAAAAAGAAAAAAGAAAAAAAATATAAAAAATTGGACACGTCATTAAGCAAAATGTGTTTTAAACAGAAGCATTAGAGATCAAATTTTGAGTTATGGCCCAAAATGTCTATCAAATCTATCTTTATACCACATATGAAGTAAGTCTCTTGATATTATTGCCATATCAACGATTATTAAAATGTAAGCCATTTTACCTTGGAGATGCTCTTATTATAGATCAGGATCCTCTGCTGAGCTTCTTCTCTGCTCATCTGTTCCGAGCTTTTAAGGATCTGATCCTACGTGTATATTAATACTTCCAATGGCCTAAATTATGCCTTTCAATTTTTTTTTTTTTTTTTCATATTCTTACATTAAATGATGTCCTATGTTATACCTCAAAACTTTATGCCCAAACCTTATCTTATTCACCAAATTCTATCTTCTTCATTTTAATCTCTTCTCCTGCAACGACTTCAAGCTAGAGGCCTCATACCCTTCAGCTCCTCAAGCGCAAACAATATTTCCTACATATATATATATATATATATGTATGTAACTGTTTAAGCAACTTAAAAGAAACCATTGTCCCAATCACATAAATTACAACTCTAATTCCTAGTCCCACCTCCATATTTCAGTTCCTTTCAATCCAACTCAGAAATGTGACCCACAATTCCACAAATTCGACTGATGGGAAACAAGAAAATATCAACAATGGAAAAATAAATTCTACCTAGAGTAAAACCCACCGATAAATTTGTAGCGGGTGTCAAATCTACTTTTCTACTTCAAAAAACACACATGTAATCTGCTTAAAAAACACACACACACATACACATGTAATCGGTGTCAATATCATAGCTTGGTAACAATTTCAACCTTCAAATCTCAATTAAACCCAATACTCATGTCATTTTAAGCGTGATTTATTTTCCATGTAGATGAAAAAAAGAAGAAAAGATTTGATAGACATAACAAACAATAGCAAAAGGTTTAGCAAGAACCGGATTTATTTCTTTTCTTCGGTTCATGGTTTGATGAATTTTGATAAATATCTGGATTATAATTTGTAATATGTGAGTTAACTAGGTTGAAGAAAAAAAAGAGGTGAATTGAAGTTTGGAGAAAATTTAAATTCGAAATAAAGGACATTAAGGGAGAAAAATGGTGTCAGTCGATATTGAAGAGAGAAAAAAAAGAAAAAACCAAAAATAATCTAGACCATTAGATACATTAATATACACATGGCATTAGATCTTCGAAACTCAGCACAACTCAACAGAGAAGGAGCTCAGCAGAAAATCCCAGTCACTTGTTATAATGTATCTTGTGAAGAAGAAGAAGAAGAAGAAAGAAAAAAAAAAAAAAAAAAAAACAATGAAACTTTGAATTTGAATTTGTGTAGGCGTCTGTACTGTGCAGTTGCATGACAGAATCACGTGTGTTGGTGGGGTTGAGTTTCAGGAGAGGAATGATTTATCAGATTTTTGTGTGTGATTTATGAAGAGGCCACTTCATGATTTCAATGGGTGAAAATGGGCCCGATATTCATGTAAGAAAACCGTGACAGAGACACCTTTTTTTTCTTAATAATTGGTTGGATTATATCGAGTTGTATCACTCATATATAATAATTATGTGGGAAAATATCTAATTTGGATTAATCTTCGTAAGCTTATTATCTAATTACACTGGATTATTATTATCGTAAATAGGATGGTTGTTAGGACTTAGGAAGCTTTTACTAATCCAAAACCTTAATTGATTTATAACTACAATGTTTTTTTTTTTTTTTTTTTTTTTTTTAAGGCACCTTCTATGAATCTATCATGTGTGTAGTGACAAGTGCAGACTAGATCGTGCATGCGATCCCACCAACAGCCACCCTTCCTACACTTTATGCTATATATTTCTTCGACACTATAATGAAAATAAGGTTTAAGCTACACTAATCTAAATGTAGGTCGATAAATATATGTGATTTAACCTAGTGTATAAAGTATAAACATATTAAGAATGATATGTGTTAGAAAATAAATTATAAAAATCTACTGAAACCTATTATCTTGCAAGTTAACACAACTGACATATAACTTGCAATACGTACAACTGATATGTGACTTAAAATATAATTGATATGTGATTTGGAATTAAAATAACCGAAAACGTCATTAATGAAGAAATTAATGATAACTAGTAATTCAACCGTAATTAGTAACGAAATACCAATACAATAACATCGTGTAATATCACCTACTTCCGTTTGCCGATGGGCATCTTTGGTATCGGTATTGATAAATGAGAACAGTAACATCAACATTCATGACATGCATCTTATACCACCTTAATTAATCAATGCATCAAAGACTAGCACCCATTCCGTCTCACCACCCTCGTAATTATTACAAACCCAACTTCCACAGCAATGGATGACCTTTCTCGTTTCATCCATCTTCCTACATTTAGGTCTCGTTTGTTTGGTCATATTGTATTTTATTAGGTAATTAAAATGTAGTAAAATAATACAATGCAGTGTTTGCACCCAAACACTGCATTGTATTATTTTACTATATTTTAATTGCCTAATACAGCAAACACCATATTAACTAATACATTATATTTAGTAGTATTAGATTGTATTATATTAGAAAAAACACTTTTTTTTTTTTCAATGAATATGGAATATTGATAAAATATGTGTTATGTTATTAATATATATTTTTTAATTTCAAATTACATAGGAAAATTTTATCTAAATTTTTTGTTTCAATTAAAATAAATATTTATTGATTTTTTATATAAAAATATTTATTGATTTATTCATGGTAAGGATATTTAAAATTAATTATTAAGTATTTTTAAAAAAATATTACATTTTATTAATGTAAAAAAAAAAAACATTAAAGTCATAAAGGAATAACCTAATATGATATAATACAGTGCATCACCAAACACAGGTTTGTATTAATGATAATACAGTCCAATACAATAAAATACAATCCAATATAATTCAATACAGTGTGCCAAACGAGTCCTTAAAGGTTAAATAAGAATAAATACATTGGAAATGACTGTAATGTAACTTTTAAAACCAAGTGGCATGTAATTTTAAAATTAATTAACCGACATAGGGATGTCAATGGTACGGGTCGGGGACGGGTTTTTCATTACCATCCCTAATCCCAATTTATATGAGAAATACTATCCTCAGTGAATACCCGCCTTAAAACAAACGGTGCGGGTACAGGGATTCTCCATTAGAGGATCAGTTCTTTGCCTCATACCATCCTTATCCCATTAATGTATTTTTTTTAATAGAGATTATATCAAAATTATTGAATAATTAAAAATGAATTATAATACAAAACCGGTAACAATTAACAAACTCTAAATCAATTATAGCATAACATAGCTCATTATCAATCCCATAACATAGCTCATTAACAAACTCTAAAAAGAGAGGGAAAATTATGCCAAAAGTTGTAGTTTTATATCTATACTTTTTTAAATATCGGATGATGTTCTTCAACATAATTAAATATAAATATAAATTAGAATATATATATATATATATATATATCGGGTACGGGGATGATGTGGGACGGGGATTGAAAATCTCAAATTCATCCCGAAATTAAATCATGGATCGAAAAAATTACCAAACTCATACCACAACATAAATGGTAGGTACTAAACCCGTCCCGAACCAATGGATAATTTTGACATCCCTAAACCCACATGTAAAATGAAATTATATATAGTACATGCAAAAATGCTATTTCCATTTCCAAATATTAATCTCCTAATCTTTTCTTGACAAATGTGGCTTTAGGCCATCTCCAACCCAAATAGTATTTTTGGTGCAACTTTACATTAAATAGTGCAGCTTTCACACTATTTCACTATTCCATCTTCAACCTACTGCACCAAATTTTACACTAAAAAGTATATTCCCTTAAATATTCTCTTTCTTTTCCTTTTTTTTATTTTTATTTTTTTATTATTATTATTTGTCAACAAATACTAATCTCTAATCAATCAAAACCCAATTTACAATTAAAAAAAAGAAGTAAAAGTTGTGCTAAAGTTGCACCAAGTGAATAGTATCGTGCAATATATAGCGTAACACTGTTCATTAGAGCAACAATAGCGCAGGATTTGCTGCTCGGTTGGAGCTCCAATTTAAGGGTAAATTACCCTGGTAGCCACCACTTTTAGGCATAAATACCAGTTTAGAAACCAACTTTACCCAATGCACCAAAATGGCCATTTTTGGCAGACACGTCGTTAATGGTGGCCATTCCGTCTATTTTCTAACGGAATTGCTGATGTAATGTTGATGTATTCTATCCATTTTCACTATTTGTACATGAAAACCCAATTTTGCCCTTACTTCATCATCTTCATCATCCCCTTCATCATCTTAAATTTCATTCAACAACAATTCTTCTCCACAAGATAAAATCAGAAATTAAAAAATTAAAATAAAATCGTATATATATATATATATATATATATTAAATGCATTTAAATTAATAAATTTAATTACAATCAAACCCTAAGACGAAATCAATAAATAACTAAATATTAAAAATAAAAAATAAAAAAACACACAACTAATCTTATTCTCTCTCACATCCATCGATCCGATGATCTCTATCTCTCTCTTTTTTTCTTTGATTTCTTCTTTCTTTGGAAATCGATCTCTCTCAATCTAATCTCACCCAGTTCACCACACTAACCCAACCCAACCCCGAATCAATTAGTTTTCCAAAAGCACCAGAAATCAAACCTTAACCTCGGCATCGGACGTCGCCGTGACTTCTTTATTCGGATTCAGGAGCGATTCAAGTAGGAGTAGGGTGGTGGCAATTCCGGCGACAATCACAAAAATTATCTATCTCTGTGTGATTTGGGGGATTTGAGGGTGAATCGAATAAGAGAAGATTGGATTAGGGATTCGAAGGATCTGATTAGGGTTTTGAATGATTTGATTAGGGATTTTCATAAAAGAATTAGGGATTTGAAGAGAATATGATTTGGGGATTTGGGGATTTTGATGGTCCGGTTGAGAGAGAGAGAGATTTCGCGGTGAGTGGGTAATGGTGTTTATGTTGAAAAAACTGATCTCTATCCATAATCCATGTTCATCTTATTTTTTCTTTTTTAATTTTCGGTTTTTTTTTTTTAGTTTTATCTTCTTCTTTTTTCGGCGATATTGAAGATGACAGGCGTAGGCGGGTGGAGGGAAGGCGCCGACAGAGGCGGAGACGAAGCTGGTTGTGGCTGTGTAATCTGGGCTGTTCTTCATCAAGAATTTGGGCTTTTTTTTTTTTTTTTTTTTTTGCTTCGAATGGATCCTCAAGAATGTGAGCTTGGAATTAGTTGAATCGATTGTTGGAATCTTTTGCGTTTATTGTTGGAATTTGTGTGTTTATTGAGTGTTTGTATAGTGTTGGATTTAATTTTCTTTTGTTTTTGTGGATGAAATTTGTTGTTGAATAAATTTTCGTGAGAGTAAATGGGGAGAATTTTGAAGAAGAAGATGAGATGAGATAAAGTTTGTTGTTGAATAAGGGCAAAAATGGCTTTTCATATGGCAAATAGTGATTTCTATTTGCCACATCAGCAATTTCGTTAGAAAATAGACGGAATGGCCACCGTTAACGACGTGTCTGCCAAAACTGGCCATTTTGGTGCATTGGGTAAAGTTGGTTACTAAACTGGTATTTATGCCTAAAAGTGGTGGCCACCAGGGTAATTTACCCCCAATTTAATTGTTGGAAAATAGTGATTTGCAGCGGGGTTAGAGATGCCCTAGGAGATTTATAATTGCATTGACTTTTCCTAGACTATATGGTAGAAAAAACAATGTTTTGATAATCATGTGAACGCCCATTAAAAAAAAAAAAGAAACCCCAAAAGACAATAATTTTTTTTCTTTTATTCCGACAAAATTATTAAAACAATTAATTACGTACAATTAATCTTCTTGAAATAAAAAAAGTCAAGAACAAAGCATCAACCACACTCTACGTTTCTCACGAATCTCACTTTTGTCTCGTTTTCACTTCAAAGCAATCTTCTTCATTTCACATCACATCCAAAATGGATTCCCATATCAATAAAACTCCTCACTAAACCAACCAAATAATAATATAATATATATTCATCACACTAGCTAGTATATACGTTGTGATCAATGATGATGTATCGATATTTCCGATGTCTTCTAGTTGTTGCGGCGAGTCTGGTGGTGGTCCTACAGGTTCAAACCGTCCAGGCCATATTACCACCACCAGTTGTCCAATGCAACCAAACCGGCGCCGGCGGCTGCACCCTCTACAACTCCTACGGTGTGTGGAATGACCGAAACGACTGTCGTGTCCCAACCGTCGTGTATCCAACAACCGAGGAGGAGCTCCGGTCAGCTGTAGCAAACGCCAGCAAAAACAAAATCAAAATCAAAGTGGTCAGCAGGTTTTCACACACCATACCGAAACTGGCCTGCCCAGGTTCTTCGAAAAAGCCCGCAATGCTCGTGAGCACATCGAAATACAACTCCACCATCGAAATCGACGTGGTCGGTCTGACTGTGACGGTGGATTCTGGTGTCTCACTGAGACAGCTTATTGATAGAGTGGAGGAAGCTAATCTGAGTTTGGTTGCAGCCCCGTACTGGGAAGGCGTGAGCGTAGGCGGGTTGATCAGCACCGGAGCTCACGGAAGCTCGTGGTGGGGCAAAGGAGGAGCGGTTCATGATCATGTTATAGGACTCAGCCTCATCGTCCCTGCAAAACAAAACGAAGGATTTGCCAAAATTATCAGAATTCAATCCCCAGATCCTCTCCTTGATGCTGCAAAAGTTTCGCTTGGCGTGTTAGGTGTCATCTCTAAGGTACAGTGACGGAACCAGAAATATAAAATAAAAACTAAATAAAATTGAAGGGTCAAAATGAAAAACTTTTAAAATGTAATGATAATTTCATAATTTCCATCAATTTCTTGGCGACTTGGTCTTCCGGTTCAAAATTTTCTTATATATACGAATTGTACAGGTGAAGTTGTCACTGGAGCCTGGATTCAAGAGAAGTGTAACGTATAATTTCACCGACGATGGTGAAATTGAGGATGTGTTTATGGATCATGCGAAGAAATATGAGTTTGGAGATATAACATGGTACCCATCAAGACATACAGCTGTGTACAGATACGACAACAGAGTTCCTTTGGATACTCCTGGTGATGGAGTCTATGACTTTCTTGGCTTCCAATCAAATTCCATTTTGATCTCTAAATCAACCAGAGCTTCAGGTAATTGAATAGTATTTTTACGACGAATTTACTAGTCAGGAATTTCAACAAGAGAAAGAGAACTTATTTATTGATATTTGTGATTATTGTGTTTAATAAAGTTGGATGGGAATAATACCTTAAAAAAAAAAAAAAAAAAAAAAAAAAAAAAAAACCGTTGAGAATAAAATTGTATGGATTTCACACACAAATCAGAAATTAAGATCTTACGGGAGAGGGAACTTAGGACGCGCTTACAAATGGGGAATAAAATGGAAGGGAATCGGGGAAGGGAACTTGAATCCTTAGATGGGAGGGAGGAATTAGGTTCACTTCCGGCAGGAACTTAATTCCTTAATTTGTGTGTAATCCATGTAATCTGATTCCTAGCTAATTTTAGTAAACACAATAATCACAAATCAGTAATTGATTTCCATCTTCACGATTAGTGAACATGCCCTTAAAAGAATCAAGCTCCCTTTCCTAATTATCTTTCCCATGAAACTTAATTCTTTTTCGTTTCATTTTCTATTAGTAAACGCGCCTTAAAGTACTCCTACACTTTATTTTTGTTCAGATATCGAATTTAATTGTATCGAAATGCAGAGACAAAGATGGAAAACGCAAGAAACGTGAACGGGAAATGCTTGATGGCATCATCCTTCGTGGGGTTCAAGAAACTGGTCGCGAACGGGTTGAAGAATGGCTTGATATTTACCGGGTATCCTGTAGTTGGCCGGCAAGGAAAAATGCAGACATCCGGGTCATGTTTATATTCAACAAGCAGTTTAAGCTCCTGTGCCTGGGATCCTAGAATCAATGGACTCTTCTTCTACGAATCAACCGCAATATTTCCTGCCAAGAAGTTCGGAGACTTCATCAAAGACGTCAAGAAATTAAGAGACCTCATCAAACCAGAAAACTTCTGTGGAGTGGATATCTACAACGGGTTTTTAATCAGATTCATCAAAGCTTCAAAGGCATACATGGGACAATCTGAGGACTCGATAGTTGTAGATTTCAACTATTATCGAGCCAGCGATGCTTCGACACCGAGACTGAACCAAGATGTGTGGGAAGAAGTGGAGCAAATGGCTTTCTTTAAGCATGGAGCCAAGCCACATTGGGCCAAGAACAGAAACTTAGCATTCTTGAATGTTCAGTCAAAGTATCCGAATTTTAACAAGTTCTTGGATGTGAAGAAGAAACTGGACCCGCAAGAAATGTTTTCAAGTGAATGGTCAGATGAGATTTTGTTTGGCAAAGAAGAAACATATAATAAAGGTGATGGATGTGCTCTAGAGGGCTTGTGTGTATGTTCAGAGGACAGACATTGCAGCCCTAGTAAAGGGTATTTTTGTAAACCAGGTCTGGTTTACAGTGAAGCTAGAGTTTGCAGGTCATCTGGTTCTTCTTCTTCATCATCCATGTTATGATAATGATATTGACACATTGTATTATTGAAATTCAATGATCTAAAAGAGAAAATATATATGAAAAAACTTTAGTGGTGGGTTTTGAGTACACTATGCATCTATGTGCATTCACACCGTATATGAATTTGATCTTGATCTTGACAAGTTATGAGAGTCTTCTGACTTGTTCGATATCAAGATTTATTATAATACTTTAAAAAAAAAATATCTTAAGAAGTCAAATGAGTTGATTTGCGACATATATATGTTCATTCATATTATTATTATTATTATTTTTAAGAGAAATCATCCATATTATCTTAAACACTATAAATACAGTAAATTAAAGAGATTGGATAATGTATTATATGATAAAAAGTTGGCAGAGCCAACCAAGTGGACCCTGCAGCCCTAAAAAGGTTAGAAATTAGAATTGATTCATTGATTGATACGTTTGAACAAAAAAGAAAAAAAGAAAAAAAAATACAATTGATTATAATTTACAAGACAAGCAGGCACATCAAAACAACGTAAAAGAAACATTTTAGCAGTAAAAGGAGTTCGATCACGATGATCAACATCAATTCAAACAATGAATGTTAAGTTGTTACGAGTAGTACTCCAAATCCAATCAAATTACAATCATTCACGTAAATTAAACAGAAAATTTTCAGGAGAAACAAATTATATAATGAAACCATTCTTGAAGTGCTCCATTAATTAGTTAACAGTGAATAAGCACCCACCATGTGATGACTCTAGTCTTGACATATCTCCATCATATGAGGAGCTTCAGTGCATCGGGAAGTCACCATGCACCATGTATCTTCCGTTCTGAACATACCACGTGACAAAATATAATCTCAGGTGATAAAATTAGAAAGAATATTTTACCCTCCATTACTATATATATATATATTGTCTAGTCTCTAGCTAGTTGATCATGCAAGTGATCAACATACTAGGTAGCTAGTTACTTAATAAGATCATCTGATATTAATTAAGATTATTTGACATGTTTTCAAGAAGTAATAAAACTTCTTTTGAGATTAATTATGTTGTTGGTGTAGTGAAGATCAATTAATTAAAAGTTTGTGTTCGGTTTTAGACTCTCTCTAAATAGGAAACTGGGAAAGTGATGGGGTGTGGTGTGGCCGTGTGGAAATTAACGTAGAGCATGTACACTGAAAAAGTTGCAGATGCAGCTAGCACTACTTGGTTTGTTGGATGATGTGATGATAATTGATGATGATGGGGATGATGATGATGATGATGATGATGGTGATGATGTTGTAATGTTGAATGTTGATCAAGCAAACCTTGTTATTGTGGGGCCTATATATATTTAACGAGGAAGACAACTGTTGCTTGCGAGACCATCCTATATATAACTATATGTACAGGTTGATTGGATATTCTTCTTCTCATTAATTTGTGGCCACCTAACCATGTTCATGCATTATTTATTTAGTTTTTACTTAAAAAAACACATGGTTTATATAGGTGGATAGAGATACTGTTAAAAAAAAAAAATGCTACCATGAATTATTACTTTAAGATATATAATAATAACATGAAATAAATGGATTAATTAATTATAAAGTATATATTAAAATGAATATTATAGTTTATTTACTGATAATGTTCATAATCATACATTTTGATCTCCATATTATATAACATATGATTTTAACTGATTGATTAAATAATCTAAAACAGCCAAGTTGTACTTCATCACTGCCTTCATTATTTTTATCATATAAATGGAAACGAATAAAATATGAGAAAGCTTTTTTCTATTCAAATCAAGGTGAAGCTGCAAACAAAGGCAATATATCAATTCTTATTTTAATTTGTCAATTAATTAATTGTAAGTGGAGTGGATATTCCTATTATATAATCCATGGCATTAAAATAAATCAATGATCCAATTTTAAATATATAAGTTTTACATCATTTAGTTAAACATATGCTCTTAATTATAAATTTAGTATTTTTCTCCGAGAAAAGTGAAATGTTTTATAAGATAATCCAATGTTTTTCAGACAAACTAAGGTATAATGTTCTATTGATTAGATTCTATATAGGGTTGGCAATAATTGTGGACACCACCAGGTGATCATATGGCATGAACATGATACGAAAATTACTGAGTTTGATTAGACCTTATCGAGTTTAAACCACTATTAGTCAAAACATTAACCCATTAAATAAATTAGTCACGTAAGTATCTATCTACCGACTAGCTCGTTTGATATAATCATCTTTTATGTGAGATATTTTAAGGTAAACATGCATGTTTAAATTGTTTTTAAAAATTAAATACGTAAATTGACATGGCTTATAAATAATGAATTGAACTAAATAAGTTGTATTGGATAACCCGTAATTTAATGAGTCATTGAGTTCTAATTATAACACAATAAATTAACCAAGTTAACGGATCATGTTAAAAAAAGGGATCATGTTTGAGTTCAGGTAATATTTGCCATTCAAAAAAAAAAAAAGGGATCATGTTCGAGTTAACAAAAAATTAAACAAGTCACGTTTGAATTTATACGAACACAACACTATATAACCTGAATTGCCACCCGTTCTATATTATGGGCCAGTTTAATATTGTTTTTAAGAAGTTAAAATCAGCTTATTTTATAATTTTGACATAAAATAATGTTTGGTAAAACTTCTAAAAGTAATTAGGTGGGGGTTACTTTTTCAAAGTGATTATGTAATAATCTGTTTCAGCATTTAATGAATTTTTTAAAATATCATTATTATTCTTATGAAATCAAATTAAAATCATTTATATACCTTATTTCATTTTAAAATTAACAAAATCTTTTAAAAATATTTTTATTTATTCTTATGGTTTTTTTTTTCTTTTCTAATTTAAATAGTCTACTTAAATATTGATTTAATATATATAATTAATGAAAATAAAATAAAATAAAATAAGGTTCTAAAATCATGTCTATTTTAATTATTGTAACTAATTTCAGCACTTTTGAATACGTATACTGTTTTTGAGCTAGACAGTAGTTTTAAAAGTATAATTAACCAAACATCAGTTTATAAAAGTTACAGTAATACCAAACTGACCCTATATCATATCTATAATCTATTTGCACCAATTTTGAAGAACCAATTGTCTTATTTCCTTACTATAAAAATTTCTTAAAGACAAGCTAAAAATGATTTAATTTCACCACATCTGTTATTAGCATTTTCAATAGTTTCAAATGCTACATTGTAGCTTAGTTTGGTTTATATAAAACATTTTAAAACAACAAGATTAAAGGAACTTTTTATTTCTTTATATCTGTTAATGTTTGATAAAAGCTTAGCCAACAAGTTAACTAGAGAAACTTGGGTGCTGCAGCATATATCTTCCGCTGCAATCTAGCTGGCAGGATTGCGGAGGGAGATGCATAGTGTATCCCGGTGCACCCAAGATTTTTCCTAAATTAACACTTGCATAATAGTTCGGGAACTTGGTCTGTCGACCACCCATTTGATACAGATTTCTACTTTAATTATATTTATACAATTATACCCATTTTCGACATGCCCCGTTCGGACTCCTGCCTCGAGTCTTTCTAGGGAAAGGAATAACCAGCATAAGTATCATAAATTAGGCAAAAATTTCACTACAGTATTCAAGCATTCAGTTTCTTTCTACTAAAACACACACAAAAAATATTGGAAATGGTCCAAATTGGTCCTTTTAAAGTACAACCAAACCACCTGAATAAAACAAGTCAGAGCAAATTGCATAGGAGCACTCAAATAAGCAGTAATCTCACCTTAGCAGGTATCAATCAAAAAGCTTCTTCAAAAGATTCATCAAAGAAAAATAACATGAAATTAAATATAAAACACATTTCCTGTTTTCATATTTTTGGTATTGGACAGTCTTTATTTTCTCTAAAAGCATATTTCAGTTATATATTGTCACTCTGTTCTAAGTTTATGACACTATAACTACAACATGAGTAATCTGAGTATCATCATCAGCTACAAACTTATAACACAAGCATCCAAATATGTTATTAGATGACGCCCTGTTCTCCTTTCTCCGCTTCCACTTCCAGGTCAGGGATGGAGCGCAGGCGACAGATTGCATCAGTAACAAACAAGCCTGGATCCAACTAACACATAGGCTTTTACAAAACCTTGTGAAGTAGACAAACCAACAACAACAAATGGAAAGTACATATTTCTATTGCATTCCTGAAAAGGTCAAGGCATATGTAAATATATACAGGCCTCACCCTGCACTCAGCATGTAAAAGATCCCAGCTTTGGACATGGAAAATGCCCAAAATGATGTAAAGTCGATGAAAATGGAATTATGGCTGTATAAAGATCAGTCTTGTATGTGGATTATGACTATAGCATTTGCTATCTGACCTTTTCATAGAGCTTCCAAGTCATTATCATTTTGCAGTAGCAGGCAAGATATTTCAGACTTTACCTGCTGACATTAAAAAAAAAAAAAAAAAAAAAAAAAAAAAATCAAATCCTGAGCGAATATTGAAGAAAGCTTTGTGATGAATTAATAAAGACAAGTTTTGTAATCAAGAGTCTAATAAAGAGGTGAATTCCAACCTTTAACAGCAGTAACCTTCTTCTGTCGCTTGTTCTTTTGCCGATCCAATTTGACTAAGCCAGATCTTTTCTCAGAAAAAGATGGCTTTCTAAATTTTAGGTCTTCACCTTTAATCATGAAACCATTCGTTGCTCCGGGCGTGCTAAAATCAGCAGGGTTTCTGTTAACAGTGCAGATTTCAGTCTTGGAACTGCTTTTCAGAGGCCAAATAGTGCTAGTATTATTAAGGGCCTCCAACTTATGTTTTGTTGCATTTTCCATCACATGGGGTAAGGGAAACAGCATAGGATCTGAAGTACCAAGGAGCATTTTCGGCATGCTATGAACAGGAATAGATCCGTTATTTGTGCCAGAACCGCCAACTGTAAGCACAGATTTGTGAGATCTATGGCCTTTATTTTGTGAAGTTGAATCAAAGCCTTTTGCCTTCTCTCTTTCCTGAGACTTGAACGATGCTTGACCTATAAGATCAGTGGACTTCTTGGCACCTTTATTATATTGAAATGGAAAACCAGAGGCATCAACAGTTGGAATGGCAGAAAAACAGTCACGAGAATTCTCTGACAGGTGATTTTTACCATAATAAACATATGGAGGTTTCATGGTACTGTTGGTCTTATAACTCCCAGTTGACATCCCGGAAAATTCCTTAGCATGATGATCGTGAGGAAAAGCTCTCTTCAGGAACTTTGGTGTCCCATCAATAGGTGGGCCTGAACGCAGTCCTGCATCCATGAGGCTGAGTAAATGCATTGCTGGTATTGTTTCATTATAATACGGATCTAGTGACCCCATTCCACCATGCTTGCAAGCAACTTGGTTCTCTGTATTCTTGCTGAGAGTTTGAGAATCGATGTTCCTGTGATGCTTTTCAGGGTTGGTAACATTTAAATCCAAAAGGTTCAGATCACGATTCCCATTCAAATTACCCTTGTGCAGATTGCTGGGGTAATGTGAAAACACATCTGTGTTGGTAGATGGACCTGTGTGCTTTTCAGGAATTTTATATGCAAAGGGCATCTGATTCTGTATCATGGATGGCCACATAGAAGCTGCTCCTTTACCCTGCTGCGGAACACTCTGGCAGGTGTTACAAGATTCTAACGTCCGCAAATTAGTTTGAGAAGACCTGTTCCCCACAATATTACCAATCCATTGGCAATTTTGAGAACTACTATGCATACTGGAACCGGTAGCAGAAAATTTGACTCCACTTTGCAGCTTCCCTTGACCCTGGGGAAATAACCTAAGCCCTGTAGGGGCATAAGTTTGTTCCGGTTGGCTGAAGTTGAGATGATTTCTATCGATATGAGAAACACAATCAACTGAATTTGGTTGGGTAGTTCTCACATTTTCAGCTCTTATAATCTTGCCATTTCTACTATTTTTTACTCGAGATTTTGGTTTGTGAGCAGTCTTCTCAGACAAAAAGCTCAACTTCCCTTTCGCATGAATTTGAGCATTACTGGTGTTAGTGGTTGTTTCTAGTGGCTGTTTATCATTCTCAACGTCAGGAAGACACCTCTCATATTGATTCTTTGCCATGAGTTCAACAATTTCCATGGGTATGTCATCAAGATTTCCCTGTTCCGACACTTTATCAGCTCGTTGATCACTATGCTTTTTACTGAGTGCTGGATGTTCCTGCCTTTCTGTAGATTTCCCATTGTTGCTTGTACCACAAAAATCCTGCAAAAAATAGACATAAATGTTATTCATACAGGATACTGAAAGAGCTTGACCATATTTATTCCACTAATACAGCCTTCCCTTCTGTTTACATAAATATGCATGACTGCATGATGACCAAACTTGAGTAAAATTGTGCACCGAAGATGATCAATGTTCAGATAAAATCTATGCTGCCTACAACCATAAAAAAAAATAAAAATCGTAGTTTACTTCAATTTACAATTATATAGATATATGCATTATCAAGAAATATCAATGACATGTCAATGATCTAGCTGTACTGAAATTAGCTGATACATGGTAAGAGAGAATAAAATACTTGGACAAAAGTCAAAACATTCAACAGTGTCAAAATGGTGAATTTTCCTGGGAGTGAGTATATTCCGGCTCATAAGATGTAACAGTTGAATATTAAACATTAGCTGTACATGAGCAAAAATGGAACCTACGGAAAATAAACAACAAATGTCCTTCCACACGACAACACATATATTAAGTGAACATATAACAAACACTACATTCTGGCAATGGAAAGGAAATAGTAGCACATACCATTTGCTGCATCCAAGAACTATTCCCAGCCTGATGCGTGGACTTTAGCTTCTGATTTAGGAAAGGCATTCTATAGGCATTATTACTACCTATATCACAATGTGCTCCGTTCTGAAGATATGCATTTGGTTCACATTTAGAAGGAAAAATAGAATCTCCAACATAGTTTGTCTGAATATCTCTCCCCAGGAACTGGTTTTCCTTTGAAGTACTTCCTCGCCAAATCAATAGTTGATCTTCAAGTGGAGAAATATATTTTCCATCATATCCATGTGTAGGCAAGCAGCTTCCAAGTGAATGATGTAGCCCTTTTTCTGTGGATGCATTTTGTACTGATAGAAATGGAGCTGGTAAGGACTGCATTTGCAAGAATTCTACATCTTTCCTTGTTACTGGACTTTCTCTGAGCACACAACTACTCCAAGCATTTAGAGAAGCTCGCCCATCATCAAATTGGTCAATCTTGCTTTTCTTCTTACATACACTAGAACTTTTTTCCATTTTCTGAGGCGGCATAGGAAAAGAATACACCCCCCTGCCTGTAAATGCAGTCTGTCCAGATTTGAGCAACAATGTATCAGCAGCACTAGCCTTGTTAGCATCTCCAGCTTTACTCTGAATATCTTTTGGAACATTTTCTTGGGAGGATGCCAAAGACAAGCATTCATCAACAACAAAGGTATTTTTATTTATCTTCTTGCCCGTCGTAGGAACTGTATCAAACTTAAATTTATTCAAATGGCTCCGTTGACCAATTGTTAAGCTTATTTCACAATCTTCTTCTGAATCTGAGCTTGCAAATGCACCAGTGATTTCTGCACCTTCATTGCAGGTTCCATCTTTTTTATACATATTATTAGGGGAGCCTGTTTCTAATGATGCCCATTCTTCATCATGAGGGAACTTCCTCTTCATTTTTTGGTCAAGGCCAGCATTTCCTTTGACAGACACCATTCCTTGGGGAGCAGAGAGCCCATCTACCCCTGCAGATGCCTCAGGAACTGAATTGGACAGAAAATTTTCAGTCCTCGTTAGTCTGGTGCTTGCATCTCCATTTTCAGCCAACAACTCAGTCAGCAGACGCACCTTTCGAGTTTTCCTACGATGTGAACCATTTGAGTTATCATGCTGATGATCCTGGAGATCATTTCCAGTCAACATCTCAGCACTTTCAGATGATTCATTATCGCGCTCATCTAATCCCAGGGAAGGAAGTTCACTTGTATGACTCTTAACAGCATCATGCACCTCACCAACTATACCAGTTACCCTAGATGTCCCACAAGCTATCATTAATTCCGAATGTTGTTCTTCTGCTGAAGGTTGTTTTCTTGTTTGATAAATTCCAACAGAATTCTCAACCACACATTTATCATTTTCTTTTGCAAGTTCAAAGTCAGCAGTTCCATTACTTCCACACCCAGGCTTGCAGAATTCAACAGATCCAATGTGATATCTCTTGAGAGCTACTGTTATATAAATCAGAAGCATTATTATAACAACAAATATAATAATAATACTGATTCCAGTTTCAAAGCAGGTAAATTGTCATGTAACTTTGCTGGTTTGTTATTCATAATTAATTTACCTATGCCATCAGTATCATGTCTTCCCATCATCAGACCAGAAATAATTCCTGTTGCAGCGCCTGATTCAGAAACTTCCTGGTTCAGGTTTTCTTCCGAGCCAATCTCAATCCCTGGAGAATCGCAAAAATGATCCAAATATTCAAGTATGTACATTGAATATGTATAAGATGGTAAATTGGAATTTGGATTAAATTATACCTGTAATGGGGTTATTGGCAGATTCAGAGTTCTTATCTTGTTTGTCAGTACGTGAAAGATGGCATTCATTGTAATTCGGATCAGAAGCAATACTTGCATCCACTATTCCTCCCTCAAGATTATTTAGTCTTGGTACTTGCAGAACATCTGGTTGCGGCATTGTAGCATCCCCAGGAGATGACACATGGGAACAAGTGCCACTGGATTTTATTCTAGTACTGTTACAATAATTAAAGGCATCTCCATGGTTATTTGTGATGCTTTCATTACCAAGTTCCTGTAGACAGTTGGGGCAACGCCACCATCTAGACTTTGAAACATGTAAAGGAGAAAGTGGACAAGTTTGCTCCTCAGATCTATCGTGATTACTATCTAAAGCAAATGGCCAACACATCTTCCAGTTTTTCTTGCGAATTTCAGACACATAACCGCTGCACTTACAGCAATAGAATATGTAAGGAAAACTTTCAATGCGAATGCAAAAGTCAACAGACAACATAGAACAAAAAAGAAGTGCTCAACAAAGTAACTGTGACCTTGCAAAAAAAAAAAAAAAAAAAAGTAACCATCAGCATAACTGCCATCTTATATCTGATTTTGGGTTTGGCTAAGTTGCTGTTAACAATAAGGTTACTGAGTCAATTTCAATCTTTAGATTTCAGTCCAAGGATGTATAAAATTAAGGATTTGAAAATTTAAAAAAATTTAAAACAAAAAGTAACCAATTATCTCTCACATAACTACCCAGTAATCTTGCTGTTAACAGCAAGGTTGCAAAACCCTTGAAATGATATCTCCTTTTTTGTTGTCTATCTTGATTAGATTAGCAACTTACTTGTACATTTAAACTCTTGACGACAGTTCTTGTTGCCACCAACTTAGTCTTAATCCAACCTCTCATTGTTGGATTTACATATAAAGAAAAAAACTCTATACAATTAAGAATAACATGGCTTGATTACATAATTATTACAGGTAAAAATCCCAAAACAACCTCACACACGCGTGCGGAATACTTGCATGAATTGACACACGCACGCGCAAATACATGCATGAGTTGACACACAGGCACCATACATTAATCCGTACCCCTAATATGTACACCACACACATTCTAATAAAATTGGTGTCATACAATAAATTGGGAAGTTAAAACAAACATTACATAATGGTTATATTAGGATCAAAGCTTACCGTATAGAAAAATGTCCACACTCTCCAGCATCAGTCTCATCATCATTACTGGCAAGATCTATTGATATCGAGTCAATCTTCTTAACGGATGATCCCACAGACTTTGAGAAAAGATCAGAACCACTAGTGATCTGATGGTTCTCCTCCACCACAACAAGACTCTTCTCCATGGTTTCGACAACTAGAGACACACAACATACAAAATATTCAAGTTACTATGAGCACAAATCGAAATATTATTTCAGTGACTTTACTATTGTAAACTAAACTAGGAAATATTATTTCAGTTGTGTTACTATCGTAAACTAAACTAGGAAATCAATATACATGGAAAGAAATAAAGCTCAAGTTCTGAAGTAGATCAATAGATCTAAGGCTAAAAGTATCAAACAACAATAATCGGGTTCATCAAAAGTTGCTAGTGTAGTCTAAAGTGAAAGAACAAACATAACTTGATTTAATAGATGTAATAGAAATGGAATTAGGAAACTGAAACATCTCTACATACAGTGATATGACGCATAAAATAACAACCTCTATAATATATACAAGCACATAAAAGTCAAAAGCAACAAAATTTGAAACCCTAGTTTTCAATGAAATCAAACATAAAATTTTTTGAAGTGACCGGATCTATGCTTTAATTGCATATTTACAAACCATGTAGCTGAACCCACCCATTTATGATGCAAAGTAAATTATAAAATGACACAAAAAAGATCATGAACACCAATTAGGGTTTTATATTACAAACCGTAAACTTTGCCGCAATAAAAGGAGGTACTGTTAATGCAATTAAAATAAAAAGATTAAAGGGCCACAGACCCACTTCAAAATCACCCCTAGAAACCTAAAGTTACATGTTGAAATCAAACGCGTCAATCCCCAAATGAAATATTTAGGGTTTTATTCGGGTTTCGAATTGATAACCAGTGAACAGTAAACACAGCTTCGTAACACGACAAAACAATCGAAATAATACATAAAATATAACAAAAAAAAAAAAGTAAATAGATTCATCAACAAAACGAAACCCAGATAAGTAAAAACAAAGAAATGACTGGACTTAACGTACTAAAAAAACACAGTGAAATGACCAAAATATCTCTCTCAGCTGAAAAAAAAAACTCTCCGATGAAGCTGATGCGAGTGAATCCACACACAGAAACCGATCAGAAGAAACACATGAACCGAAATCAAAAACGATTAATCGGAGTTGAAAAAAACTTACATGGCCTGAGCTGACTACGAGTCAAAACACCAATCTCACATCGATTCTTCACGGCCAGTCACGAAAATCGTATCAGTAGATAGACCATTTGACGGAGAAGAAGATAAGACGACCACTGACGATAGATTCGAAGCTTGTGGAGTATAATTAGAGTGCGAAGTTTCGAGAAACCCTAGCTTTCGAAGGAGAGGTTTTCGATTCCTTCAGAGTTTAGAGTGAGAGAGAGAAGAGAGAGAGAGAGATTTTATTATCTTTTGTCCTTGAAAGGAGGTTTTGTTGTATTAAAATCATCTAAAAAACATGAACATGCCATGTCATCAAATACATACATATACTTACATGTGCAGTGTAGACAGAGAAACAACAAAAAGGTTGAGAGAGAATGTGAAAAGGACCAATGAAATCTCTCCACGTGGAAATAAGGTGCGGTTCTTATCACAATCCATTTTAGAAACGGAAAAGTGAAAACCCTAGAGGAATAGTTTCGAGCACTATTCACCGAGCGTCATCTACACGCTCCTCTCTGTGGGAAAAAATATTTTAACAGTCCCTGTCATATCATATGAGATCAAATATGCCTTGGCACATAAAGGGATTGTCATTGGACCGTGTAATGAACGCGCATTCTAGGAGAGTGGAAGTAGGTCGAGCATAAAAACCCTAAGTATTTTTTTTCAGGCAAGCAATGAGAGTGTAATGTAACCCTAGCCGATTTTTGTTTTTAATTTTTTTTTCTGTATTAAATAAATATCTAACCCTAAAACCTGGCCTAGTAAAATAGTATTATAATTGAGAAGTGCTGTGGCTTGTGGGTGGCTCACAATACTAAAGAATTTGGGTTTTTGGAGAGCCTCACATTTTAACCAATCATATTTATATATACAAGCACCAACTCTTTTGCCATATGTAACAAAAGTGAGAGTCTCTATCTCCACAAACTTCAATTATAATGTCACCCCCAACAAAAATTTTGACCTAAAATCTTTACTATTTATAGAAGGAAACATTAATTGATCACCTTAATAATTCACTATCATTAGCATAATTAACACTCTCGCTTCTCTCTCAAGTAAAAGCATGTACCACAGCTCAATATGGCATGGTATTAAATGCGTTCATTCAATCTTTCAATGTTTCAATACACCATCACTCAATATTGTATAGTAATAAAAGTGCTTATTCGATATTTCAATATTTTAAATCATTGTCGTCATTGTAAATAGTACTGTATATATAATAAGAAAAATTAAAAAAATAAAAAGCAAAATCATGCCATTATTGTAATGAATTTCATATAGTTTTATTATTTTGTTTAATGAAATATATAGAGAATAGAATCCAAATTAAATATTATTAGTTTGCAAATGTTTTTGAGAGTGAAATATTATGCAAAGAGAACTCAAATAATATCCATATATAGCTAGTTGATTCTTTGAATATTGGAAATAATATCCATATATAGCTAGTTGATTCTTTGAATATTGGTGCTTGTTTCTTGGTCAATTTTTTGTTGGAAAAAAAAAAAGGAAAAGAAGAATATGGAACATATGTGAATATATACTACGTAGTATATATATATATATATTGGTCCCCTTTTGTTATCTTGATAGTTAAGGGAATGCATGTTATGTTTGTATTTTTAAAACTTTAAGCTCAAAAGGTTCTCCAAAGAGGGTTGATGAAAATTAGGGGAATAATTTCTTTAATAAATCCATCAAATATTTAATGTAATTAATATAAAGTAAATCCATTCATATAATAACGTAACTTACACTTATATGCACAGATCATTAGTGATAATTGAATCTAAATTATTCACTTTATCAATCAGAAATTCTCTCTAGCTAGTACACAAATATTTCTGTTGTAGAACGTAACACAAGAACTTTTTAAGACAATCCACGTATGTCAACTACTTTTTTTTTTCCTTTCCTTATATGGCTTTCCATTTACAGCAAAATGACCCAATCTCTCTCCATTATTTTAAAAGGACCACATTGATAAATTACTATCAATAACAACATTGTTTTTTGCACTCTCTAATAATTCCATCGAAGCTTTTTGGTATGCTAGCTAGCTAGCTCTTTGTGAATGGGTCGTTTTATTGAAGATATATAGAAACTAGTGTATCCTTTTTTAAGAGAAGAGAAGATAGAAACTATAGTGTATCCTTTTTTAAGAGAAGAGAGAGAGAGAGAGAGAGGGACAGAGAGTTAGTAAAGTGAGCCCCTCTTTGTTCAGACTTGTTGAGATTTGAGACCCACAAAAAAAAAAAAAAAAAAAAAAAAAAAAGACTATATCGTATTTAACAGCTTGTGAGTTTACTGCAGCAAGGTCAGTGAGTAGAGAGTAGTACCCCATTGAGATCTGTGTTGAATTTGGTGAAACATGACACAGATCTTAAAAAAAAAAAAATTATAGTGTCTAATGGCTGAAAAGGAGACCTCACTCACCAGCAAAGAGAGAGAGAGAGAAGAGGGCCCTCTTGCTATTTTGTGTCATGATAACACCACAGATCCAAAACACATATAAATATATATATATATATATATCGAATAGAATAATGTGTCAAAAAAGAAGTGTTTTCCATGACCTAAGGTCCCTGTCTGCTCCTTAATTTTCTCAAAACCACCAAATAAAAGTTGTAATTTGGAGTAGTAGTACTGATTATTGACTATTCTTCTCGTCTCTTTTTTCTTTTTCTAATAAGAATATGTTGGATTGACGCTTGACATGCATTATATATATTAAGTTTCCATAAGTGTATTTGTTTAACCTAATTAATTAAACCCATATTACAATATAGCATACCCCAGACAAGCCCATATTTAGTAGTTTTTTATCCACCCACCCAACAAGAAGGGTTTTTAATTATTTAATTAATTGATTATGTGGTGAAATTGGAATTTGTGTGTATTGCTATTTGCTATAATCCCAACTCAACAACAAAACTCTTGAAACCCAAAGGCTATGTGTGTTTATATATATACACAGTCCTTGGTTTGGCCGCCTCTACTCGCAATACATCTTGTCATTTTTGCTTGTTTTAAGTGACGAATTAATATACTTACATACATATCTATATATATCTCTTCGTTATATACTATATATTAATAATCAGAATCATATATATATATATATTGTATCTGCATACATACGTACACTTGTACTTCTTCTGTTGTTTGTGCTAGCTGCTTGAATGAAACTCATCAAATTTGCAGATGATCCTGCTGGCATGCATAATGCATTAATTTGTGCATATATACATACACATAGAAAGTGGGGACGTTTCAGGTGCAGGATCCCGCATGTTATTTTCGTAGGTGCTAAAATTATAGTTTCTGAATACATATAACCTAACACATAATGATCATATATAAATCTAAGTGTAGTACTGTATAGTATCATTATTGATTCGGCAATGCATCTATATATATGATCTACCTACCACGAAACTCACCGTTTTACTAAGCTTATAATAAACTTGCTGTTATTGCAAATAGAAACCCAGACATGAAATTAAGTTGGCAATATCAATATCAAACCCAGACCCAGAATATTCTTGCCAGTATATGGTCCATAAATATTCTAAAGAATCATTCTTGTGTTCATTGAATCATGAATACATGCAATTTTCTGAGACTCGATCAACTCAAAGAATTTGTCTCTGATTCAAACATATACATGAATTTGAATCTTTATTAGATTAATTACACTAACAAATTATTAAAGAAACAACACGTTATTATGATAAGAGATAAAGGTGGCAGTTAATGTGATAGTACTTAAATTTTCATTTTACGTTTTGTAGAGATAGATGATTCATGACTCATGAGATTTCCAATAACAGACAAAAAGAATTCAAATTAAAAAGATGTTTATATATAATAATAATAATAATAATAATTAATTCGTTGCATCATTAAGACTGATCAGTCAGAATCAAACAATCTATGTATCAGATTCAAAATTATACATGTCGTATATCTGTTATTTCCATATATATATATATATATATATATCTTCGGTTTACTGCATAACTTTTATGTCAGTATATATTTTTATATGTACTGATGTACATATATAGCTCGTTTACTGTTGTTGCAGTAAAAGAAAGTAAAGCCTGCATTCTGCAACGTGCGCTGAACTGCTGGTTATATATATATATATATATATATATATATATATATATCATGTTTGTTCTCCTGTGCACAGAAAATCTACACAGATGATAATGATCTTATACATATATATATATATATATATAATGTCTACATGTGTGTATATATATATATATATATATATATATATATATTGCCTGGACTGGATTGATGATCATGTACATATATAAATAGTTTCTCATGCAGCTGCAAAATTACTATGAACAAATCATACCCAACATATACATAATCTCTCTTTCTTTCTTTTTTCAACAATAATATTCCTTTTTGCTTTTCGAAGTTATTTAAAAAGCTTTAGAGATTATTAGAGATCTGTAACTGAAGTAGTCTTTATGATTATTATTATTATTATTATTATATAAGAGATCAGATTCTATTCAGATAATTATATTCTTCCTTTTAACTACAGTTAACTTTGAGCAGCATTTTTTTTTCTTCAGATCATATATAGGTTAATTATTTTACCTATTAACTTTTATTGATTATTCGCAGTTCACGATTAATATATAAATATATTCATTAATTTTCCAGAAAGCTCGATATATTCATATAAATCTGATCGACCTCCGATCCATTTATATATATATATATATTGAACTGACTGATCGATCAAGAAAGATGACAATAATTGGTCAAATTTAACATATCGTTTCTGCAGATCTGAACAAGAATTATAAAAAAAAAATAAAAATAAAAATAAAAAGTAATGAAGAAGCTAGAAAAAATATGGAACTTATACCGTCCAGGCGTCCACGTACTGGCAGTACTCAATCTAATTTATGTCAACTTTACAGGCAAATTAAGCATAGATGTACACATGGGTATTTAATTTAAAATTGTTATTTCTTTCTCTTCACTTTCCACTTCATCAGATAAATCATTTTCTATGTTCTTGATCTCATATAAAAAATATATATATATATATATATATATATATATATATATATAGTTGATGAACTTGAAGTACTATAATATATATATATATATATATCTCTTGAAAAAAAAAGCAGCGTTGGGTACACTTCAATGATTCAATCATACAACCAGAGAAGATATTTCGATCTGGGAATTGAAATGAAGAAGCAACGAAACTGATGATCATCATCATCATCAACCAGCCAATGAAATTTGGTGGCTAAAAAGCAGCGTTGAAAACATATTCGATGATGTGATTGGTATGCTGATCGAAGTCTTTTTTTTTTCTTTTCTTTTCTTTTTCGATCTTTTACTCTATCTGGTTCTATTTTTTTTTCTTTGGGTTACATACAGTTACAGAGAGACTTTGTTTAATGGTTTATTTGTAAGATCATTTGATAAGTTAAGTTTTTCTTTTTCTTTTTCTGTTTTTCATTGATTGGAGGAAGTCGTTTTCTTTTTAATTAATTTCGTCCTTTCCTTACGACAAGTCCAGCGAAGCTATTTTTTTAATTATTAATATTATAATAAATTTTGACACCGAACGGACCAGGGTTCTACACCCCGGGACCTATCGATCGACATCCAACACTATATGTTTGATTTGGATATATTTTCTTCTGTAATAGAAAGTATTTACACTCACATACTTATAAAATGATCGAGTATTGTGAAACTCGAAATCTCCACCATAAACATGGAAAGAAAGGTACACCACCACCACACATGCTAATAAATAATATGCTTCCACCTAAGGTACAGTGAAAACCTAACAAATCACAAAACCAAGATAATTTTGTCATAATCCTTGTTATTTATTTCGAATTTATACGATTTCTTGTATTAGGTAATATATATTCTTGCCATTTTTAGATTTTATTAACTTATTTTGGATACGAATATACGATATCATCTAAATCATCCTTATTTATCGGAGTAATGTTAGATGGTTCATTTTTTCCCCTTAATAATGCTCAAATAATTTGGTATGTAGATTATCAATTGAGTTGGTATGGTGAGGAGAGGATCCTAGTCCGTCACATAATCAGCGCGACTCAAATTTCTACTTTCATAATTGAGAGATATCTACTCTCATGACATTTGGGAGAAAACAAAACCCATCACACATGTTTATAAAATGAGTATATATGGTAGGAATCGAATCCCCTATCACCAATGCGAAAGGAATGTGTAACATTTTTTTTTTTTTTTCAATATATATAATAATAATAATGATTTTTTTTTTCTGGCAAGTTAGTTCAAGCACAATATAATTGGTGAGAGTTATATTATCGAGTAATGCTAGACGTCCCAAATCCTGTCCCAAATGATGTGGCACGTGAAGTGTCAACATCATATCGGTTACCATATATATAATCTCATGATTTATAAGATATTGACACCTCATATGTTACATTATTTGAGACAGAATTTAGGAAAAAAAAATTGGGACGCCTATATATATTGTCATCCATATATTGTCATACTGTAGTACGTTTCTTTTTATAATTAGTATATATATACCTTGAAATTTTCAAAATTAGCAAAAATAGATTGGGATTTTCTTGTAGATGTTTATTTTTAAATTGATTATCGATGGAGTACAAATTTAAGATTTTTTTTTTTTTTTTTTTTTCCTTTTTAGTAATCCAAACTGTTTGTCTGACCTCCTTGACACCATGTTTTTGATATTCTGAAATATCTGTCTGATTCAATGCTACCTACCAAACACCACATATATAATGCTATATTATGTTAATGTACTATGAATAATTGGACGGACAAACAAATTATTTGACGTACGTTTATTTAAATATACTATTTTATAAATCATTGTAATTAGAACAAGTTAGGAGATAAATATATGATTCGAACCCACGACAATAATGTATGTGTGAGAGAGGTTCATCGTTGGACCATCTCAAATTGCATCTTTTACTGTCTTAAAATAGTTGTGATATACAAGTGTACAAACATATGAAAAAATAATAATAATAATGATATTTAAATAATAATAATAATAATATTTAAATAATAATAATCAGTTTTTTTTTATATATATATTTAAATTATTAAATTTCAATCCAGTATGAAGAGGACTCACTCAAGCCCTCAAGTCTAGGCAACTCAGACAATTAATTACCAAATAAATCAATTTAATTTCCTAGACCCTAAATTTTGAGTTTACTTTTGCTCACCCCCTTTTAAGGGGGGGAGCATTACCCCCTCCCAAAAACATGACATGTGTCCATGGAGGGGTAAATTTATCTAAATCCTGTTATATTTTTAGACAATTTTACCCTTCCATGGACACATGTCATGTGTTTGGGAGGGGGGGTAATGCTTACCCCCTTTGAAGGGGGGTGAGCGAAATGGACTCCCTAATTCCACCATGCCTTTGTAATTTAATATTTACTTTATATTAATGATTTGATAGAAAGCAGTTTTTTTCAATTTAAAATTTAAGAAAATCATATTTAAGATCAACAACGTCACAAGACGATTTAATTTAATTTAATCAACTCTCTCTCTCTATGTATACATAACGACTCGAACCTAGAGTATACGTACATTTCTAATATACTAATTTTGCATGTCAAAGAATTGGAAGAACAAAAATTAAATAAGTTTTTGTTTTTGAAAGAAGATCGATTTAAATAAGTTTTGTTACTATAAAAAGAGTTATTTACATTAGATATATAAAAATGCTTGATTTTAAAATTTCACTTGTATATATATATATCCTTGAGTACTAGGCTTTTACATAGATCATAAATCAATAATGTTATTGGACCAGTAGCTGTTTAGTACCACCAACAAAATCATACAAATCATGATGATTATGAAGCTAAATGTTGACTATATATTATAATTGAGTATATTAGTAGATGAAAGCTGTTCAACTAGCTTTACAATAAAAGTAAAATAACATAATGAATTCTCATGTAATTGAAAATTTCACAAATTTATATTATCTAAATATTGTCTATTTTTTAATATATTTTTTTGTTTGGTATCCGTGGGTGTCTAGGCCAGCTTGTGCGCACCTCGATTAATCCCACGAGGCCCTGAAGTTAACAGTGGGGTAAACCTTTAGTGGCCCCAAGAGAAACGTGGCTGCCAGGGATCGAACCCAGGACATCCGAGTTTACGGCTTGCCCCAGTGACCAGCGGCACCACTCCTCGGGGTTTCTTTTAGGAAGCAATACGTTATTATAAATTTGAGGTGTTTTTCTTTTTTTTCTTTTTTAAACATTACACTATTATAAATATTGTCCACTTATTGCTAACAAAACAATCAATATATTAATGTCATGAAATCCGGTATAATAGTCACTCACTCATTCACAAATGATCTAATAAGACCACATTTGGAAGAACTTTTCCAAATAAGGGCTTTAGTAATTAGTCTTTTAGAAGTAAACCTTTAATTTACTGAAAGAACTTTCCGAAAAAAATTGTTGACTATTTGATTGTCAATTAAAATGTAAATCGTTGTATTTACTTTTGAAAGAGCTTTTTAATATAATTAATCTATAATAAACAATATAAGAATTACGATTGAAGCTATATTAAAATTTAAAACACATCATAGATTCGGATACCTTAAAATTTGATTTTTTTCAAATAGACACAAAACACCTCTTTTAATTATTCACAAACTAAGAGTATCTCCGATGTAAAAGTGGTTTGCATCCCAATAATCGTTGACATAACAACAATGTCAAGAGACTTGCTTCCTATATGGCATAAAAATAGAGTCGATAGACAACCAAATTTGGTCTCCAATGCTTCTATTTGAACACATTTTTTTTTTCCTATTCTATTTTATATTTTATTTCCTTATTGAAAATAGATGAAAAATTAATGTTTGTTTTAAATACTTGCTGAGTCAACCGAGAAAATAGATGTAAAACAAACCATCTGAAAGTAGATGGTCATGTTGATAATGTATAATATTTATTTTGTCACATCAGCTTAAGGTTGAATATGCACAGCTCAACCACGAGGTGGTTGCCTTGGTGGTCCAATGCTTGAGATGAAAATCTCGAGTCCTTGGTTCTATTCTTGGCAATTATATTGTGGCTAGCCATCAGGGGCATTAGCTCAGCTGGTGGAAGGACGGGCTTGGGGCATGGGTAACTCTCAGGTCAGCAGTTTGAATCCTACCCAGGCGAATGCAAGTTCTGATTTACTCGCTTGCATCTTTGTGTGGCTAGAGGTATAGGTCGAGGTTTCTTATCTGTCATACTCCATAACATCCAACAAATAAACCGTCAGAACCAACAAGTTGTCTATGGGTGTGTCATGTAGTTGGGGAGGACATGGGGTACCTGGACGAAGTCCGGGATCCTCGATACCAAAAAAAAATAAAAAAATGCACAGCTGCATTGGATTTATTAACATAATGTCTATTGAAAAATGTATCTCCAGTACAGTTGTGTATATTCAACTTCACAATGATGTGACAAAAAAAGTATTAGACATTGTCAACATGACTGTCTATTTTCAGACGGCCTGTTACACAATTATTTTTTTCGGTTGACTCAGTAAGTATTTAAAATTGACATTAATTTTTCATTTATTTTTGGTAAGGAAAAAAAAAATTGGACACATCGTTAAAATATAATTGTGTTTTAAACAGAAGCATTAGATATAAACTTTTGAATTGATTGTCTATTAAATCTATTTTTATACAATATAGGAAGCAAGTCTCTTGTCATTATTGCCATGTCAACGATTTTTGATATGTAAACCACTAAGTCTCTTGTTATTGTTATTATTTCAACGATTTTTTTTGTATGTAAAACGTTTTTATATCATAGCTGCTCTAAACAACCAAATAGGAAAATAAATAAATAAATAAATGCTACGGCCTACGGTTGCTTTTAGACCTCAGAATCTTTCCAACCTTAAAATATATCTTCACATTGATGATATTATTATTATTTTTATTTAAAAAAGTCAATTGGGCCCTGTGGCCCCAGTCTGTTTAACTTTGATGGGTCCCATGCAAATCCATTCAAAACAACTGCAAGCCTTGTTTTGTTTTGTAGTGTTGCTTGCGCTTGTACTTGCACAGTTGCACTCTTTCAAAACGCAAAAATTACTGCGTCCAACTTGTACCAATTAAAGGCTGACTTGGCAAAATAAATTTTATTTTTGAAAAGTTTTTACAATTTTTTACTATTTATTATTCAAAAAAAGTATCAAATATCATCCGTTCGATCTAACCATTCGGTCAAGTCACACCTAATCTGGACCGTACACGTGCGCAACACAACAAGCTTAAAACCATATCCCTCTCGGTCTCGGGTTTCATTAGCGCCAAATTCCACTCCTATCGCTTTCCTAGAATAAACCTAAAGATGTCTAAATCCAACGGCTGAAAAACACTCACGTCTCTCCTACCGAATCTCATCCGTCAATCGAAGTCTTTCAATTTCAACTGTCCGATCACCCACCTCTCTCATCCAACCGTTAAATATTCAGCAAATTCAATTTCAAAGAATGTGAGAGGGAGAGAAGGAGCAAAGAAAAAGCTTCCTGTTCCGCCCCCTCTTTCTCCGATAGTCACCGCAGCGATTGAGATCGTCAGATTCCATAAATTTTCACGAAATCAACGGCGGTGCGTCGCATTTCAAGGTCGTCTGAGCTGAAACGTCACGGTTTTTGAATCTCGAGTTTTTTTTTTTTTTTTTTTTTTGAATTTTTGAATTTTTGTCCGTGAAAAGCACACACTTGTGCTTTCTCAGTTGTTTGCTCTGGCGGCTCGAGAGATTTTTCCGATTGGTTTAGACTCGAATTTCGGCGACTAGAGGAGCTCAAAATCGGCATTGATTGAAGGCGGATTTTTTGTTTTTGAATTTTATTTGTGCTTTTCGTCTGTTGTGGGCAAGTCATTTCACTCTTAGATTCAGGGTTGTTCGAGAGATTTTCTTGGATTGGTTTTGAATCGAATTTCAGCAACTGGAGGAGCTCAAAATCGGCATTGATTTAAAGGCAGATTGTGGATTTAAAGTAATTTATGTTTTTCAAATTTATTTGAAGAGTGATGGAACAAAGTGAAACAAATTCGAAGTTTGGGCCGAAGAGGTTGGCGAGGCAATTGGATTTCACACCAGTCGGCCGAGCTCCGGCCAAAGGCATTTCGTCGGAGCAGTCTCTAAAATCACAGCCACAGCCACATCCACAGCCTCAATCGCATCCAGTGTCACTGTCACTGTCACAGCCACACGTGCAATTGCACTTACAGTCACCGTCACAGCAGCCGTCACCACAGCCGCAAGTGCAACAACAGATAAAATCACCATCACCGTCACCGTCACCGTCACCGGTAATGCCGCAATGGCAAGCAAGGCCGCAGCAGGTCCACATGCTGCATCGGATACCGCACCCGGTGCATAAATTGCCGCTGCTGCCGACACCACACGCCGCGTAAGTTTTTAAAATTAAAGATTAGGTTTTTGGGTATCAGTGTTTTGTGCTTAATGAATTAAGTTTGAAAATAAGTATGTAATGTATGCTTTAGGTTATAGATGTTGATTGGTTAATGGGATTTGTTATTTATTGATCAAATTTGATGATGTTGTTCAGGTGGGCTAGAATTTGGTATCAAAGTTGGGAAAATTGAAATAGACTTCTTTCGAAATTGAAATCAGTAATGTTGAAGAAATAATTTATAAATTAGGCATGACATGTTTTTGAATGGTAATGTTGCAAATGATGCTGCCTTTTGCATTCAATTGTTGTATTCATGTTTAGTTCCAAACAAATGGCTACTAGAGTTATAAATTTATTGCCTTTTGTATTGCTTATATCTCAATTTATTGTTGCATGTTTTGGTTTCCATGGATGTGGTCTTAGTAATGTTCTTAGTTATGTATTTTGTTATCAAGAATCCTTTCTTTCTCAATTTATGCTAATGACTAATGATGATTTTGTCAAGTAAGCTTGAAATTTGTTTAAATGATTTAGATTGCATATGCCTACACTAGATTCACCCGTTGTTTTTTATTTCAGCAAGCAAGAGTCTCCTACACCACGACAACAGAGTAACAATGGAACAAAAGATGCTACTCCAAAGAAGCAAAAGCAATGTCATTGCAGAAATTCTAGATGCTTGAAGTTGTAAGTACTCATAGCCTTCCTTATATGTTTCTCTAGCATAAAGAATGCTACTTTCTTTCCTTTTTGTCAATTCTCCTATATATGAAACTATTGTTACCCCACTCAAACTTCATGTAAATTTAGACTCTTAACAACTTTCCCAAAACATTTTAGGAATGAGTTTGAATTCTTTATCCAAAGAGAGGAGGTGAAGTTTAGTACATTACATTTGTAGCACTGTAAAATTTTAGCTTTTTAATGTTTGATTATTTTCAATCCTACATGTATATAATACAAACTGGAATATGATTTAACTCTTTTAGGTCCTCCCTTTATTGATATATTTTCAGAAGGAGCAATAGGTGTCAAATTCTCTATGGTAGGATGATACACATCACTCTGAAGGATATGTATAATATTCATACAAGTTTAGCATTCAGGAAGTATCATTCTCATAAGAGTGATGGTTCACATCACTGCTCTTTACTCTTGATGTTCACCCACTGTTATTGTATCAAAATCACTACAATGTAAGCAATGCATATAGACCAAAAATATTTTGAAGGAAACATAAAATCAAACATGCATTTCTGCATTATTCTACTTATGGAACACTTGTGGAGCCACAAGTTAAACTCTCTCTTGAATTACAACTTTTAAATGCCACTGTGGTTTTTGCCACTTGTATGATAGAAGGTGCTTAATTGGTTGAATGATTGTTAAGTCTCTAAGCTCACTTTCAGTTGGATAAGATGAGAAATGATATCTAAGAGCAGTTTAACACTATGATTTATATTGTGTTTAGACTTGTTTCCCTGTCTTTGTTTTGATCTACAATATCAGCAAACATATTTTTGCAAATTTAGGTACTGTGAGTGCTTTGCTGCTGGTGTTTATTGTGATGGGTGCAATTGCACAAATTGCCATAATAATGTGGAGCATGAGGCTGCTAGGCAAGAGGCTGTTGGAGCAACCTTAGAGCGCAATCCAAATGCATTCAGACCAAAGATTGCTAGAAGTCCGCATGGATCTCAAGATGTTAGGGTATTTAATCTAACTTCATCATGTTTTGTAACATATTAAATTGACTTCAAGTGACTGAATTAACTGTCAATTCGTTAAGGTGCCTGCTCTTACAGCAGCACTGATTTTTCTGTTTCTCATTTGCACTTTGTCTCTTTCTGCTGAAGTATTATGGTGTTAGAAAGGTGATAATTTTTTACCAAAAGGAAAATAATTAGATGAAAACCAAGAAAGGTAATGTTTTGGAACTAGTACATGGAGAAGCAGGAACAAGGGTGGGTGAACTATTTTATTCCTTGAGCAAAATGAATTTAATAGGAAGTTATGTTACACTATTCACTTGAACCTATCTTTCCATGTTGTGAGTGGTGCGCTTCTAACATTTATCAAAACAACTGCAGGAAGATGTGCGGGAAGCTCAATTGGCAGCAAAGCACAATAAAGGATGTCACTGCAAGAAATCAGGATGCCTTAAGAAGTATTGTGAGTGCTTCCAAGCTAATATTCTGTGCTCTGAAAATTGTAAATGCTTAGACTGCAAAAACTTTGAAGGAAGTGAAGAACGAAGAGCACTTTTTCATGGAGATCATAATGCATTGGCCTTCATGCAAAGAGCGGCCAATGCAGCGATCAGTGGGGCCATTGGCTCATCTGGATACGGGACTCCTCAGGCATCAAAGAAGAGAAAAAGTGAGGAACTCTTTTTTGGTGTAGCAGCAAAAGATCAATCCATCAACAAGAATGCACAAAGTAAACAGGTAATTCTTTTATGGCATCCTTAGGTGTAAGAATATGTAATTTGATGCATATGTTAGAAATTTATGTATTTATCAAATATGGGGCTTTTATACTCCTGGACCTGGGTTGATATCTATTGGATCTCCTAATAACCAGCTTTTTAGGTTGTGCATCCAATTAGTGTAAATCTTTCCTTTTTCCCATTATCTATTCAATGTGGACATGATATTCAATAAGAAAAAACCAACAATTAATTGAAATTTACAAGTGACTATGTTTCAGTAAATGTTTTGTTTTGGATCCATCAATTAAGTAACTCTCCATCATACGGTGCAAATATCTCTTATTGCTAGTGTTACCTGTCTGATGCAGAGCTTTTACTCTAGAATTCATGAATCTATGTCATACTGTGGACAATAATTTCTTTTATTCTATCAGGAAAACCATCTACACATTTCTGCAGCCTCTTCTTCTCAATCTGTTCCTGTTTCCCGCACTGCTAATGCAGCAGTATTGGGATCTTCAAAATTTGCATACAAGTGAGGGTTTTATGTTTATTTCCTTACATTTAATAGTGGAAACTTTATCTTCATTTTTCTTACAAACTCTAAATTAACTATTTGTGACTGAAGATCTCCATTGGCGGACATCCTCCATTCAAAGGACATGAGGGAGCTGTGCTCACTTCTGGTCGTAGTATCATCTGAAGCTACACAGACACTTACAGGTCTTGATTACTATCAAAGAATATATATAAATTTTTGTCTGTTTCTTTGCATTAGTTTGGTTTGAAGTTTTTGGTGAAGTTTAAGTATATGGATGAAATGGCCGTAATGACTTATAATTATTGTTATATTTGTATGTTTCTCAGTATAACATGTTGCAAATTGCAATAGCAGTTGAAATGTAGTTTTTGTTTAGTGGCTTCCTACAACTTTCAAGACTTTGAAATTAACAGCTATTATTCAGGTGTTCATAAATTGAAAACATACTTGCTCTACTCTCAAGTTGAATATCAATGTCTCATATTTTGCTAAAACTAGCCAAATTTCCAAACGTATATCTATGTTTCTTAAATTTCACTTAAAAGTCAATTGTTTGAGTTGTATAATGGCACACATTGTCTTTTTGAGTGTTCTTTGGTGTAATTCCTTTTACTATTCTAGTGTTCACTTACAACTTATTTGGTTTCTTTTGTTATTTCTTAAAGATGCTGGTTATATGTTGCAATAGTCATTTTAATTTTTCAGGCCAAAAAAATTGGACTTTATAATCCATTTCACTTCAATTTTGATATTTGTTTCTGAAAACTTCAGTTTCTCAATTCCAATGTGAAAATCACACAATATGTTGTTTCTGTCTATACCTTTAGGTTTGAGTCAAATTCAGGTCTATACATTTATTTTTATTATTAGTATCCGATTTTTTCGCTTGGCTTCAATATCCTAAGAAGTTAGTCAAAATATTCCCAATTTTCATACTATATCCTAAATAGAAAAAATGTTTTAAGTGGGAATATAATTTTAAATTAGCATCTCAAAGGTCTCTCTTGCTGCCATTGTTACGTGTTGTAAGCTGTAGTTGGATTTTTTTAAATGAGTCAGTAGTGGTTACTGAGGAATGGGTGCTTTTGGTTTTTGGAATTCAGGACCTGCAGAAACAATAAGCAAAATGGATGGGCAAACAGAGAGAGATAGTACTCGAACTTCTCTTGCTTCATCCATTCAGGAGAGGGAAGATCATCAGACAGAGAAGGCAGTTCTCAATGGTGTGCCTGATGATCGTACGAGTAGGAACCTAATAGATAAAGATGGAATCAATGGTTCTGGTTCTGGTTCTGGTTCAGATGGTGGTGGAGTTCAAATTGAAAGGCCATTGTCACCTGGAACACGTGCATTGATGTGTGATGAAGAAGATACTATGTTTATGGCAGGTGGATCACCATCCAGGTTGGCAGGACACTGTCAAAACACAACTCAGAAATCTAATGGGCATGAATACACAAAGGTCTATGCAGAACAGGAGAGGCTTATCTTGACAAGGTTCCGTGATTTTCTCAATCGGCTCATAACTTGTGGTAGCATAAAAGGCAAGTTTCTTGATTTTAGAATTCTAAATTTTATGTTTTTACAATTATTATGTTGAAACCTAAGGTATGGGAGCCTTACAGAGAAGATGTTTCGATTCTCACCTTAGCATCCATGATTCCGTATCTTTCATTTATCATCTAAAACCATGAAAAATGATTTTGCTTCTTTTGTGTTGCAGAAACAATGTGTTCTCCATTGGCCAAAATCGAAACAGAGATACAACAAGATCATGTAGGAAACGGCCCAGTAAAAGCTGGAAATGATGCAAGGAATCACAAGCAGTCTTATAGCAATGGCATCACAAAATCTGTAGTCCCATCAACTGTAGAATTGTACCGGACTGTCACTACAGTCACTCCCACTCGTAATACCGATCTTCCTAAAAAGCCCGGCTTGCCTGTTGAAAATGGAGAGATTAAGAGCTCTAACTAACTAGAAAAACATCAGCATGATCCATCAGACGTCGGATTCCTATTGTCAGGAGTGTTCTTGTTCAGCAATTAATTATAGCCGGCCATGGAAATTATAAATTAATTCTTTTAGATCTCTTGTTGCTTTTCTCATGTGGTTTTTGGTGTAGTGCACTGTCAATCAAACAGTTTTGGCTTCTTTTTAAGGTCACCTGTAATCCTTCATTGATCCGAAGATAGATCATGAACTAAAAGCTGCTTCTTTGTACATGATGCATATGGGAATAAAGAAGCTTTGTTCGTAACCAGAAATACCCTTACCGGCTCACTCACTTGTCCGTGTAAGTCTCCCTAGCCCCTACAATGTACGTACCGTGTATCCATCCAATAAAATTATATCATGCGAGCACTCATATCTAATGAACCAAGCCAGTCCTTTTGCTGTGGTTCGTTCACATGAAATCATACTCATATACCCCAGTAATAATGCCAATGGATTGCACGGACAAACGGGGCTTTCTTTGCACTTTCCTTACCTGGTTTTTCACTTGCACTCGTCTTCTTGCAGCAGCTTCTTTCTTAAAGTTGCTTTCTATACCGTGCTTATAGCGGTCAATCTCGTCAGCTTCTAATAAACCTTGTCAGGTCCTGATCAACCCGATATTAATTACATGTCATCCGAACGAAAATAATATTATACAGATTTAGATTACTCAGACCACAAAATGGATAAAAAGAGTGGAATGGATTCAGGAATGTTTGTAAATTTGAGTCCCATAGTTGCTGGCAAAGGAATCGTAAAGGAATGGTTGATCTAGTCATCTCCGTGTCGTAATGTCATATTTCAAAAAAAAAAAAAGAAGAAGAAGAAGAAGAAGACGACGAAAACAATTTGTTCATTTTCCATTTCCACAAGCCATAAGAATTGAAAGATTTTCTAAACAAACTAAAAAAGATTTGGTGTCGTCAAGAAAGAAGCATCCTTTTTTATTTCTTCTCCGGAAAACAACAAACAAGGAAGCTGATTTCCCGTCTACTCTACCCAAACACTTCTCTTTTTCTCCTCTTGTTATTATCCGTAATGATCATAACACCAGTATATTCAGCGCTACCACCAATCTCGCACGTGCGACTTCAACGCTTCTCTCGTGCCACACTCGCTACACGACACGAACCAACCTCCCCGCCAAAACAGTCTCGTTATAGATATAAATACGGAATCCAATACAAAGTCAAAGCATCCACTGATTCTACTACACACATCACAGAAATGGAGAAGGAATCCGCCGCCGCCGCTACTACAGCTGTCGTCGACGCTGAGAAGATTCGATCTGAATTTCTCGATTTTCTGCGTAGCCGACGATCCGCTGAAGGTCAATTTTGAACCTAACTAAACTCCAGAAATTCTTCTCTAACGAACCGTTTTATTGTTTGGTTTCTGAGAATTCAACTTTTATTTTGTTAGCAAAAACTGTCATCGAAGATTTTAAACTAATTTAGTTGAATTAGTTTATTTAGTTGTGGTCTCTATCTCCAATGTGTATTGTTTTTAATGTGAAATTGTTGATTTAATTTTTAATTTTTAATTTTTCAGTTCCGTTGACGGTTGTGCCTGCAAAACCTGTGTTGAATCCTTTGTACCAGGATGATCCTCCGCCAACTTTCAGCGAGGTTGTTATCATGTATAGATATAATTATATGATTACGATTTCGAATCAAGATATGTTTGATTGTGTTGTATTTGTGATGATGATGATGATCTACTTGTATTGGTGTTTCATTAGGCAATGGAGTCTTGTCCGAGGGATGAAATTGACAATTTTAAGGAGTTACTTAAAGAAGAAAACCTTTACTTGCATACTGAGGTATTTTAGATCTAAACCGATTATTTCTTGGTTTGGTCAAAGAAAATCAAGTTTAGGATCATTTGGTGTACACATTGTATGATTTTGATTATGAATATAACAACTGCAATGTGGTTCGTTGGTAGGCAGGAGAGCAGGGTCGGTTGCCTGTATTGATTTTGAGTTTGAAAGGAAGCGAGGACCAAAAAAGGCCTGCTGTCGTTTTTCTGCATAGTACACATAAGTGCAAAGAGTGGTTGCGGCCATTGCTTGAGGTATAGCTACTCTTGTCGGGTTTTCTTTGAACTTACTTTTTCAGCTAAAGATCTGTTTTGTGTGGGATGAGCTGTGTCTATTTTCACATGTTGCAGGCGTATGCGTCAAGGGGATACATAGCTATTGCCATTGATTCTCGCTACCATGGTGAACGTGCCAGTAGCAAAACTACCTATCGAGTTGTGCGTCCTTTTATACTCCTAACTTTGTTTTGATTAATCCATGTTAATTGCTTTTACCATATAATTTGAGAAAAATGGAATGATTTTGCGAATTCTGTTGTTCTTGTCTAATTTTCTTTTGGGATGGGAAAGGTAAATTTTATATGTTTTGGCAAATTAAATTTTGTTAGTTCTTTGCCTTGGTGAAGAATTTTTTTTCTTTTATTTTACTCAAGTATGAGAATAGTCAGACTTGTATCAGTCAAAACTTGGCTTACTTTTTTTTTAAAGAGAAAGTGGATAAACCTATGGTTTGAGTTAGTCCTTAAGCAGTGAAATGTTATTTCTGTTTCTGAATTTGATGATCCTAATTTCATTCTGCAATTGAAATGCAGGCTCTCGTGTCATCATGGAAAAATGGTGATACAATGCCATTTCTATTTGATACGGTAATCTCTCAATTTGTTTTTTGGTTTAATCTATGTAGTTTTTTCTGAAATGTTACATGCTCTTAGGAAATTTAGTGAGTTGAGAATGGGAATTTTGGCAGTTCAATTGTACTAGTTGTTATGGCTCACCAAAAAAGAGCAACTAATGGCTTTAAGCAGTTTTCTAAGTATCTTTCTTCATCAAAAGCAACTTGAGGTTTTGAATGTGGCAGGCTTGGGACTTGGTAAAACTCGCAGATTATCTAACGCAGAGGGAGGATATAGACCCCAAGAGGATAGGAATTACTGGTGAATCGCTTGGAGGTTGGTTGAGTGGTATTGAAAAAGAAGACCATTAAAATTCCATGCTGTAACATGCAGAATTTATGTGTTCTTTAATTAATGTAGGAATGCATGCATGGTTTGCTGCTGCTGCTGACACCCGCTATGCAGTGGTTGTTCCTATAATTGGCGTTCAGGTGTGTTTACAGAGCTCTAAAAGTCTGAAAATGTGAAATTTCTTTAATGACAAACTAAACTTTTCTGCAATAAAATTGTAGGGATTTCGATGGGCTATTGACAATGATCAGTGGCAAGGTCGAGTTGATAGTATAAAGGTCGTATTTGAAGGTGATTTTAAATCAATGAATTAAAAATTCTAAAATTGGTTACAGTGCTGTAGAATGATTATATTTATAGGTTTCTAATTTCCTTTTCCATTTTTCTTTTTCTTCTTTAGTGCTAAAGAGTGGTCATCTTAAAATTGAATCAAGCAGGAATGATTTCATTTTTGTACTGTATTTATAGTTCGAAACAGCTATTATTCTATGCTTAGCTTTTCAAAGCATGCACCTTGAACTTATTCTATCATTTGAGCCTCTAATGTTCATTCTCTTTTCATTCAGCGGCAAGGATTGATTTAAACAAGAGCGCGATTGATAAAGAAGTGGTTGAGAAGGTCAGTTGCCCATTTGTCCCTTATACATTTGCACACTTGTATACCTATATCATATGTACTTCGTAATCAGTTGGCCTTTCACTTTTTCTTTACAATGTCATCTCCAATGATATCTTTTCTCATGACGGTCTTTTTTCATTTCATCACGTGGATATATATAGTCACCACATTTATTCTTCTGCTCAGGTGTGGGATAGAATCGCTCCTGGTCTAGCCTCCCAGTTTGATTCACCTTACACAATTCCAGCTATTGCACCACGCCCTCTTCTGATTGTAAATGGTATAACCATTTATTCGTTTACACTATAGACCTTCAACTTTCTTCTACTTTTTTTTGCCGATTCAATGGTTCTGGGAAACTAATAGTTTACTGATCCTTAATACAGGCGCAGAAGATCCTCGTTGTCCACTTGCAGGACTGGAAGTTCCCGAAGCAAGAACACGCAAGGCTTACGAAGAGGCCCATTGCTCGGATAAATTCAAGGTAGACTTATCTATCCAGTGCAATAATTAAAAAAACAGCATTACATATCTGTACTAATGTGAAAGACAAGTAATTTTTTGGACTGAATTCTGGATTTTTTTTTTTGGGATCGTATAGTTACTCATCTTTAATTTAAATTTCTGATTTTTTTATTTTTATTTTTATTTTACTGGCTTATTAATATATATTTTTTTCCCATTCCATATGCAGCTTTTTGCACAGCCTAAAATCGGACACCAGATGACACCATTAATGGTTAAAGAAGCTAGTGATTGGTTCGATAAGTTTCTCAAGTATTGATTCTATTTTTTAATTTGATTTTTTATGTACCTTATCTACTGTTGTGTTTGTATGATTTCGGACCACTGGGTTTCAATTGAGATGTTTTATTTGTAGAGTAATGCTAGGTGCCTAAAAAATGTACAAAATGCTGAGTAAAACTATTGTGCCAGGGTTTTTACCAGCGTCTTATTTATCGCCCTTGAAAATTTTACACAATAAAGTCACACAATACAACACTTCAACCATAACTGATATGACAAAACAATACCCTTTCATCCAAAGTGCAGCAAACAACACAAATTTGCAATTAAAAGGTTAAAAGTTTCTTTCAATGTAATCACAGTTAATTTAGTGCACATTGATAATCAATATCATTTTCTCACAGTCATTGACACTACATAACACCACAAATTTACCCTTTCTTGGGCATCGCCGCCAGTCTGGTGTACATTCTTGCCATTGATTGGTATCCTCTAGTATCACCTGAGCGTAGAAGGTTGCCTGTCCACAAGCATGAGAAGGCCGTCAAAAAGAACGTCAACAATATGAATGCAACTCATTACTTACGTAGATCTCACACAAGAAATGCATTGAAATCTAAAGCCCCAATTGCATAAATGTATCCATTTCATTCATCTCTTAAGCACATAATAGGAACACTTCAATGTGAAAGCAATTTCCATATATGTCTTCCTATAGTTTGAATGAGATTTTACAACTCCTAATCATAAGACCCCATTAGCTTGAAATAAATTCAAAATTCTAAAAGTGTCAGCATACCTGAATCGCAATTTAGTGGACTGTCAGGTTCTGGATGTGCCATCAAAGCAATAATTGCCCTACAAACAGACTGAAGTGTCCAAGCTGGGCTCCATGCATTCTTCAAGATATCAAGGCATATCTCTCCTGTCTGTAGGAAAAAAATAAAAAAACTAATTCTAAGGTAATCAACCTTTTGGATCAAAAAGTGTGTAGTTTAATTACCAATCAAGAGGCCATTTAATGTTTAGATTGGGTTGAAGATCTGTTCTTTACTTCTTTAAGCATAAAGGTTTAACAGACCTGCTGCACATTGTAATTTATAAACCCATGTCATCCCCTATAAATTTCTACTTAATTGTTAAGCAGATATTTGAAACCAACTATAAAAGATTCAAATAAATAACAAAATTTAAAAACCAGTATTCGAAGCGTAAATAGATATCATGTTGGTTTTACAAAGACAATACAGTTCATCAAAATTGTACGAATGACTAGCTCTATCTCATTCTACCAATTATGCAGATGATTCTAAATTCAATGTCGTTGAGATCAATTAATGACACAAAAGCTTAATTCCACCGATGTTGCATGTCTGATTTCATTCACAGCAGATGATTCTAAATTCACTAATTCAGTGTCGTTGAGATCAATTAGCGACACAAAAGCTTAATGGGGTCTTTTGCTGCTGAGTATTCTTGTAAACCTCTCCAGTGTTTTCTCCCTTCTAGTACCCAGATGATTATCGGAAGCTCAATTAAACAACTTTAAATGCTTTGATGACACTTAAAAAAAAAAAAAAAAAAAAAACATACTGCATAATGCATTCATGTAAATTTTCCAGAGCAACGCATTGAAAAACACTATGACTTATGTTTTACTGGGGCAAACACTACAGTTAAATTGAAAAAAGAATAGTGAAAACATAAAGCAGTAAAGCTCCAAATAAATTTTACAAATGAGGTAAAAGAAAATCATGTAATTGCTTACGATATTAGTTAAACTGACTTCCTTCCCTCATTTTGTCAATGATCCAAAGAAAGCCAGAAGGTACCATACTATTGGACTCATACCTTAAAATGCACATTTGGATGAAATATTTTTGTCAAAAATCTCACTTGCGGAGGTTGCAAAGGATATTGCTCAGGAACAGCAAAAGCAAGCTGGAAGACTCCACCCTCAAAAGGAGTCTCCGATGGCCCCTAAACACAAGTTAGACAAAGCAAGTCAAACAACAGCATCAGTACACCATCTTTTTCCATCAAAACTGCACCTACCTTGATAAGAGCAGTCCATTTAAATATGTTGGAATCATCACAAACTAATTGAATATCTGGGTCAGCAGTTTTTTCACGCTGCACTTCTTTGTATTCCTTGAATAACCTCGCCCTAGATGCCTGCATCTTATTTAAACTTTTGCAACTGAATGCACTTAAAAACAGATATCGAACCCCGACAAGACCTGCATTGTTGGAAAGATGGATACATTAACAATGCAAATTAATCACATTAATTCTCACTAGATCATACACTATATTACACACTAATAATGATATATAACAGTTAAACAAAAATTACTACAAAATTAAGGCCAAATATCCACAATTCCACATAGAACTCAGATTCTAGTTTCTATTTTCTCATTAAACAGAAAATTGAACCATTAGGTTTCAACAACAGACAGTAATCTTATAAATCACACAAAATAATCTACATATATCAGCTCTTCACTTGACAAAGCTGAAAACTACTGACAAAGAAAAAAGTTTTCAAAAATTAACATTAAAAAACTGTTATTTAAATTTCTAAAAAAGAAAATAACATTATATCATTAAGAATATTTCGATATTCCTTCTCGGTCTCCAAAATCAGTATCATCAAATAGCATCGTCATCAAATTTTGAGATCCAAATTCACAATATTCACCTAAAATTCCGTGTTTTTTAATCAGTAAACAGGATCAAACCAAGCGAAAGCAAACTTTGAGGAAAATAAAGCTAAATTTAAGAGCCAAAATGAACAGAAACATAAAAGCAAAATATACATTTGAGAAAAATTATAATAACAGAGATAGATTTGGAGACAGAGATCGATAATCACAGATAAAAAAAAAAATTAACAAACAAATAAAAGCACATCACAGAGCAGGTAATAGTTAATAATTATAATAATAATAATAATAATTTAGAATCTCACCTGTTGAAGTTATCTGAGACGCGCGCGCGAGCGAGATACACAGAGAGAGAGAAGAAGAAGAAGGTTTCGGTTGCCTTTGATTTGATTTTGGAAAAGCTAGCTGACGAAGTTTTGATCACACGCTTGATGGTGTACAATACTATTCTCTGCAGCCGACAGCAAGATTAACTGACGAAAACTGCTAGACGACGTCGTTTAGACGCACACTTTTGTTGGCTTTTAAGTTTAACTTGGATAACTAGAGTCCGTAACCAAACACGTTCGATATTATTATACATTTATACCAAACAGGCCAAATGGCGGGTATCAGGAGATTCAGGACCAAGAAATCTATCGCACCCATTTCTCTTCATTGCAATCGAGCTCTCAGTCTCACGTTTCCTACTCTGTGAAGCGCATCTCAAGGTGACTTTTTTTTTTTTTGTTTTTTTTAAGTATCCAATGAGTCAATTGCAATGTTTGGTTTCTAAAATGCAAAGAAAAATAAAAAAAAAAAGAAAAGAAAAGAAACTGATTGAATGTAGCTCTTTATTTTTTGGTTTGGATGTAGATTACCAGTGGAATTGAGCTGCTTGATGTCAATAATGCCATTATATTGTGCAGTAGCTACGGCCTGTCTCTCCGTAGATTCTCAGAGCTGGTGTTTGGTGCCTCAAGGTCTCTCTCTTTCACTCTTAACTTATTTTTGCTACCGTATTGATTAATTTTATCTGCATTTATTCACTGTTCGAGTCTCGTGGTGTAGCAAATTTTAATTGTTTGATGGTTTTTTGGTTGATTTGCTAATGGTTATTGTAAAGCTTATTGTTCATCATGTTTCGCTGAAGGGTAATGACAGAACCCGTTCCCTGGCATTTACATTGACAATACTGTCGAGAGACTACTTTCTGATTATCTATGCGGGCACTGACATTCTGGTGTAGACTGTTTTGTGTTTAGATTGAGTATCCAACTTCAACTCATTCCATGAAAAACATGCTCACAGGTACTCTCTTTTGCGTGATTTTGTGTGTATTTTTAATCTGCAAATTAAGTTTTTGATAAATTTCCCCAGAGAATTATTTCTCAATGCCTTACATACCATCGTTTCTGGGTTGTTTTTGTTTGCATTGGACACGTTTCTGTTTGTGTTTTCATAACTGCACTCATTTTTATCAGGGCCGATTACAAATGGTCACTACAACCACAAAATTGTTAGCTTGCAGAAATGGCAAATCCAAGGTAATTCCAGACATTGTTTTCATTTAAACATTAGATTGTCTTAATTTGATTGATTCCCTGTATGTTAAACATGAGATTTCTTTATATGTCAAGAGTTTGGTGTACTTACAGGTGTAAGGGAGGAAACACTTTGTTTGCCAAGGCAAACGTTGTTTGCAAAGAATAAGATTACTTGCAATTCTACCTGGAATGATAAATTTTATTCGAATTATGAAGTACGTGAAAAGAATCTGCCTTTGGTTAAGATGTGTGGAATTACATCACCCAAAGATGCTGCTATGGCAGCAGAAGCTGGTGCTAATTTTATCGGAATGATTATTTGGCCCAATTCGAAACGCTCTGTTTCACTTTCAGTAGCAAAAGAGATTTCCAAAGTTTCAAGAGAATACGGGGCGGAGCCTGTTGGGGTGTTTGTAGATGATGATATGGACACAATATTAAGAGCTTCAGATTCAGCAAACCTTGAATTTGTGCAGGTGTATGTAGTTCTTGTCTTGATTAATTTGAATATAGTATTGTATAAATGCTTAATTTGTTATGCTTTGTGGTCTTGCAGCTTCACGGAGATGGTTCTCGAGCTGCATTTCCAGCTTTAGTACAAGAAAACAGAATAATATATGTTCTTCACGCGAAAGAAAATGGGGACCTTCTAAACCAGATCTCTGATGAAGAGTGTTCTCTAGCTGATTGGGTTCTTGTGGATAGCGCAAAGGGTGGCAGGTAATGAGAAGCTTTCTGCAGTTTCTATCCTTGAACTTCATTTTGTATGTCTGTGCAGTTCTATGTAGAAATCATCATCTAGAAGTTTAGTATGCACACTTCCAGTGCAAAAATAATATCATGCAATCATTATGGTGTTTAATTCACTTTTTGATTAGGTGTACTCTATGATATTCCATCAATCTCATTGTTCAAAATTTGTTTTTTTATACTGCCACTGCTCTTTTTTGTCCAAATTATTCCAAAACTAGTTTGGATTTAAAGGAGAACAGTTTTAACATCATCATTTCTCTTCCTACATTTCATATGAACTTCTTTTGATAGTGTTGACATTGTCTGCAGTGGCAAAGGATTTAATTGGGCCCAGTTTACTTTACCGCCTATTAGAAGCAAACATGGGTGGCTCTTGGCAGGAGGTATCAACCCTGGGAATGTTTGTGAAGCGCTCTCCATCCTCAAACCTAATGGAGTCGACGTTAGTAGTGGCATCTGTGCCTTCGATGGTATACAGAAGGACCAGTCACAAATATCTTCTTTCATGAGCTCAGTGCGTTCTGTGCACTATTAATCAAATATGAGCTAAGGGAATGATGCATCTGTTACTCAAATTTTTCTATTTCGAAGCAAAACATTTGGGATGACTCAAGAATAGGCTGGTGTCAGATACTGATTTATTTTTATTTTTTTTTGAAGGAACACGGATACTGAAATTTGAACCTTCGTGCACTATCGGTTCCTATGTCTAGTTTCTTTCATTGTTTTTTTTTTTTTTTTTTTTTTTTTGGCTTCTTTTCAGCTGATGAGTTTTGTAAGGATTTTAAGCATTGTTATCAAACAGACATGTGATTAACATGCATCAGTATCAAAAGATTTGATTGGCTTTGATTATTTTGATTGAGATTCTATTAAACTTCAATTGTTTCTGCATATCATTTGTGGAGCACATCGATCTGGAGAGACTCTTGGCTGGAATGGCATATTTTTTTTCTTCGTAAATGCATTACAGGTAGGATCAATTTGGAGAACAATCTCTAATGCAAACTAGATTTTAACTTCTATCCACCATGCTCAAGACCTGATTTGGTTCATGGTGTCAAACCGCATACTGATAGATCAGGAATTACAATTCTCTTGCAAGATAAAGAAGTTGAAGGTCTCCAAATTGTTGTGGATGGTAAATGGTATCGAGTTCCTGTGATACCTCATGCTCTTCTTGTCAATCTTGGCGATCAGATGCAGGTATATCTTCGCACTATTGGCATATTCATGTATGCGCTTGTTTGTGGGATATGTAGTATGTTTCGAGACACTGAAACAGCATATTTTTCGTTGTTCTTTTGTTTTGCTTTGCAGTGGATAGCAACATGCCAACATATGATGAATCTTCTAAATAATGTTATGTGAACTTTTGCAGATAATTAGTAATGGAATATATAAGAGTCCAATGCACCGGGTGGTCACGAACACAGAAAAGTTGAGGATATCTGTAGCCTCATTTATTGAACCAGATCCATTCAATGAAATTGGACCTATGGAGCGTTTGATTGATGAGCAAAGGCCGAGGCTATATAGAAACGTGAAGAATTATGGTATTATCAACTATGAGTGCTATCAGAAAGGGTTGGTAGCCCTCGAAACTGTTCAAGTTTAAATTTTCTCCGTTTCCTTCTCCAGCTGATTGATGATAAATGTCTGTAACTTGCTAAGACTCATGTATGAACAAACAAATTTCGGAACAAATATGTTACAGAAGGCCTACTTGAGTTTATGTAATAAATTTGTGTAGAACATGAACTTTATTAATCTTTACAGAAGTTCTGGCATGCGCGGTAATAGGCCTGGAATTTGTGCCTGTCCTGCTGGAACCAGCATTGCCATTCACTCCACGATCAACATCAGAGGAACAAGAGTATTTGCTGATATTCCTGCCATTGAATTGGCTCAGGGGAAATCTTGTATGATTTGGAAGCAATTGAGAGGGAATTTATATTTTTTAGAGTCATAAATATTAAAAGGTTATACTGTGAATCAATAATGCAACAGTTCCTGAATTTTATCTCAGAAACTCCTAATGGTTAATTAGTACGCAAAGCTAGCACATGTTGCATCAAATTTTTTTGTAACTGGTTTAGAATATTTAAGTGCCAGTTAAAGAGTGATAACATTAAGCAATTTTACATGTTTCTGTCAAACCCAAACAAGTAACAAGTCTACAAAAACCCTGCTATTAAAATCCAACAATGTAACTGATGCTTTATATCTTTTGTGGGGCTGATTATGAAGTTGTGATTGCTTGTTTGGATAAATAATATACATGGAATCTTGTTTCAATTCTCCATCCATTTAATGACAGAATGAGATTATGCAAGTAAACTATATAAGAGAGAATAATTACTAGCTATGTTTATCAGAAGATCACACAGGATAAATTTTGAATAATAAAATCAGAAGACCATGCTCTTGTTTTTATGGATAATTTGCACTCCACTATATTACTGAGCTGTCTTGCAAAATTTTAGTTCATCTTATTCAAAAAAGGCTATTGCCATTGACCTTATGATTTCCTTACATAGAAAACACTAGTACACTACAATGCATAGTTCAATGACGGAATCTCTTAGGGAGATGGTCGATAATGAAATAGTAACATGAGGTCATCCAAGTTTCGACAAGATAGAACCATGTTCGTCGCCAGTAAGGATTCACATACAGAATTAGAGCAATTGCTAAGACCACAACGATGTAACTCGCGGTAAAACTGATGTAAAAGATGTCCATGTCCATGAAATTGATATCTTCATCATTATCAGTCGCAGCTTTTGGCGCCAAGAGTGGTGATCCACAACTTTTCGGCAATGGAAGGCCACATAAAAGAGGATTTCCCTGATAACTGCTCTCTTCAAAGGTACCAAATTGTGCAATCCTCTCGGGAGTTTTTCCTAACAAGTTATTGTAAGCCACACTGAAAACAGCTAAACGGAATAGCTCAGTAATGTTTTGAGGGATCTTTCCATTTAAGTTGTTGTGGGAAAGATCCAAGCTCTCAATTTGTTCAAGGTTTGAAAATGTCCATGGGATCGATCCAATCAAATTGTTGTATGACAAATTCAATGTATGGATCCTGGTAAGGTTTCCAATTTGATGAGGAATCTCACCTGTTAATTTATTGCATGAAAGATCAACTCCAGACATGTAAGTAAGAATTCTTCCTTGGTAAGAGTAGGATGTCTTTTTCGTTGTGAACTCTACGGTTTCTTCCTTTCTCAGTGGAGCAAAACTTGTTTTGTAAAAGTAGGATGCATTATTTGGCTTGAACGGTACATCTTCTTCATTTCTCACTGGCTCAGTAGCAGTTGAAAAATCACCATGGAGTGCAGTCATATCTAGGCAATGAGGAATTTGTCCAGAGAAATTGTTATGAGAAAGATCTATCAAGCGCAACCGTTCCAAATTGCACAATAGATGTGGCACTTCACCTTCAAGATTGTTATGAGTCAATATAAGGTAGATCAAGTTAGAAAGCCGGCCAATCCAGTTTGGAATCCCACCATTGAAGCGATTATAGCCAAGATCTAGTGTCACCAAGGAAGAACTATTAAAGAATGCATCTTTCAACTGTCCCTCTAACCTATTTTTAGATAAGTGAACTTGTTGGATTTGTGGAGGACTAAAACAAGATGGTAAATCACCAGAAATATTATTCTCTGCAAGGTTCAAAACTTGAAGATTTTGCAGTTGACAAAACTCAGGTAGAATTGGACCTTTTAGATGATTATTGGGCATTTTAAGATCTACCAACTGTGACATATTCCCCAACCAACTTGGAATCCTACCAGATAGATGATTATCACCGAGATATAATCCCCTCAAATAACTAGAGGAGTTGGACAAGCATTCTAGGATCTTTCCAATGAATTGATTTCCATCCAACTGTAGCCTCATCAAGTATTTTAAGTTAAAATGTGCAGCAGAAAATATCTGACCTTCCAAGCTATTGTTTGATAACACAAGGTATTGTAAATTGATGCAGCTCTCGGCCAAGTGCTCCGGTATTCCGCCTGATAATTTATTGTAGGATAAGTCCAAAATAGACAGTTGTTTCATATCACCGATCGAAGAGGGAATGCAACCATCAAAATCATTTATGGAAATGTTTAGATTCCTCAACATTGGCAGATATGCTCCCACTTGTATTGGAATATTTCCATGGAAGAAATTATTGGAGAATTCTAATGATGTTAAATTCTGGTGGGAATGGGTAGGCAAATGTAAAGGTCATGTAAGAGAATTGTTGACTAGATTAAGTCCATCTAAGTTGGTGTTGTTATCTAACAACCAATTTGGAAACTCTCCCGTCAAGTTATTGTGAGAAAGAACAACGTAATTCAAGTCATGTTGATGGTAGAGGAATTTGGGAAATGTGACACAATCTCTGCAGCCAGATAACACGAGTGAAATTAATTGGAATTTTGGGGTGATTGAAAAATGTGACTCAGCTGTGTCTGCATATATTTGGTTGTTGTCATCGTAAAAACACTCGAGTTTGGAGTGATTGAAAAAGGGTTCAAGTGAAATTGGGATTTGGAAGTGATTGTCCGAAAGATATAATAGTTGGATGGATGTAAGAGCTCTAAGGGGAGAGATGTTTCCAAAAAATTGATTGGAAGAGAGATCTAATTCTAGGATGGATGTAAGAGCTCCTAGGGGAGAGATGTTTCCAGAAAATTGATTGGAATCAAGATATAATTGTTGATGGGATGTCATATTTCCAAAACACCAAGGCAAGCTACCCCTTAGATCATTATTCTCGAGATCCAGCTTTTGTAGATGCTTCAACTCACAAAGGCCGCCTGAAATATATCATTTCGTAAAAGGTTTAGGTTGAATTTTTTTTATGGGATAATTAAAATGACTTAATCAAAGAGAGAGAGGTTATTAACCTTGATCAGGTAATGTGCCTTCTAGATTACAACTTCTTAATGATAAACTCTCAAGAGAAGTCAACAGTCCAATGTTTTGTAGAAAGCTGATGTTGAGATTAGTTTCATCCATGCTCAGATATTTCAAATTCTTCAAATTAGACAAATCTATAAAAACAAAACCAAATATACATTAATATTTATTTAAGCCAAATCGGATGATCATAACCCAAATGCCAAATATAATTGTTAATTGCTAACATCTATAGTGTAAAATAGTTAAATAGATAGGTTATTTTAGATTCAACTTTAATTGGCCCATTTTATCTCAGTAACTAACTCCATTTTTCTTCCGAAAAAATAGTTTGATAAATTTTCCATGTAATTGAATCTGGTGGTTGTTTACTTGTTTTTGTGTCCCTTATTCAGTGTTTTGTATTTCCAGTCCATGTGATCTCCTTGATCAAAGAGTTAGTAATTTTTTTTAAAAAAAATATTAAACGTAGACCACAATAAAAATGATAAGTGTATGAGAATGAGATATATAAAGTCAAATGTAACTTGAAATTATCATAAATAAAAAAATTATCATAAAAACCAAATAATAAATAAAAATAAATAAATAAATAAAAATAAATAAATAAATAAAATAATAAAAATAAAAACTAAATAATATTTGATTTTTTTTTCCTTATTGGGGAAAAACCAAATAAGGCTTTTTATATTTTCCTTATATCTAGAGAGTTAACACTTTAAGAATTTTCCCTAAAAATGGTTCTTTATTATTTTTTATTTAAAAAGAAATATTAGAAAAGAATTGAGGATGTGTTGGTTTTTTTTTTTTTTTTTGTTTTCCTTATTGGGGATGGTCTCACCAACTCTCTTCTCAGCCCCCACGTTTTTTCTCTCTGGCCTATAGAACACAATGCAGACTCAACACCTCTGAAAAGGATCTCAACCACCTCTGAAAACCCAGGCAGACTCAACACCACCCTGTAAACCACTCCAAACAGCACAATGCTCCATTTGACACCGGCGAATGGACTCGCGGCTCCATCTGACGTGGGGTGGATGGACTCGCGACGACTCCATTTGGAGCAAATACGGGGCTCCATCTCAGATGGATCTTCGTCTCCATCTGACGCCGGTGATGGGGAAACCGACCTTCCCCCAGCCAGATACCTTTTTTGGTTCCAAACCAGATCTGTTACCCTTTCTGGTTCCATCGTCTCCAAACCAGACCGGCCTTCCCCCAACCTAATACCTTTTTTGGTATCCATCATCTCCATTTCTGGTTCCAAACCAGATCTGGTACCTTTTTTTAAAAAAAAAAAAAAAAAACAGATTTGGTACATTTTATTTTTATAAATTATTCATTAATTAATATTTAAAATTAAGAATTAGACAAGGATGAAAGGCAAATTAAAGCAAGCGACCTTCATTCTCAACACAACCGGTCATATGATTGATTGCCATATAAGTAAAGGTTGTGTAGTTGTTGGAAGGGAGAAAACAAAGAAGCATTTAGATGCCATTCTCCCATTGTCCAATTCCTTGTAAATTCAAGATCGAGTGAGATGACTCTACCGGTGGTATCGTTGCACCCAACCCTATCCCATTGACAACAATCTGAATTGTTATCTCCCTCGACCCAATTTTCAAGTTTGTAAGGAGAATTGAAGAAATGTTTAAGTTGCAAGAGAGCAAATCTCTCTTGTTCCAAACACCCCTCACTCCACCTACTTTCTAATGAAACAATAAAAATCAATACTGCAAGCCATAAAAACATCCATGGCTGCTGCTTTGATACCATATCTCAATTCTCAATACACACTTTTCTATTTTCCAGCTACAATCTACTACCTTTGCAAATTGCAATTCGCAAGAGAGTGGCCACTGACTATTTATATTAACATGATTTGCGTTTCTTATTTCCTGATACCACTTTATTTTGGGAAAAAATTTAAAATAACATGTGAAAATATTAAACTTTCATATTTTTTTTTTAACCATATACAATTACAAATAGCAAGTGACCTCCATAGTCCAACAAGATTGGCTCTGTTTTTGTTTTTGTTTTGTTTTTTTTTTTGAGGAACAACAAAGCAGGAAAACAGAAACAAGAAAACTAGGAAGGCTTCTCAGCCTCAATCAAAGAACTAATACACCAGAGGACATCTTCAAGCCAAAATAAATCTTCAGAAATGCACAATGCATTCTTAGCCAGCTCAAGAGCAACCCGGTTGGCCTCTTTATGGATATGAGTAATACTTGAAAGCCTCGACCCCTCCATCAGACTAGCAATGCTAGCAAGAATGGCACCACTGTTAGCATCAAGACAGCCACCATCCACGATCCTCTTCACCACCTTTTCAGAATCTATCTCCAAACAACAGGGGGTTAAGCCACAATCCCTACTGAAAATGAGGCCCCTGTAAACAGCCATAGTCTTCGCAGTCTCAAGATCGAAATTAGCACTAATAATTTGGGAACAAGAGGCCAAGACGAAACCAGCCTCATCCCTGATAACAACACCAATACCAGTTTTGCACGCACCTGCCTCAACCACAGCATCACAATTGAGTTCAAAGACGCCCGCTTCAGGGGGCTTCCAAGGGAAAATATTCTTGCTCACGATTGACAGCCTCTCACCCCTGTCAGTATTAGTGGCCTTCAACTGGGCAATATAATTCCTACTCCGACAGACGATGTCTTCATAACAGTTAAAACCATTATTATGAATGAAGGAGTTCCTGGAATACCAAATTCTCCAACAACAAACACAAAACAACTTCAGCTCATCAGTGTTTAGTCTAGTAGCGCAGTCCCTGATCAAATCAAAAAAATTAAAGAACCTTCTTCCTCCCACGACAGACCTGGGAAGCCAATCAAACCGAACATACCTGATGGCTTTGAGTCCCACAACGCATGAATTGTGGTCTCACTATCCTTCTTACAAACAGGGCATCTATCATCCTTAACAATTTTCCTTCGGGCCAAACTTGAAAGAGTTGGAATCCAATCATGACAGGCTTTCCAGATGAAGATTTTAATCTTCAAGGGAATCTCAAGATTCCAAAGCTTGTTCCACCAATACGTCACAACACCTCTGTTGGAAGGACTAGCCACTTGAATTAACCTTTTACCAACCCAATAACCACTTTTGACCGAGTAGCAGCCGCTTTTCTCATAATGCCAAATTTGGGTATCTGCAACCCCATGACTGCCAATAGGAATTTTTAGGATGCTCTCTACCTCATCCTCAGAGAAATTTTGGTTTAAAATCTGCAAATTCCAACCTCCAGAGGGCGATAATATTAATTGTAGTTATTATGTTTTCTAAGGGAACATTTGGAAGTGAGATGTTAAATACTTGTTCAGTTTCCATATCTCTCTTATGAAGTATATATGTTACTTAAGTTATGTGGCTATGGATGATTTTGAACCGATAGAGAGAGATAAGATTTTATTGAAAGCAACTGGATTGACGAAGTCAAGCAATACTATTTGGTAGACATATCAATATTGTCCCAATGAAAGAGATCAAAATTTTGTATTTATTGGATGCTAGTTCATTTTTCGACACATGCTTGTTTCAGAAGACTTTGAATTGGTCTTACCCTTACGTATAACTAGGGGTGGGCAGCCAAACTGGACCGGAATAAACTATGGAAAATATTTAAAAAAATTATGTTTTTTGCCTAAGATTTATTAGATTATTTGCCGAGGAATATGTGGCAAAAAGTTTAGTGAAATAGTAGTAATCTGTAATAAAAACTATGTCATGCTAGCTAGTTTTTGCAAAAGTTTTTCCATACTTACAACGTTTTTTCTCCACATTAAAAGATCATGTTTTTATTTAGTGATATGTAGCTTCCATTCCAATTCATGAGAGCAAATAATGTGGTTTCATGCCCATGGAGAATGCGATGGCTTTACACCTGCAAATACAAGAAAAATAAGGTGTAAAGCCATCGCATTCTCCATGGGCATGTCTTCCTCAGAATTGACCAGCACACTGGCTATCACAGTCTTTCTGAACGCAGTTATGAAGAAATGGATCTTTAGTAAATGTGCATTTTTTAGCCTTGAACGGTGCTTCTTTCCCTGTCCAAAAAAAAAAAAAAAAACCCTTGATACATATAACAAATGAAAAAAATAAAATAAAATGCAAAGATATGTAATGTACCTGCAGCTGTGACTGTGAGAACGAGAAGAATGAGGAGAGCATAAAAAGCTGAGGAGACCTTTGCCATGTTGAAAATAAAACTAAATGACTACTTAGACAGGTATCAACTATCAAGGAAGGCATCGATATTATGTATCTTTCAACAGAGAGCAGAGGAATAATTAATATGGCAATTTGGGAGACGTGAAGAGAATCTTTTTTTAATATGGAAATATTATATTGGAGATTTTATTTCATTTATTTTATTTAAACAACACATTTAATATTTTTCCATTAAATTACATAAAATTGAATTTTTTTTAATGGAAATATTATATTTGAGATTTTTTTGAGGGAGTTTTTCTATATTTTTTTGGGGATTTGGACTCCCCCCTCACCTCACTTTATTCTCATCTAAATCAATGATCTTGATTAATTCTACTCTTTGTAGAGTAAAAACATAAAAATTAATTGAAATAATATAGACTATTGATTAGACACGTAACAATAGATTATAAAGATGAAGATGATCGAATCCATTTTTATTTTTATTTTTTTTTAACCTTTTTTGTATTTTTAGAATGTATTAAATATGCATTCAATACATTCCGATTCTTTTCAAAAACAATTTTTATTTTCAATTTTAATTGTTCTTGTCAATGGTATTAAACAGGGCCGTCTCCAGATATTTTGGGGCCCAATCCATTTAACAATATTAACAAAAAATCGGGGCCCTATAAAAAAAAATTATTATCATTAACCTAAAAAACTTAAATAAATAATTTTTCATTTACCAAATACAATGTAATCCATATAAATTAAAACAAAAAATATTTATCGTATCTAAAAACGTAAAAACAATACATTGTTTAAATTTCTGTTCATCTTGGTTTATGAAGTGCAAATTTACTAATTATACTTCTACCATCAAGATTAGCTAACATTTTTTTTTTTCCGATAGATAACGTAGCCAATCCATTCAACTTATCTTGTGACATTGTTGACCGAAAATAATTTTTAATCAACTTCAACTTTGAAAAGTTTCTCTCTGATTCTATATGCTATCCAAGCATTTAGGAAGCAAATGTTAACAAAAGGTAATTAATAAAGAGATTAAATAAACGATAAGGAGAGAGGCAGAGAGGAAGAGAGTCGGAGAGAAGTTTGTGAGAAAGATAGTAGAAAACTGAAAACCGGAGATAGTGTTTGTTTTTGACTTTTTGTTTCAAATAGGTAGTCCTCACAAATAATCAATTAGTCACAATTAAAATTCATTTGGATTTTGGGCCCTTAATGGGCAGTTTATTTTTTTAATTGATGTTGTTAATTGGGCACAGATTTTGTAAAGGTAAATAAAAAAACAAAAGCAAAAAAACATGTGAGATTGGACCTTTTTAATCTTAATTAGATTGCACCGGATTTTAAAAAACTAAAAAACTAACTAGTAGTGGATTGGGCCACTTGGGGGCCCCAGCAAAAGGCTGGGTTTGCCACCCCCATGGGCCGGCCCTGGTATTAAATAAATATTTTTCAAAATAAATTGATATTGTAATGCCAAATTAATGGTAATGCACTTTTTAAGGAATTAATGGTAAATATTAAAGGTGGTTAACACCTAGAAAATAACACAAAACATTTATTGTCTTGTTTTTACATCGTAGTAATTGAGTTGAATAACTTTTCTTTTTATAGTTATTTTCTAGGTGTTAACTCTTGTCTTAGGGGCACATATTAACAATACCCAATTTTAAAAACATATTGATGGTAATATATTAATAAAAATAAATAAATAAGGGATACTATAGAAAGTCTCTCTTTTCTACCTGCAACAACTGAAATTTTGTTTTGTTGAGAAATATCTGCTCAAATGTGTTCTCCATCGATATGAGAAGGTTGAATAGAATTTGCAGTAGCTGCAACCCCATCAACTTGAGAAGGTTGAATATAATTTGCAGTAGCTGCAACCCCATTTTCAACATGAAAATAGGTCTCAACCCCATAATTTTTCTTGTCAATAGAAAGCCTAGGGATGTTTGACTCTTTTGACTCCTCGTCTTGCACACTTATCTTCTCAATGAATTCTGTCATCTTCTGTAATATTTGTTGCTGTCTTGCTGACCAAACATGAAAAAACGCAGCTTCTGCTCGATCTTCTCCAAGCGTTGCTCCAAACCCGTTGCCATTGCCTGGCTCTGATACCAATTGATACAAACACAAAAATTCTAAAACTAGAATTTTAGATAAATTGAAAAGAAAGATGGTTAATTTGAGAGAACCACTCTCCAGTCGGTTGTTTTGAGAGAACCACTCTCTAATAACTTTCCAAAAGAAAATCAATTACTCAATTTGACCAAACAAATATTCTGATTCCCTTCATTAAACATTCAATCAACAATAAATAGGAAAATATACAAATAACTTCTAACTACAATTTAGGCACCAACTATCCACTAACTGAAAACTAGGGATCCACCACTCACATAACAAACCACATCTAGTAACTGCTAATGGTGGTTAATACACATCTAAATTAACATAAATAAATTATAATCTAATTAAAAATTAAATATGCAAAATAATAAAAATACAACCGTAACAGGCTCAGTCAAAGTTATATTGGAAGAAAATGCCTTGACAAGTGAGAAATGTTTCTTTACTTTGAAATTTATTTTTTTGTTAAGTATTTATTAATATAACTTTTTTTTTTTAAAAGATAATTTTTTTTATTGAAATAAAAAAGATAAATATTTTAGTAACTTAAAAAGTACAAAATCTAAAATGTATTTTAGATTTTTTTTATTCAGAATAAAAGTTAATTACTAAAATGTATTTTTGATGAATTTGTCAATTCTCATTTCTCAACATATACATAAACTTAATTACTTACTGGCAAGCTTTTACCACCGAGACAATTGCTTGACAATTTTATTTTTATTCTTTTACTGTTTTAGTATTTGAGATTTTCTTTATCACTACTGTATAAATATCCGAGTTAAAATGAAAATGGCCCTTAATCATGAATTACTAATAAACTTTTTCGTTGCCACTTCAATGCGGTTCAGTGATAAAATGAAAATGGCCTTTAATCATAAATTACTAATAAAACGTTTTCGTTACCGCTCCAATGTGACTTAGTGATAAAAACACCAATTCAACCGGATAATATTTTAGATTTGACTTTTGAGTGGCCACTACCATATGTTTTTAGTGTATATATATATATATATATATGTATGTATGTATATGTTTATCACTACTTGTACAATCACAAAAATACAACGTCTTAAATACCAAACAAGAAATCATAATTCTATGCTTTTTATGAGAGAGAAAAGAGTAGGAGTTAGATTACAGGATTCTATAAGATTTGTATCGTTGTTGAGTTAGTTTTTAATTTTTAGATTTCAATTTAAAGGTCTATAATTATAACAAAAGAAAACTAATTCTCTTTCATATAATTACCCAACAACTATCGGTAGCTAAATCCTACACGGATTACAAATTCATATCTACCCAACTATCTGATCCTGCTCTATCAGTCTAGCCCACTATGAGTGATTGATTGGGCTGAACCCACAAGCCCAAGTTCCAACAAATACAAATAATGAATAGGCTGGTCTCATATACTGAAATTTGAAACTTCTTAAACTATCGGTTCTATGTGCAGTTTTTTTTTTTTTTTTTGTTTCTTTTCAGCTGAGTTTTGTAAGGATTTTAAGCATTGTTATCAAACAAGCATGTGATTAACATGCATCAGTATCAAAAAAATTGGATTGGCTTTGATTATTTTGATTGATTTTAATAAAACAGCAATTGTTTCTGCATATCATTTGTAGTGCACATCAATCTACTCTTAGCTGGAACAGCATTTTTTTTTTTTTTCTTCATAAATATATTACAGGTAGGACGTTTATCCATGTGTGACAACATAAACTCTTATTTATTGTACGAGGAAAAATAATTATAGACGGCGCACAATGGTAGAGCTTCCAACAATGGTAATAAAAAACGGGATGATCGTTAGAAGTTATATAGCTAGTCATAGAGGACCAACAGCTTTGTATGCTTCAATCAATTGTCGTGCTTGAAATAATTCAGGACTTCAATCCAACTTCTCTGATCCTTTGAGCTGAGGGTCGGTTTGATAATACAAATCTCTCCATCTAGTTGTATTTATCTCAAACTTCAGGGATATGAGTGCAATTCCCCCTTATTGTTTTTTTTTATTTTTATTTTGAAATACCCTTTAAAGAAATTTAAAATAAAAAATAAGCTTAAAAGCGGAACCAAACAGGCCAAAATGATCGAAATCGTCATCTAATAAACCCTAGCAAGTGGTTAAACCCTTGTAACAGCTCTGTAAGCAATGGCGGGTTCATCGATTCTGTCAAGATTGTCATCATCTCGCTTACCTTCTCTTTCGCTGAAGCTCAGGACCAAGAAATCTATCGCACCAACAATCTCTCCATTGCTATCAAGCTCTCAGTCTCACGTCTCCTCCTCTGTGAAGCGCATCTCAAGGTGACATTTCATTTTTTTATTTTTTTTCAGTATTGAATGAATCAACTACTATGTTTGGTTTCTGAGAAAATGCAAAGAAAAAAGAAATTGTGTAAATGTATGCTCTTGATTTTTCTGTTTTTTTTTTTTTTGGGGTTTGGATGTAGATTACCAGTGGAATTGAGCTGCTTGATGTCAATGATGCCATTGTATAGTGCAGTAGCTTCGGCTCGTCTGCAATCGTTGCTCTCTGTAGATTCGCAGAGCTGGTGTGTGGTGCCTCAAGGTCTCACTTTTTCTCTCTTACTTATTTTTTCTACTGTATTGATTAATTTTATCAGCATTTATTCACTGTTCGAGTCTCGTGGTGTAGCAAATTTTAATTGTTTGGTAGTGTTTTGGCTGATTTGCTAATTGTGTAACTAAGCATCTAAACCCAATTTGGCATGTTTGTACAGCTTGTCATGTTTTGCTGTTTATTAGATCTTGCTTAATTAATCTAAGAAGTAAATATTTATGATAGTTGGTTTTTATACTCCTCTATGTAGAGTTTGTGGGTTTTCCTTATGATTTTCGCAACCAAAAGGACTTAGCAGATTGGTAGGAATGTAGGATCCTCTTCTAAAGAGTACTAATTTTCTCTTCATCATCCAAAAGAACTATGAATCCTCTTCGTGGAACCAACGTTTCCATATCTAGTGGTATTTATGTCGGTGTATGTTCATTGAGTGTAAACTGTTGAGGCAGTGAATGGCACTAGGATTACCAGAAGGATGTTCTTAGGCTTAGCAGAAGAATGGTGGATTTGTTCTTGCAAGGTGTTCTATAACTGTAAGAAACATGGTAGGTAGAAAGCCTTTGTTTACAACTCCAACCGGTCATTTTAAACTTTATTGCAGTTTTGATGTAGATTAAGTCATGGAGCATTTTAAGAAGTTTTCGTTTCACATAATAATAGAAGTGCTTGTTGTAGTAGTCATATTGCACAACCAACCAGTCATGAGCATTTGCATAGTCTTGGGCGCCTTCTACTTTACTTATGTTGCGTGTGTAATGAAATGTTTGATCTTGTTTAGGGCACTTGAAAAGTTAACTAGGCAAATCTAGGAATTTATGTGTGTTACTTGGCGAGTGATTAACCGAGAGAATAAATCAGAGATGGCAAGTTAGCATAGAGTTCCAAATATGAAATACGCATTACATTGAAAATACTACTCTTTTTTTTGAGAAACTACTTTTGATTATATATTTGGGAACTGACATTCTGGTGTAGGATTTAATTATTGTAGTAACTGTTATAATTATCGTTCATTTTCTAATCCCTACTCTTGTTTTTGTTGCAGCTAACTCTACGCCTTTATGACAGCATTGCTTTGTTACGAGGTATCATCAAACAGATTTTATGTTATCTTGAAATGTATTTCCATTTTGTAAGAAAGGAGCTGCTGAATGCAAAAACTACCTCTGCTAACTGTTTAGATTGAGCCAAATCAGTTTTATCTGAGGTGAATAAATTGAACAAAGAATCAATGTAGTTCAACTTCTTTGCGGTTTTTTTTTTTTTTTTTTTTCTTGTTGAATTGTTTTGACATTTGGAAAGATGACACATCTGTAAGAGATAAATTCGTAAATTTTAATTTCAGTATGGTTTTTTTGTTTCGTCAATCCGTTTTAAATGTTCAGGAAGAACAATCTGATGACAATAGATGGAAATGAATAATTGGATATGAACGTTGCAACCGCAAATAATTTCAGCAGCCTGATCATGAAAAATGTACTTTAGCTCCAAATACAAACAATTGCCTCAGCCAAGGAGTTCACTACAAGTTCTATATACATTGTCATGTAAAATGGGTTAGAGGACATACTCTTCTTTATAGTAATAGAATCATTCAACCCTGAGAATCACCTCAATCAACTTATCAATGAAATAGTTCCAAAAAAATAAATGATGTTTCAGTACAAGAAGCCTACAGCAAATTTCTGAGTCAAGAACACAACGAGAACCTGTAAACTAAACTAATTCTTTGAACATCAAGTACGGAAAGAAACGCCTGTCTCCTTATAGTATTGATCAAAATAAAATCTCGAGAAATTCAAGAGAAACACAGGCTCCCAACTAGTGTGTCAAATCTTTCTCATTTTCTCTACAAACAATGTACATGATTCCAAAATACCAAACAACCAAACAAATATGGAGATCAAATGACCAAAAAAGAAAAAAAATATATATATATATTGAAGATTTAAAAAGAAGGAATCGAGTTAGCAAACAAAAAAATTAAATGAAAAAAAAAAAAAAAAATTAATGCTAAACCAGTCAAAAGCTTTCTCACATGCTACCAGCTCTTCCAGGAGTAGGTTTTGTCGGCTTTATTTTGGCCATGTCAACAAGGTCTCCGAACAGCTTATCCTCTGGTTTCGAAGCCTGCCTCATGGGAGTCCCGTAAGAAGAAGTGGAAACCTGGTAGGAAGAATTTCTAAAGCCATTGTCATCTCTAACAGATAACCCATACATTTGCTGCTCAAGATACGGAGTCTGAGCACCTTGTTGCTGACCATAGCCATATCCGGCCATTTGATTGCCATACATATGTTGAGGATACATAGTAGCCATTGGACCAGCTTGCAGTTGCTGGAGCGGCATGCCCATGTACTGTCCTCCCTGGATTTGTTGTGGATGTAAACCTACTAACTGATTGCTTGGGACAACATGATTGTTGATTGCTGACAACTGACCACTCGTGATTGGCTGAAAATACATACCAACTACCTGTTCATTCCCTGCCGGTCGAGGTCCTTGAGGATATAGGCCACTCTGCATTTGCTGTGCATGCGTTACCATCACCTGAGTAACTTGCATTGGTTGCGGGTATTGAGCACCAGCTACCGGACTAGAGTCTGCTGGCTGAGCTTCCCATGGAGGTGGTGGAAATGAACCACTGCTTTGATCACCTTTTCAACATCCCACAATATGAAATCACATTTTAATGTAGTTAAAAAGAGATCATATTTTATAGAAATACAATTTAGGTCTACTAAACACAGTTCCAAATCCCCAGCACACCAATTCAAGTCAATTTGGCAGGAAAAGAAAGAAAAAAATGAGATGCCTGAAAATTATTTACCACCACATTTCCAATTCCATGAATGTTTTTACTTTTCTGTTTTTTTTCTTAAAAAAAAATAAAAAAATCAGTTTACCCATGAGTGAATAAAAAGGTTAAAGAAAGTGATGTGCCATGCCACTATTGCACAAAACTGGACCTAGAAGAATGCAACTCATAGGACTCTTCCAACAGCAAAATTTCAATGCATAAAAAGCCTATTTAAAGTAGGTAGCGTACCATAGACAGGAGAGGCAGGCTGATGCTGGGGAATCTGGCCATTCCAGGCAAGCCCAGTGCCTTGTGCATAATGAGGTGATCCCATGTTAGGTGCACTTCCATTTTGGTAAAACCCAGCTTCAGGCATTTGAAAGTTTGGCTGCTGCTGCTGCTGCAGTTGTGGGGCCGAAGGATTTGGTTGTCCGGCCAGATTAGAAGGCTGGGGATTGACCGGATTTGGAGTGCTGGTGACATCAGAAAACATATCTAAAAGTACAAGGGCATTCTGCTGGGAAGATCCAGGAGTGTTAGGTTGAGGTTGTCCAACAGGAACCAGAGCCAGTGAAGTCTCTGCTTTTGGTGAGCTATAGTCATCCCCACTCAGTAGGTCAATCTTAGTATTGACTGCTGCTGGAGGAGTTGGACCATTCGTTACAGGAGGTGCCGGCAGCAATAACTGATTCAATGGTGAAGGCCCACCACCATTACTTGAGTTTGATCTGCAGATAAGTCCAGTTACTTACAGCTTAAATAATGACAAGCTATGAGATTATGATTTTAATTTATATAAAATTTTTACAATTTAGCTTAAATCTTAAACTATATGGATAATTCAACAAAGTTAAACATCTTCATGTACTATATAAATATACAGATCTCAAAAGATTTATTTCATCTTTAATAAACTTTAAATCAAATGCCAAAATTGAATCCAAGAACCTCATTGTACATATCCATTACTGAAGCACTAACAAGTTTTAACTCAAACAATCATAATGTGTGACTTATTTACTATAACAGATAAATTCTACCAAAGATTTCTAAGAACACTGGGCCAACTTGAAACTTGATTTGCCAAACAAAAAGTTAATAAGCGAGTGCCAACAAATTTAGGACCATTTGGAACCCATAATTGATTTGAGATACAATTAACCATTCCCAATAGGCAATATACTTCCAAAATAAGATGCCAAGATATGATTAAAACTTAATACCAGGCTTTATTGAACTTCAAATTTCTATGCTACAATCTTAAATAGTCAAATGTAAGCAATGAAGTATGAACATAAATAAAATTCAAGATTCTACTAAGCAGTTCAAAAGCAACTAAAGAAGCCAATATATAAAGCAGTTCAAATCAATCTAATTACCCCCCAGCTGGCTGTTTACTAGCATCTCCAGTATCAACTAGTGGACCACCTACATCTACAAGTGCTCCACTAGATTCAGGCTTGGGCTTCTCGATCGGACCAGGTTTTCCTGAAGCAATGGATTCATGCTTGGCCAGTACACGCTGCAAGTCATCATTCAATGCTAAACCTTGACATAGCAGTGATTCATCCCTGAAAGAAATAGATGATAATTACCACAGAGCTAAAGTGTTCTCAAATAACAAATCTCATCTTGTAAAATATGTAAGCAAGTCAACCACAGTGTAGGCCACGATAATGCCATTATATATTTATATGAGATGGCAGATACACAAGAAGACCATTGGTGCCATGCCCCTAGAGAGAAATAATCCAATTGAAACCAAAAAAAATATCAAAAAGAACTGTCTTGCATCAATTCAACCATCCCTCAAAGTAACAAGATCATTCACTGTTTTCAAAACTTACTGTAAAGACTTTTTGAAGATGTTCTTTTCTATTTTTATTTTTTTTCAAATAAAACATCTTGCAAAGAAGGGGCATATGTTGGCAGCAAACAACAGTATTGCCGGATGATCCTACCACTCATTGAAATCAGCACCAAGATATTCGAATAGAGTAATAGAATAGGAGAAATTTTTGGGCAATTACAGATTTTAACCGATGCAAACAAAGGATTAAAGTATACGACTTACGAAGTCGAATTAACAAGGTGTACCACTCTTTGCTTGTAAGTCCGGCATTGTTCCACCAAGTCAACTATAACCTCCTGCCTTAGCCCCTGCAAGTTGGAGCAAATATTGCCCAACATGCAACTAGGATTATGAACTTCAAATTGATTGAAATATGCAGAGAAAAACAAAAAAGAACCAAAAAGATTTACAAGTTTCAAAAGTGGTATTTCAAAAGTGGTACAGCAGTTTAAACTTAAATGTAAAAGACCAGATTTCTGATCCAAAATTGTTAGTTTTAAGCATTACCACCCAAGTTATTACAAAACTTGGAACAAGACTTAATAGCACAGGAGCACACTAGCATAGTATCAAATGAGTTAGCAACTTATTTGAATTTTACCTCTTTGTTACTCGGATCTATAGCACTCAACATTTCTGTAAGAACATCCATAATACCACGCGCATTCTGAATTTCTGTCAAGCTAGTAAAATAAATTCCAACCAAGAAAAGAAATACATCAACATTAGTCATATATAGAAACATATTGTGAAAGATGCAGAAAGGTATAATAACAGTCAATGATAAAGCGAAGCAGGTTGTTTATTCTCATTCCGGTATACACATAACTCTAATCCAAGGCAAATTACTGCTCTAGTTCTTAGAAGGAAAAAAAATACATCCAATCCAAGCCATTAGCACAGAATGAATTAATGAAATGCAATCTGTTACATCAACAAGGACAAGTTATACCATCTTATTAAGCATCAAATGATTGACTATACTGGCAAACAAATATCTATATATACAGGTTTGTCCATGAAAAAACAACAAAGTGGAACTATAGAAAAGATTTATCATATAGTCAGAGTCACAGGAAACTGAAAATAAATAAATAAAACAGAAATAACCATCTCCATAGGGCAATATTGATGACAGGATGCATCACTAGCTTAGCTTTCATCAAAAACAAGAATGCAGTACCTCAAAGTTGGGAACTCGGCCTCTGCAGAAGATTCAGCTGCTTCTAGTTGATTATCAAGATTTCGAATATTTTGTGGATAAGAGGTCAGAGGTTGTGTTTGAGGTGGTGTGAATACAGGCGCAGACCTCTCAGTTCTCTGAGGGAAAACTGCCCCAGAACGCTAAAACAAACAATCAAACAAAGAACTCTATTAAGAAAAATGAAAAGAAAGGAAGATCTCTTGTTGTCTCTTATCCGCACCATCCCCCACCCCCTCTCATCTATTTAGCTTGGAAAATGAAATCACATACAAGCTATGACCTCACCCCCAACCCAATTTTATGGGTTGTCCCCGAAGAACATTAGGAAGGCCACAAAACATCAGCACTGCATATTTAACAGTGTATGAAAAATAAAGACAGAGTTAAGTTGCATGAACAAATGAATTCCATCAACTAGAACTTTTCTCCATCTTTAGAAAACAGTAAGAGATCCTCAACAAACATACCAACAACTCCTGGTATGCGGCATAGTATTGTGGATATCTTGCTCTGGGTCCTCCAAAAGCTTCTTGCCAAGTATCTATTAGTATCAATATCTTCTCTTTGACATGGAAGTCAGGCTACAATAGAGCACATAAGAACTATGAACAACTTTTACCAAAAAATTAAACAATAAGTACAACAAACACAGACAACATACACTAAGCGAGAAAACTCACCTTTTTCTTGACTATTCTCACCATCTCATGAAGAACATCTCTCTCTGCAACATGCATATGGACAATGTCCCCGCAATTCTTTATAATTGTCTCCAATAGCTAAAATGCAATCACCATACAGAAAATTATATAAAATTATTTTTGTGATACAGTGTAATAAAAATGAAAAGGTGTTACAATCATATTTGCATTCTACAATGAAGGGAAATAGCACAATTTCCAAACAGATTTGCAGCAAATACAATCAACTCGTTGAATATTTTAATTAAATATATTTCAAAAAGAAATAAAGGACAATCTAATTTTCCCCATCATTTTTCTCTTTTTAAAACTGTATAGAAACTACAAAAAGATACATGAAATTTCTAGGCCACGACCACACTCCTTATACCATCAATTCAATCATGCTCATCTTTTAATGAAGGCGTGATATTTGAACTTAGAATATCAACCTGGTCTTGCAAATTGCATTAACAAGCATTTCTATCCATTGAACCTACGCAACTCTCAAAATTCAGTAAGAAGACAACAAGAGTTGAGAATTCGAGGTTGAGCCTAAACTGAAGAAATAACCCAAAAATACATAACCATGATATTTGTTAAGCAGTTACGATATCAGCCCAAAGACATGTTTCACAGTAAGGAAGCAACTTATGAATAGATTCCAATGCCAAAAAGAAGGTTAAGAACCTTATAAGCATTAATATATATATATATATATATATATATAATATAAAAGCATGTATATATACATTGCCAGCAACATAAATTTGGGATATATAATACAAACAAGGAGGGGAGAGGAGGGGAGGGAATGAAAGATAATAACATTCTCGAACTTAAAGCGAGCCAGAAATGTAACCATATAAAGGGCAGGTAAAAACAGAAATCAAGTTCTCAGAGATCTTACTGTGAGGGCAAGAAGTTGCACTTTTGAATTCTTACTTCCAATGCGCTTTTTTATTCCTTTAACAACATCCTTTGCTTGTCTGATAAAGGATAAGAAAATCAATAATTATAACATGCACATCAGAGAACCAACACATTGTTCCAATTACAAATGTTATACTAGCAAAAGAATTTTCAGAATTACAAATGGGTTCGCAATGAAAGAGCAATGACACAAAACGACCATAACTTAAGAAACCATAATGTAACACCACAAACTTATTATAAGCACAGACAGTCGCATACATATAGCTAATTACCTAATTACCAAGTCCACCTTCAAGATACGTAACGACTTTGATTGGGTAAAAACTAGCAATAACCACTAGAACTTCCAATCTTGTAGGTTCAAATTGTAATACCAAATTAACAACAGATTTACAATTTGAATTAAAACTATCAAACCAGTTATAAACACTCCAAGAAAACTTATGTATTTTTTTAAATTTCCAATTTCGAATTGCATACACAGCATAAATTTTATTTTATTTACAATAAAAAGGTTAATTTAGACAATTGCGTGACGCGAGCTTTCCAATTATCGAAAACCAAAGCAAGACAACAGCAAACAATTATGGTACCAAAAAGGAAAGGAGCAATAAAAATTGGAAAAAGAAAATTCTATCTCCATCTCGTTTCCTCTTGCAAACAAAATCATGTTCAATCAAATTCACCAAAGATCCAAGAGCAACAGATTACAAAAAACAACCAAAAAAAAAAAAAAAAACTCAAAAAGCTAATTAATTGTCAAATTTGTGACGCAATACACCGAAAAATTTGAAAACTAGTTCGACGCGTGCGTACCCAGGGTCATGATTGAGCATATCGCAGATCTCGATGTTCATGGCCCAATCAGGCCCGATCAACATGTCGCTCGTGGCTCTCTCCACCATAGAATTCACCATCTCTACTCTTCCAAACAAGCAAACGAATCCGCGTCTCAGAGATCAGTCCGACACCGGCGCCGAGATCGCAACAAATTTCCGGTCACGCCACCGAGTATTCCGATAACTAAAACTCTCTCTTTGACGATCAAACAAATCGAACAGTCCGCAATCGACAGGTATCTCTCTCTCTCTAAAACTCACACACACTCTCTCTCTCCTATATATCAAATCAAATAACTATATTTTTTGTTTTCGTTCTTTTTTATAATTATTTTTTTCCGTTGATAATATGATTTATTTATTCTTTTTTTTATTGAATTATTTTGGAAGATCAGACGTAGAAGAGAACACCAACGAAGAGATGACACGTGTAAGACAATGGCGACATAGTGAGGTGTACTTTCCCGACACCGTTGGTTTGGCCGACCTTTTCCTAATCAGACGGTTTCTATCGCTTACTGTTTTTGTGTGCGTGAATATTGAGACAGAGACAATTTAAGTACCAGAAAACGGTGCCGTGTTTTCAAACTGTTTTTCTTGAAAATGTAAATTCTTAATAATTGCTTGTTGCGTTACTTGCATTTTACCAAGAATGGAATATTATTCAATTGGATAAAGTTTTTTTTTTTTTTTTTTAAATCCTAAATTATATAGAGAGAGATAACATGAGTTGGAGAACAATAATGTCCTATTTAGTATTTATCGATCTCACCTACAAATCGGGAATTATGTGGAACTCCCATCTAAAAAATCAAGTTTACTTTTCTGATTCCATTATATTATGATTAGTAAACGCGCCATAAATATAATATATAATGCGATCCGATACACCATAAACACGCCATAAATACAATATATGATGTGATTCGATACACCATATCCTATAGGCACCTCTCTTTCCACATTATTAGTGGATGTTCAAATCACACCATGTTTTTTTTTTTTTTTTTTTTTTTTTTCCGAATCGCACCTTGTGTTTTCCTCCGAATGTTATGAGAGCATATATCAGGTCGTTCGGTGACGGACTTAGTCAGAAAATTTACATATTTTGTGTTTGACTTCAAATTAAAAATAATAATAATAATGTCATGTATACAGAAGTCACATTATCATTAGTGTAAGGTTTTGTAGATTTTAATGATGATGTTGCAATAAATCATATTTAATTATATAACATTAAAATTATAAATCTGTACTAATGCAAAAGCTAAATCATAACAACTCATGATGTACAGTATATTGGTTCAATCAATGATAATTTTTATTTTTACTATTTATTGCAAGTACACAGAAATTCTCACATAAACTATTACTAAATTACGCAGAGACTGCCATTTTTTTTTCTCTTTTATGTGCCTGGAACCGGAATATTATCTTTTTACACAGCAGCATAGCATTTGTTAATTAAAAGTGAGAAGAAAACAAATAGCAAAAAAACAAATAGCACCACCACTTTTTGCAAGGCAAGTGGTGTCTAGGAAACAACAAGCCATGAAAGAAAATATTTTAGAGCAGGTATATCAGATTCTTCATTGGCTTTTAGATAAAAAACAAATTTTTTTCTGTGAGAATTTTATGAACAAGAATCTGTCATTTTCTATGGAAATTTGTGTACAGTATTAATAATGTATTGTGAGATCCATACAAATTTAGCTGATTGGTTGGCATATTCTTTCGGCAAATGTAGGTGGGATTAGTGCCGAATTTATACTGTTTATTATATTTATTATTGTTTTTTTTTTTTTTTCAATTATCAGGACTGGCAGTGACCTGATAGTGGTCAGTGGTGGAGAAAAAAAGACATCAGAAAATGGGTTCCACTAGGATTGCTATTATTATTCTTCTTTATATGATCCGAGGACTGTCCATTTTTACCTGCTTTTTGGGCAATAAATTTTAAATTTTGACACAAATTAAATTTTTCTAGGAATCTCTCTAGTACAACTTGTATGAAATATCAATAATGTTAACAATCTTATGTTTCTTTAAGATTCCATTGAACAAAGGTATATGTTATTGAAGATACTGTCTTAAAAGTAACAACAGAGAAGCTACTATCAGTCAAAGCAACTTACACCAAGAAAATTCATCACTTCCAAGTCAATCTTCACAGCCTACAAACAACATGAAGCACTTTTCATAACAGCAGTTTCTTACAGTTTGAAGTCCAACTTTAGTAAGGAACAGGTACTCGGACCGTAGAGGGGCCTGATTTCATGTCTTCCAATATAAGATCCAACAAAGCCTGAGTTACGGGACCTTCGTTGCCTACAGACAAGCATATTATGCAGAATTGTCAATACTCAATACTCAAGATCGATAAAATAACTGATCAATCTAGTATGCAACCTTATAATTTCATTAGAGTTTTCTTTCTTAAGCACACATTGTGTTTTTTTTTTTTTCAATTGCAACTAAGTTCTACATTGATCACAAACCAACCCAGACGAAAAGGTTTCATGTAGATTATTATGAAACATATCATTGCAATGGCATAGCATATGAAAGAAGAGCTCTTACCATTGCCAATGACCTGTTCGTCCCATTGCACTACAGAGCGAACAAGAACTCCACTACCGATAAGCATCATCTCCTCAGCTTTCTTACATTCCTCAACGGTGACATTTCCTTGTCGTATTGCACGAAGAAGCTTACCCTCTCCCACCAGCGCCTCTGCGAGAGTCAAAACTCTCTTAGCTGTGCACCCACTCAAGATTTTATCAAACTGAGGCATCAAAAGCTCCTTTTCCTTTGTAACAAATGCTACATTCATGTTAGGCCCTTCGGCTATGAATCCATCTCCATCCAGCCAAATGGCTACATATGCATCGTTTTCTTCAGCTTCCATCTTTGAGAGCACATTTGGAAGGTAATTTACACTCTTCATGCTGGCGAATTGTGGAGGTTTTATCGGGATAGATGAAGTTACTGCTTTAACTCCTTTCGAAACAAATGGTGATTCGTCTTGAATTACAATAGCATAAAATGATGATTGATGGCAACCACTTGGAGATAACTGAAAATCACCCACTCCAGCTGAAAGCCAGTATCTTAACGATCCTTTCCTACACTTGGAAGCGCTCACAGTTTGTACAAGTATTCTTCTTAGACTTTGCCGATCATAAGGGAGTTTGATTTTGGCCATGGATGCTGACTTTATAATACGGTCAAGGTGTTGATCTAATTCATAGAGATGCCTAAATTGTGGAAAATCAATAAGAAGATTGACATTTTCTACGAATCACAACAACTATAGTTCATAAATAGTTAAATACAACAGTTTGAAAAACAAAACCAACACAAGTACAAACACACTCAGTTCATCAAAGATAAGAGTATGTGTTCTTAAGTGAGATTTTACTAACCCGTCCATGATTGCTGCGGTATCAAAGACACCATGTCCCCTGTGGACCATGTGATCATCCATAGGGATCACCATAGCAGCCGGATCTGTTGTAATTCCACCAAAAATGCTCGAATACATGGCCAGGTATCGCTGCTTGCTAGTCTGGTTTGCTCGATTGGATCGCATTCTTTCAATAGCCTTAACAAACATCAGACACTAGAAACAATCATTTCTGCTATTCTAATCAAGTAATCAACACTAATTTCATACATTCAATCAATAAACCAAAAGTACATAAAGTGATCAATTTCAAGTCATCAGTTGAATTGCCATCTTTTAACTATAAAAATCAAGTGCAAACACTCCCAATTACATAGGAAAAAAAAACATACAAAACAAGTTCAAAGTGATTAGTGAAAGAGAAAATAAACCTCTAGACAGGACAGTAGTGGAACATCAGTTGTCTGGGTACTGGAATCTGAAAAAAAAAAAAAAAAAAAAAAAAAAGTCATGAATATTAGTCCAATACAAAACAGCTTCAATTATCAAACACCCTTCAATATATTCCTTCCATGATTTACAGAGAAATTATAATATACTTGACTTAGGATTCAAATTAGCAAGAGTAGGAGACCAACCAACAACAGAAGGATGTGCTTGATCAGAACTTCTAACAATTCTGGTTTTTCTGAGCGGCAACTGCAGCCCATGTCCTGAAAAGAGAACTTTCTGTGAAAAGTGTGAAAATATACACGAACCATCGACGTGATCAGAGAGTTTTGTGGGTGGTAGGCGTTGGTTTTGAGAGATGGGTGTTGAGAGAGAAGCCATTGAAGCTGAAACTGAGAGAGATTGAGATGGGTGTTAAGATTTATGTTAAATTTATTTATTAAGTTTGCATTGCGAATTGTGATTCGCTGATTCGAAAAGATTCCAACAACAACGCAAGAATCAAGTGGGTCGAAATAACAGAGTCTTCCCAGGTATAAACAAACAAAAATAAATCAAATTTGGCCGGCGAAGATTCAAGAATTCGTCGATTACGCTCCCTGGTGGCGCGTGGAATCGCACAATTGGGGAGCAAAGCACCGAGGTTTCGCGCAATTGATAAAATTTATCAATTTTGTTGCGCTGACGTGGCGGAAAATTTGACGTGCGTGGGCACGTCAGTTGAAATAGCCAACGTCGAATTTACTGTCAGTCCGTCTCACCTGACACGTCAGTTAATATCTGCTGACGTTTATTTGTTAAATGCCATGCTGCTACACGTAAGATATTATTAGCTTAGAGCATCTCTAACCCAATACTGCAATACACCTAATAATACACCAATTTGTCATAAAAAGAGTATCATTCCCTTTTGGGATAATTACACCGGTGGTCATTGAATTGATGACACACTATCAAAATGACCACTGGATTGGAAAGTTGTTCCAAAATGACCATTTTTGACAAACTTTGTGACTCTAATGGCCATTTTTTACAAATTTTGTGACACTAATGGTTATTCCATCCAATTTCATCCAATGAGTGGCATTTTGGTAAATAAGAAGATGTCATTAATTTATTTTAGATGTTTTTTGGAAATCAATATATATATATATATATATATATATCAAACACATACACACACACATATATATTTCTTACAAAATCTAAAAAATCTAAAAAACAAATAAGAGACACATGTATTGATCTAAACCATTTCTTTTGTTTTTTTTTTTTTTTTTAAGAATTATTATATTTAGTGTGTGTAAATATATATATATATATATAAATCAAAAAAAATTTTGATTTCCAAAAAACATCTAAAATAAACTAATGTCATCCACTTATTTATCAACATGTCACTCGTTGAAAAAATTTATTTCCAAAAAACATCTAAAATAAATTAATGACATCTTCTTATTTACCAAAATGTCACTCATTAGATAGAATTGGATGGAATGGCTATTAGTGTCACAAAGTTAGCCAAAAATGACCATTTTTGAACAACTTTCCAATCCAGTGGCCATTTTAATAGTATTTCATCAATTCGATGGCCACCGGGGTAATTATCCCTCTTTCTTATACCAATTTTTTTTTCTACTCCAATATATTCACGCCAAATTTTACACCAAAAGAGTATCTTTGAAGAATATTCTCCCAATAAATATTTATACAATACTAATTAATTTTTATTAATTAACTTATATAATATTCAATAATTTTATTGATATTAAATATATATCAAAGTGGGTATCATTTTAAAGATCTCAACGAGATCTTTTCAACAATTTATATTTTGGGAATACATATTGTTATAATTAAGTATGAGAGGGTTAAATTAGTAATTGTAACAAATATAATCTCTGATGTGACATTTAACCCAAAAAAAAAAAAAAAAAAAAAAAGAGGAGGCATTACGGTTCCGCCCAAATTTGGTGATCACTGTAGCTCCACTAAATTTAATTGATGTGTTTAGTGTGTTGGTTGGAGAGGATTTTTTTGGTGTGTTTGGTGTGTTGGTTGAAGATTCTCTTATTGGTCTGGATGCGTCAGCGAATGGCTCACTCTAACGTAATATGGCACATCAGCTGAGGAAACAGGGGTTTTGTCACTTTTTTGAATTGGAGTTTCAAGACTATTACCACTTTAATAACTTATGTTTTAAAGACACCAAAGTAATTGACTTTAAAAAATACTCTTACTTTATATATTTTTTATTATTTTTCTGACTTTATCTTTCTCCTATTTTTATGTTGTCTGAAATTTACTTCTCTGTCTAACTTTAAATTCTCCGTAAACTGAAATTGTAGTTTATCTTCTCTCCAAGAACATTATCAATGCATTTTCATTTGATTAGTTTAGTGGCACTATGCTGACGCATTCAGGGGTCGGGCGGCAGCGCCCCCAGAGATTTTTGTTCAATTTAAAACCCAAATTGGGTTTTGGTTTTGAATCTCCCATTGTTAAAGTTGTTAAGGGTCGGGATTTTCCAACGAGGAAGATGATGAACAGTAACCTTCCAAGACTTTTGTTAGTTTCCGAGACTTTTCATAAACCTTCCGAGACTTTTATCTAAGACTTTTGAATGCTTTCCGAGACTTTTCATAAGCTTTCTGAGACTTTTACCCAAAACTTTTATCTGAGACTTTTGTATGCTTTCCAAGACCTTTGAATGCTTTCCGAGACTTTTTAATGTTTTTCGAGACTTTTGAGGGACATACATCGTTTTTTATCGATATCAAAACTCGCTACAGTCGTTGGTCATGTTTTACATCGCCGTAATCCTATTGGTGGTCCACCGTCGCCGTCATAGTCACCGTCGTTCGCTGATATTTGAACAAAACTTTCTCACACTACTCATAACTCTCTTATTGTAAACTGAAAAGTAAAACTAAAAAATGAAATAAACTAAATTCAAAATAGCTGATGTGGAAGTAATGTGGGGGCATTTTTGGAAGAAGCTCATTTCTGGTGCCTTTTAAACATAACTTATCTTAAAATGCCATCTCTAAAAAGTGTCATTTAATTTTTGGATTCATTAGATTAACCTCATAAATATAAATCATCTCATTGTGTGTTAATGGCATGACTCATGAGCCAGCCTCAAGTAACACGAGGGCTATTATGAAAAATTTTAAAAAAAAAAATAAAGCTAAGAGGTTCATATTTTAATACAAAATATAAACAATATGCTATAAAATGTATAAATCAACAAACAAGCACGCTGCTTACAATTAGATTAGAGAAAATGGTACACATTACAATACGAGAGAAATTCATAAGTAGCCATAACACTTATCATACTTTTGTTTTTAACCACTTTTGAATTTTTAATTGTTAATAACCACTTTTTTTAAAAAAATTCAATTTAGTACCATGAATTACCAGAGTACCCCTGAAAATAGTGTTCTTTAAACCTCGAAACAAACTTGAAATCACGACTAAATTGAAATACACAAACTTGAAATCATGCCTAAATGGAAATATCAAAACTTGAAATCATGCCTAAAATAGAAATATTAAAACTTGAAATCTGGGCTAAATTGAAATTAGGATAAGTTTTTTTTTTTTTTTTTTTTTTTTCCTCTTTCTTCTTCCTCTTCTTCTTCCCCAAATTCGATTAAGGGTTCAGATCATCGCCGGCGACCTGCACGAACCACGTCCGGCGGCTCGGTGTGCTTCGCGATCGCCGGCTGCACGTTGGAACCAGCGACGGACGAACCAGCCGCCGACGATGCCGCCTGGTCTCACGCGGTTCGTGCGACGAACCAACAGTGAGCGAGGGATCAGCGACCAGCGTCGCCATCCCGTCCGGACGTCGCCCAGACGCACGTCGGAGCTCGGCGACCGTCAACCCACACCGGTGAGAGAGAGATCGGCGAGAGAGAGGGAGATCGGGGAGAGAGAGAGAGCAGAGGAGAGAGAAAGAAAAAAAGAGAAAAAGAGAGAGAGAGAGCTGATTGGGAAGTTTTTATATGGGGGCATTCCAGTAATTGCTCAAAAAGATGGTTAAAAACAATTAAAAGTATGGATGTGGTTAAAAAAGAAAATCCTATAAGTGGTTGGGTCAGTTTTGGCAATTTCCACTTACAATAATTCACCTATTACAATGATTAAGGTCAGTAAACAATTGAGTAAATTCCTAGACAAATGATTAAAAGCAAGTAGTCCATAGTTGAAAAGGGTTTTGAGACAACGGAAAAAGATATTCTGTGACCAGTGGAGAAGGAAATAAAAACAAAAAAGAATGAAGTAGATGAACATAGGTAACACTCCCCATCCCATTGTATTAGTCAGTAATCGAATAAAAATCAGTGCTCCATGAACAAGACCTATAGTAGAAAAGTGGATGTTACCGAAGACCTCACGATTGAGGTCATATTCTTGATAAGTGTGGCACCACCAGAATGCCCTGCTTGCAGAGGAAAGGGCAAGCTCAAACAACACGAATGCAACCCAAACCAATATGGCCGCCAGTTTGTTATCAACTAATAGTTTCAATGGAAGCAGCTCGAATGAGCAGCCACGGGGGCTTGGCGTGCCGTGTCAGACACACTACAATAGTTTATTGCCAACTGAATAAACCTGTTCTTTAATTTCAATAAAATTGTTATGTCCGTTTCCATTTAAGTTTTTGTTTTTCTCGACTGGAAATAAATAAATAAATCAATTACATGTTTTCCATTTGAATTGGACCACAATGACAACTCTAATCATCAGTATATCTTACTTTTTAGAATTCCTTTGGTTTCTTAGAATTCTCCTTGACTCTTCCAGAGGCTTCCAAGTTTCCATCATCTCCATCAATTCACTGGTCTTGAAAAAAGAATTTTAACCAAAAACCATATATTAGTTTTCAATGTCGGGATGAGTAGTAAAATAAATCATATATACCTTGTTAAGTACACCTGATTTAAAAGCATGATCATAAGCTATTAGGCCTTGATTGTTTACAAGGTCTAGCTTCGTTCGCTTGTCCCACAGTAGAGTAACCACAACCATAGAATGTCCATGCAATGCTGCCAAATGAAAATGTGTATTTCCATCCTTGTCCTTCTTATTAACAAGTTTGTCCATACATTTTTCTTTAAGTAGACACCTCACCGCATTTTCATTTCCACTCTTGCCCGCGAAATGAAGGATGTTTCGACCTTTGTTACAGAAAAATTCATTTGCATTAGGCCATTTTTTAAACAACTCTTTCATTACTTTAACATGGCCATTTGCACATGCGAAAATGGAAGGGATAGAGACCCTCTTTGTTCTTTTTAACAATTGATCTGTTACTATCAATTTTTAAGAGGTAAAGAACTCCCTCAAAATAACCTATTGAGGTTGCACAATGTAGTGCAGTGTTTTCTTCTTCATTTAGTAAACTTAATAGCTCATCTTTTTGCTCTTTTATTGCTTTTAAAATATCTGAAAATTAAAGAAAACAACAAAAATCAATGCATTATGCAAAAAATAAACTACATATTTAGACAATAATTAATGAGGAAATGGAAGTAAACATGAATTAATGTTCATGGTCCACCGTCTTTGTCGATTGGTCGGTGTACGTGTGTTTGTCGATTGGTCAGTTCCACCTCCATTGATAGAGGATTTTGAAAGGAAAAAAAAAAAAAAAAAAAACCAAAATGGTGAAGAAGGTTATTGTTGCGGGCATTTTTGTCCGTTTACCATAATAGGTGTCATTTAAACTCAAGTTATTAAAATGGTGATAGTCTTAAAATGCACCCTCAAAAAGATGCTATAATTTTTTTGGACTCCACATAAGTTATTCCTAATAATGTGCTCACACACGTCATCTATACAACCTGATGTGCCAGGCACGTCGGCAGGAAACTTGTTGGGTTTTTTAAATTTAAACTGCAGGAGGTGGGCTTGGGCCTTAACGAAGCTAGGTTCAATTTTAGGAATTTTTCCACAACCAAGCCCACCAATGCAATCGAATGCACAATTTATACGAATTAATCTAATCGAATTAGGATAATGTTAGTCAGTACCCAAGGTACTGACCCCACCAATGGGGTTTTGGTACGTGGCCCATTTTAGAAGAATGCAAGGAGATAAATGTAAAAAGTGAAAGAAAAATGCCACATGCCAACACCCCATTGGTGGGTCTGTATCTTATGTACTGACCGGTCAGTAACAAAACATTTTCCATCGAATTAACCTAAAAAAGCCCAACTGGTTTTTTATTTATTTTTATTTTTTTAATATATATATTTTTAAATAAGTGGTTAAGAATGCATAAAAGTGTTGATCATAATCTAATTAAAACTTATTTTTTTAAAAATCCAATTAAAACTTTTAAAATGCAACTTCTCCTTTTCACCACATTGATTTCGTTTAATTGAATGGATCATTTAGGAAATTAAAAGTAAATCAAACCTAATTTAGTTGACAAATTCTAAACTACACTGATTTGAACAAATTATAATTATAAACTCAAAAATGATGTCGTTATGGGTTTACTGGTCAAATGATGTCGTAGAGTTACATGTTTAATGGTTAATAGTTGAATTTCAATAAAATAATCTAAAAAAATGAATTTAAATATTAAAATAAAATAACTCCCTCTCATAACTAAATCAAACCTAATTTAGTTGACGAATTCTAAACTACACTTATTTGAACAAATTATAATTATAAACTCAAAAATGATGTCGTTATGGGTTTACGGGCAAATGATGTCGTAGAGTTTCATGTTTAATGGTTAATAGTTGAATTTCAATAAAATAATCTAAAAAAATGAATTTAAATATTAAAATAAAATAACTCCTTCTCATAACTATCCTAAAACTGTCCCTGGAGGCGTAGTTCTGCTGGTAGATTGACGAGTTTGGGGCTTAGACAAATGACTTTAAAATCAACGGCTCGAATCCTATTAATGGTAAAAAAGCTTCAAAAAAAATACATGATTTAGATAGATGAATAGATAAATACCGTAATAATAATAAATTAACTGATTAATTAATTAATTTTTTTTAAAAAATCCCAAAACTATGAGGGTGCTGTATAATAGCGGAATCCTAAATAATAATGTAATAAATTCAAACTCCTACAAATAATTTGAACATAACCCAATTATGTGATAGATACTAATCATTAAATTACAACATACAAATATACAATACACGATTAAACTGACAATGACAAATGACAATGAACCTTCCAAATTTGTTTCTCAGCTTAGACTGAGTGCTGACGTGGCAGGATAGCCTCACGATACCGTACGGTTAGTACGTAGTACTAGTACGCGCCGGTGCACTGGTGCGACGAGACCCCGCCAAATCCCAGAAAATATGCGTGTCGGTTTCATTACCACACCAAAATTGAAAACAACACAACACCGTCACCACCACCAACCCTATCTCTCTCTCTCATATTTCGTAACATATCAGTTATCGGAACCCTAGATTGGCTATCCAATTGAGTTCAGCAGCAACATTTCTCGATTCGACAAGCCGCGTTTAGGGTTTTCTCCACAGTGGAGTCATTTTGTGGATCGTAAAAGAAGTTGCTGTTCTCGACCTAGCTCTCGATGGCGGCGATAATAGGGGACGCGTTGCGGCAAGCGTTCATGCCGAAGCACGAGTACGAGAGCCTGCGAGAAGAAGATAAAGCGTGGGTCAAACTTCAAAGACCGATTTTGGTATCAGTTGTGATCTTTCTTTGCCTTGTAGTTGTTGTAAGTACAGTCGTGAGCTTGAAAATCGTGTTTCCCGGCGACGTTGCGATGAGGCCGTTTTGCGGTGAATTGAGGCTGCAGCCACTTCCGATTAACGTCAAAGGCGGCCGAGGGGATTCGGATCTGTTTCCGGGCGCGTTTTATTTGACAGATCAGGAGACTATTGATTATTACTGGATGGTTGTGTTCATTCCTTCGATGATCATTTTCTTAGTGTCTGCTGCATATCTTGTGGCAGGTAATGGATTATTTTATGTGGAATTCTCATTGTTAGTGAGTTGGGTTCTTATAGTGAAAAGTTTTATTTAAAATGTGATTTTTCTTTTGGGTGCTCATTCGTTTCAAGTGGATGATCATGAAAGATTTCGATACAGGCAATGCGGAGCTCAATTTTATTTTCTGTTGCTACGTTATAGTTCTAACTCCTCGTTGGTGCAGATAAAAGTGATTTTAATCTAGTAAATTACTAAATTTGTTTGGCTGTGTGTTTGAAACTTGATCTGTTTAGGCAATTTCAAAATTTTGTTCATGGCATTTTTTATTGTTCATTTCAGGAAAAGAATAAAGATGTATTTTTGATAAGATGGAAGTTCTTTTATCCTCTATTAATATGGATCTGAAAGAAGAGTTTTCGAATAATAAAATTGTCTTACAAAAGAATTCATAATTAGTTGGTGAATTGACTGAAAAAATTAGTAACATGGCTACAGGTTTTGAAACAATGGGGAATAGATATACAGGAGATAGAATATTTATTTGATTGATACCTTTATAGGACAATACTAGGTATACCAGCTCATAATTGTGCAGAACTTTTTTGGCTGTTGTGGTGTTGATTTTACTTGTAAAATGATACTAATAAGCGAGAGAGAGGTTAATTTTGTTTTGGTATCAGGAAATGAAACGAGATGCCGGATTTGCTGGTAATATGTTTTCATAATGTATACCTTGTATAGCTACTGAATCTATATCACTTATGGCCCAGATTCTGTTATTGATCTCATACATAATCTTGAAAGTATTGGATATTAATTATCCACTTCCCACCCCTCCCCCACTGATTATCGTTGTCCTAGGATAATCCTTTGAATGTATGATTTGGTTTTTATAATAATTTTTTTGTTTCTGATTTTACATAATAAATTAATAAAGTTTATTCATTTCCAATACCTTCACAACTTGATACCGTGCACTATGTTTTTACTTTTGATTGTTTCTGTTGATACTGTGTGATATACTGGCTGTTATGCTCAAAGCTTACTGAGGATGTAGAAATCTTAATTATGGCCTTTCAAGTTTCTTCTTTTGAACATACTTTCTGCTTCTCAGTTCTCATGTTCTTAACCATGATGCAGGAATTACTGTTGCCTACACTGCTCCAAAGAGACATGTATGCTTAAACGTGGTAGAAAACAATTATTGTGCATCAAAAAGGGGTATGTCCTGTTCTAAATTCTATCTTCCCGTGCTTTGATATCGGTGTAAAAAGTGTTGCCTGCCATTGCTTTTATTATGTCTATGCACAACGTTCTGTTGCTACTTAAACTTTGGCCAAATCCAAAGATAACTGTTGCATAATTTTTTGACAATATAGCGGTGGTCTTTGAATCTGTTATAACAAATGTACTAGAAAGCTGTGGCACATGTGACGTGCTCAAATGGTGCAATGGTTTAAAACCTGTAGCTATTGTATATGGGTTTGATTTGTTACCCTCTGTGATTATCATCTGTTGGAACTCTCTTTACATATTTGGGCAACTTGAATTGTCAAATGTGGAATACCAGCTCAGCAGTTCACATGCTAGTGGCAACTCATTTACAAGGCAATGCGCCCTTCTGTATATGTGCCCTTCTGCGTATGTTGACTGTAATTCCTATTATCTCGTTGATAAGAAATCAAATAATGAACTTGTTAATATTTTCTTGCTCTTGTAAAGTCCAATTTGTACTATTCCTTTTGTATAAAAAATAAAAATTGTGACTGCCTGATAAAGCGACCTGCATGATTACGGTCTTTTAATTGATCTTTTCTAACTCTGTTATGGCAATCCAGGTGGGGTTCGTTGTCTATCAATTCTGAATGCTGTCTTTGCTTTACTCTTTGGCCTTCTGGCATTGTTTCTTGGTTCAAGCCTCTTGACATTGGGGAGCAGCTGCTCTGTGCCCCTGTTTTGGTGCTACGAGATTGCATCCTGGGGGTTGGTCATTCTATTCGCTGGAGCTGCCTTCTTCCTAAGAAGAAAAGCAGCTGTAGTCCTTGACGAGGGAGACAGTGGTGGTCGAAACCTTGGTTTGGAAATGTTCGAAGCAAACCCCTTGGAAATCACACCAGATGTGGAAAGGAATGTTAATGAAGGTTTTAAGGCATGGATGGGTTCATCTTTGTTATCCTCTGACGACGAAGATGAATCCGATGGTTATCAGGAGGTGCATACTCCATTAACACATACAGTTTCTAACAGGTCAAGAGTGTGATCTTCCACTTTCATCAAGCCTTTAGAAATATACGGCTTCTTGACAAATTTTCTGCAACTCAAGCATCAGAAGAGTACAGACTCCATAGACAATTTTCGGGTTATGCAAGCCGCAGATTGTTTATTGTTCAACCGATACCAAAAAATGTCAACTACAAATCGGATTATACTCATTTGTCTCTGCTGTCTGTTGTATCTGTCCTCCTAGAAATCTCCATAGTTTGTGAATATTTTAGAAAAAGAAGAATTTATTGTCTTTTCATGATGTTTTTAAAATTTTACACTCAATCACCACAAGTTTCTAAACTTTTGCATGATACTTGTGATATATTTTAACCATACATTAATGATTCAGGATAAAAGGGTAAAATTTGCACACCCTAGCTCAAGTGTCAGTGTGTCACCATGCTAGAGTTCTGTGATCAATGTCATTGAGAATAGATATTTCACATGTAGGTAGGAAAAAAAAAATTATATATCTAAATAATGAGTTGACTATATTAATTTAAAATTTTGATAAATTCAAGTAAGTTACAAATTTAAGTAAAAATATAAATTCTAAATTCACATATTAAATGTTAATTATATGATTTTTTTTAAATAAATAAATTAATATATATGGGTTAAGTGGGCCAAGTTTTGTTTTGGACTTTTTGTTGAATAACGTAGCCCAATGGACTTAAATATTTTCTTGAGGTTACCACAAGTGAGTCCAATGCCCAGCCCAAACCTATATAGAAGATTCCTACTTTTTCTTTCTTCAGTAAACCCTAGTCTCTCTCTCTCTCTCTCTCTCTCTTCACTCTACAATTCTCATAAGTCATAACTCCAATCTCCTTCTCTATCTACGAAAGAAGTTGGACGGAGGAGGAAATTTTAAGCCAGAAGAATCAAAATAACCTACGATGGCGACTGGCTACGACTACGACGACGCGCCGGCGGAGACCTCATCACAGGACGCCGGTTACGACCCAAACTTCGTCCCTGATTCGGTGAAGTCGTTCGTGGTGCACCTCTACCGCCACATTCGCGAGAAGAATGTCTACGAGATCCACCAGATGTACGAGACTTCCTTCCAGAGCCTCTCCGAGCGTCTCTTCAAGGAGACGCCGTGGCCCTCCGTCGACGCCGTCTCTCACTACGTCGACAAAGACCATGTCTTCTGCCTCCTCTACCGCGAGATGTGGTTCCGACACCTCTATGCTAGATCGTCTCCAACTCTCAAGCAGAGGATCGACTCTTGGGATAACTATTGTAGTCTGTTTCAGGTACGGCTTTGCATGTGTTTTCGAGAGGTTGTGAATTTTGAACATGGTTTTACAATTGCGTTTGTTTGTTTGTGTATTTATTTATTTACTTTTTGGTGTGTGTGTGTGTTTCAGGTGGTGTTGCATGGAGTGGTGAATATGCAGTTGCCGAATCAGTGGTTGTGGGACATGGTGGATGAGTTTGTGTACCAGTTTCAGAGTTTCTGTCAGTATAGGGCCAAGATGAAGAACAAAACTGCTGACGAGATTGCACTTTTGGGACAGTGTGAACAGGTCTTCTTTTTAATTGGATATATTGGGTTTTCATAAATTTTGGTATTTGTAATCTGTTTAATTTCTGGAATAGTGTATTGTGTGGTTTCCAAATACTTAGCTGCATCTTTTTAGTTACAATTATGAATTATAGTAAAAGTAAACAAAAAAGACTGAACAATGCTTAGAGAAATAGAAGCTCACTAGATTCAATCATATGAGTTATGGCTTGATTTTTTCCATTTAGGAGCTCATTTACTTTTTACAAATTTATAATTCCTTAGCAAAAGTTGCTGGGAATGGGGTTTTGCAGTTCAGCCAGTAAGATGTCTCATAGGTTTAGCTGTCTGTTTGAGGGAGGTGGGAATGGGTTTTTTAAGAATAGTGAATACTTTGGATATCATCTTTTACCTTTTTTTTTTTTTTTTTTTTTTTTTTTTTGTGTTGCTAGCATGATAATGTGAAATATAAAACCATGTATATGTTTTTTCCTATTTTTTCTTCCATCATCAAATGTTTCAACATCTGGGCCTGGATTGATGATGGTTGTTTTGTTACAGACTTGGAATGTCTATGGGGTACTCAATTTTTTGCAAGCACTTGTGGAGAAGTCAATGATCATTCAGATATTGGAGCAGGAGAAGGAAGGACTTGAACAATTTACGGCCACTGATGGTTATGATTACAATGGTGGGAGTAATGTGTTGAAGGTTTTGGGGTATTTCAGCATGGTGGGTTTGCTGCGAGTTCACTGTCTTTTGGGAGATTATCACACTGGTCTCAAATGCTTACTTCCAATTGACATTAGTCAATCAGGTGTTTACACCAGTGTTATAGGAAGCCACATTACTACCATTTATCATTATGGTTTTGCCAATCTTATGTTGCGAAGGTCTGGTTTTCCTCTTGTTTGTCAAACTTTGTATTTACTTTCTGAGTGCTGTCGATGTGTGTGTTCGTGCATCTCTCTCTCTTGTTGCCACTATTTAAATGTTATGTGATAAGGACCTAATTTGCAGTTAATGACACTTTTCGCTCAATTCAATAATTTGTTAAAAATAGTTTTGGATCCTTAGTTCCTTACTAGTTCAGATGCATGTAAATTCGTTGATAGCTTGAATATCCACATGATTTTTAGGGAATCAGTGTGCAATAAACGAGAGGTGAATATATTAAGAACTGTCCATCATTGATTCTGATACTTGTTTGCATGGCTGTATTTTAGATCCTCATGACACCATCCTCCAAAAGAATTTTTTGAAGTCATCGTTTGTTCTTTTCTTACATTTGTAGTGAAATCTGGATTAAATTTGATTCTTTGTTTTTATTTTTCCTAGTATTATTGGAGCTGGATAATAACTGTTTCTTTTTCTGAAGGTATGTGGATGCCATTCGTGAATTCAATAAGATTCTCTTGTACATATTCAAGACCAAGCAATACCATCAGAAATCTCCCCAGTATGAGCAGATACTAAAGAAGAATGAGCAGATGTATGCTTTGTTGGCAATTTGTCTATCACTTTGCCCCCAAGTGAAGCTTGTTGAGGAGACTGTTAACACACAATTACGGGAGAAGTATGGGGAAAAGATGATAAGAATGCAAAGATACGATGATGAGGCATTTGCTATCTATGATGAACTCTTCTCATATGCATGCCCTAAGTTCATTACCCCCTCTGCTCCAAGTTTCGAGGAGCCTCTAGTAAATTACAACCAGGTATGTGCCTTCCATGTTATCGGACCCTACTTGGAGTTTCGTGCTGCAGTACTTACTGTCTCTTTATGTTTGTTCATGTTCTGAATGAACTCAAAATCAATTATTGATGGATTTTGAACTTTAAATGTCAAAAGCAGAAGGTATAAGGTAATCGAGAATAAGTGTAGGATATTAATAGAATAGGATAATAAGGAAGTTTGGGAAACATGTAATTAAATAGAATTCAATCACAGAAAAGGTTTGTGTTATTGATCCAAGTGCCATTGGTATGGAAATGTTGAAAAGTCTGTGAAAACTATACCATGTTTCCTAACAAATGAGAGAGAGAACAAAAATCTTGCTTGAAAAATCCTTTATATAGTCTGTAGTTGTGCATTTCCTTATCTCAGTAGTGTTTCTGTTCCCTTGTCTTCTTTTCCTTTTATCATATGGAATTAAATTAATTTGGGAAGGTAAGTAATCTGATATGTTTGGTCTTTCTCCTCTTCCATTTTGTGTATATGATGTGTTATTTACCAAATGGCATCTTCTTTTGCAGGATGCCTATAGACTCCAGTTGAAGCTGTTCCTTTATGAAGTGAAGCAGCAACAATTGTTATCAGGCGTCCGAACTTTCTTGAAAGTCTATTCGACGATATCCCTTGGGAAGCTTGCAAGTTACATGGAAGTTGACGAACCAACTCTGAGGTAGAATTCTTATTTTGGTTGCTTTCTTTAATGTCAATCTTACTAAAAGCGATTATCTGATTTTCTTGCTGTATTACTTAATAGGACCATCTTGATGACATACAAGCACAAGACTCATGCTGTTGATTCTGAGGGAAAGATCAGCTCTAACGCAGATTTAGATTTCTACATCAATGACGTATGTCAATTTTCTGCTTCTTTGGTTATTTTGTTTAGTTAGATCCATGGCAATATTTCTGAAATCATATTTGAGTGCATATTCCTTTGGTGTGAAATGGCAATCATGGTGAAATGACTTGGGACTATACAACTAGTGACAGATGTGCACAGGCACTTATGAACACATGTTGTATTTATATGAGAAATTGATCGCCTGAATAAAGTATTCCGTCAATAAGATAATCTTGTAATTATCACCTTTGAGATATTATGAAAATTAATATTCTGTTATAATAATAAAACTAAATAAAATGATAAAGTAAAAGAAGTAATAGAAGAGAGTAGTTTTACTATTTCATATACTTATATTTTTTGGATTACACCATCTCACAACATAAGCATCTTACCTACTTCTCCTTGGATTTCCACCACTTGCATCTTTTTTGCTAGGAAAATAAAAACCCTGTAGGACAAAAACCTTAACTAAACATATACAATGATCTTTTGGATCATAAGTGGTATTGGATACGCTTAAACTGCCTCGTTAAAATCTTGCCGGTGAAACCTTGTGGCATAAAATCTGGTTAAAGGGAAAAGAGTATAGTGTGCGTATGCAAGTTGTAGAATATTGTGGATTTTCCACTTCATGGACACATGACAATAGATATGACACTTGTGATATGCGCATTGTTATTTTTCTATTGGTTTGAAACATGTATAAATAAGATGCTTATGTTGTATTGTGAGGTGGTTTAATCTGAAAACTAGATTAAGTGTATGGAATAGTAAAATTCTCTCTTTTATCACCCATTCTTCTTCGGTGCTTCCTTTTCTTTTATGCTCATTTTATTTATTTATAACACATTAAAGGTTAATTGCATGAGTTTCTACTTTCTGTATCACTGTAGGATATGATTCACGTGGTAGATTCCAAGCCCGTGAAGCGATATGGTGATTACTTCTTGCGACAGATAATGAAGGTATTTATTGGTTATCATCACTCTTTTATTTAAAAGTAAATATTTCGATGTCCTTCTGACCTTTTGACAAATTTTTTTCCTTTTCTTTGTACAGTTTGAAGGAGTGATAAATGATATGGATAGGGTAAAGCTGGTGGACTGAGCTGCTCATCACGTTCCCTGGACTTTTCTGTTTCCTTGGGTTTCTCTTGTCTTGTTAATTTCAAATTTTGTATTATTTAGTTGGGATTTTGCTCCCTTTTTAAAAAATTTAGTGAGGTATCTTTAGATTTGAAAATGTAATTTTCAGCGATGCTGCATATTTATTATTAACTCGATATAAATTGTCTTCTTTGAGATAAACAACCACTTTTATTGGTAGATATTGCAAGACAAAATTATAAATTATTGTTTTGGCTGGTGCGATTGGTCTCCATCAACATCACATCATGTGTTTTGTTCGGTGGATTTTCCTAGACAAAACTACTTCACAAAACCCCAAGATCCGAATTTGCAGGCCAGAAGCTTTTTTTATTATTATTATTTTTTGTTTAAAAGAAAAATGATGAAAAAATAATAATATAATTTTTTAGTGATAAAGGGACATGGTAACAAATAGCAATGATGCAAAATATGGATAGCGGACACTTGTGCCGTTGTACGGGCTGGGGCTCGTTTAGATAACATTTGAATGTTAGTTGTGGTGGTGTTGTTTTCTTCCTAATTGTCGGCTTCAATGTGCAATCAAACATTCAATTATTCAACACTGTTGTTCAGGTAAACTCTTAACTTATTTATTCCATATAAAACAAAATAAAGAAGAAACTCAGACAGAAAACATTTGTAACCTCCAACTCTCCAAGGCGTGAAACACGGTCATTGACTCAGTGAGTCTACTTATGCCACCGCCTAACCAACCCCACTCCACTATGGCCTGTCTTTTCAATTACAGCTGAGAGAGATGAGACTGGAAAGGAAGACTATATATGTATATGTTTACACAGAGTGAGCGAGTGAGTGAAAAAAAAGTATTAGAAGAAACCAGTGATGACAAGGTGTGCAAGGTGTTGCTTGCACAAATCTATAAGGATTGTGAACCTGGCTACTAACCTGTTTGGTGTTGCTATCATCGTTTACTCTCTTTGGCTGCAAAAGAAGTGGAACGAAGGCGTCGCTGACCTCTCCACTACTGCTTATCTTCCAACACCATGGTTGGTTTCTCTCTTTTTTCACTACTTGTAATATACAAATATAATCACTTCAAGCATCTGGGTTTCTTTGTTCAATGAATGTATTACTTTCTTTGATCCTTTATAGCTTCTTTACATGTTTCTTGAGAATTGGGTAGGTATGTTGTAGCTTTCTCTGTTGGTTTGATTATCTTGTTATGGTCTTGGTGGGTTCTTTTTCTGTTCATTGCAAGTGATTTTCATTGGTTGATGGATTACTAATTAAAGTATGTCTTTGTTGATCATTAAATATATAATTATCTAGTCTTTGAATATGGTGGTTTGTTTTCTTTAATAAGTATGAGTAGTAGTTGAAACAATTTAATATTAAATAAACATCCGTAATGTCAAAGCTATCAAATATTCTTTCATGGACACATCTGATTTGATGATCTATCATACCTCTGAAGTAATTTGTTCTGTTTGACAGGTTTATTTACACATGTTTAGGTGTGGGAATCACTGTTTGCTTGAGCTCACTCTTTGGTCATATGGTTGCAAATTGCATCAGCAATTCAGCTCTTTGTGTTGTATTCTTTCTGATGAGCTTAAGTTGCTCTTATATATCTCGCATCGTTTCATTGAAAAACAAAAATATTTTGAGAGGCTCCATTGTTTCAATAAGATCATATTGACAAAACATAATCCATTCTACAGGTTTTCGCTTTCTAAAAATGCTTATCAGTAATAATTCTGTGACAAATGTTCTGCTTTATACTACTTGTTTATCCATCAAGTTAAATCCTTAACTAGTATCAGTACATTGTCACCATCTGCTCCCTCTTTTTGCTTGAAGTGGCTGCAGTTGTTGCAATATTCTTCAGGATGGACTGGCAAGTGGTATGCATTTTCTCAACATTGTCTCGTTAGGGTTGCAAAATTTTCCCTTTTCTTGTTAGAATTCATAGTAGAATTGTATGCTAGTTCTTCTTGGAGGAAAGTCGATAAGGATCGTATTGGAGGGTAAGTAAATCATTGATATGTGTTGCATATTTGAGGAGCTTGAATTGTGTTAGATTCCTTCTCTGTAGATGAAATTTCAATAAGCTTTAGTGTTCTTCTACGGATGTCAAAATTATGAAAAGAAAAGGAATGCCGGTCTCTTTTTTACCTTCTTTCTAGATATATTTAACAATTACATAGATCAGTTTGATATATGAACTCTACTCTATGGATCCTGTTCTCAATTTTAAGTCTAAATGCAGTGTGTCAGTGGCCGTTTAAATAATTCTTTCGATAAGATGCTTACCAACAGATCCTCGGTTGCATTTTTCCAACCAAGACTAGTTTCTCACATGATACTTCTTTTCCTTGGATTTGTGGCAGCTAATTACTAAGTACATTGATTCATACCACTCCGAGTTCAAGACTTTTGTGGTCTTCCATTTAAAGATGTGTCAACTCATCATGATTATAGTTTTGGTGCCTCAGGTAAACTCGTATTCCTATAAATTTACTTGTTATAGGAAAAAATGGTTATGGTCAAATAGCTCTATAACAGTAGCAAATGATGTTGTGTAGATATAGGTACCGATATGATGGTTGACATGCACAATTAGAACAAATTCTTCAGATTTCTTAAGGGAAAAAAAAATGCACAGTACACATTCCTTAGTAAAATGGTGTTGTGAGCATTCAGATAATGAAAATGTTTTCATTTGCTTTACAATTATTATGTAAACGGTATCTAGCAATAATCAGAGAAAAATGTTGAGACCTTTTACGTATTGTTGGTTGTTCTATGACCTTTGAATGCTTGTAAAAACAATGGGAGATGTTCATGAACAGAGTAGTGTAACAGAAAATGAATCGAAAATAGACTTATTTTGTGGTATTCGTTTTGCAGATCAATGTCATTGCGCTGGCTCTCCTTCTTTGGGGTATTGGTACTCGAACTCAACCCAGGGCTGATAGCAATTCAGACTTGTCTAGTATTATTCAGTCTTTTTTGGAGAGTCCCAACATGCCTATGCCTGAAGGCTCAAGCCAAACTTGTAACAATTGCGGACATTTAAACGTAGGGAATCGGCCAGAAAGCTTCTGGTCATATACAAACAGCCTGTTTAGAGCACCATTTTGGAGAAACACAGTTAGCTAAGTTGATATAATTATAGATATCTGATTCTTTTCTTCATGTGGGTGATAATAAACTGTGTATTCTGCTTAAAACTAACGGTAACAAAGGAAGTGTGACTCGGAAAGGAAAAAAAAGAAGAGAGGAAACTATCTAATGAAAACGTCGCTGCAATTGAGATCTTATAGATTATTTTCCATTTTGTATTAGTGCTGTATGTATATTCAATAACAATTATGTTCATTTTTTACAATCTGGTAAAACAACATTTTTGTTCTATGTTCTGTTAAAGCAAATCCAGTGATCTTCAATATTCATGGTCTATTAGTACCGGCTTGTTCTTTTTTATTCAGATTATTATTATTATTATTATTATTATTATTTTAAGTTAATAAAAAACTAGCCTTTGCTTTTTCTATATTCTTTCAATTAAATGAAGGGTTTTTTTTTTTTTTTTTTTTTTTTTTTTTTCCCTTTTCTGAGAAAAATTAAAATGAAGGTTTTTAAGTTGCTTCAATGAACTAAAAAAAAAAATGTAACAATAAACAAATATAAGTTTTAAATGGTTTTTAGACTATTTTATTAAATAAATATAAAAATAATTTCTTTTTATTAAAACTCTAATTGTTCAGAGCATCTCCCACTATACTCTAAAATTCTGTTTCCAAGAATTTTTTATTTGAGTTTCTAAGATTGATACTCTAAATTTAAAGTACCAAATCTCATACTCTAAACACATTTTTTAACATTTTATATTCCATTTATATCATTTTACCTTTTTTATTAAATTCAATTAATATATAATAAATTTTAATTTATAATTTTTATTATACCATTAGAAATATCTCATCTAGATCTTTAAAATGAGTCCAATATTGAATATTAATTATTAATCTTATATTTACTACACTTTATCGTTTGTTATTCATTTTATTATTTTGTTATAATTTCCTCTTAAAAAATTTATTATGTTATAAAAAAAAAATAAAACATGTACGTTGAGAAAGTTCAATATGGCAACAAATAAAACATGTAGGTTAGATTAAAAAAAGTTGATTGAAAAAGTTAGAAAATAAATAAATATATTGGGAAAATTAGTTGATAAATGTTATAAAAGAAATAAGTAAGTCGAGAAAATTAGTTGAAAAATGTTAGAATCTAAAAATTAGTTATTATAAATTCATGAACTAATAAAACATTATAATTTAAAAAAACTAAAAAATAAAATTACAAATGTTATTATAAATAATATTTGTTAAAATTGAATTGAACAATAATTTATTAAAAAAAGTAATATAAATTATTTAAGATATAAATAAATTCATAATAATTATTTCTTTATAAAATAACATAATAAAATAAAGGCAAACGTAGTACGGATTCGTGTGCAAGTACACTGACTATACTACATTATATTTTGTCTTAAAACGACATGCTCAAAGTTTTCTCGTTTGGTCATGGAGTCTGATGGCGATTCTGTCTTCGAATATGTTACTCGAGCTCCAGATATTCCTGTTTATGCTGTAAGTCTGTAACATCCTTGTTCATTGCTTCTATGATTTTGAATTTTACATTTGATTACATGATAAGGTAGATTTTGGAGCTACTACTAGTAACTTTTAAGTTTCTTTATGTGATGTTTTGGTTGTTGATTTTTGGTTCTACTACTTATTATATGCAGGTGATGGTTGCATACAGAGAAGACCCCAGCCCATTTAAGCTAAATTTGGGTATTGGTGTTTATCGTACGGAGGTGGGTTTTTTGGGTTTCATTTATCAGATTTAATAGAGCATTTGTTCTTCCACAATCATTGCTACAAGTGTAGTTCTTAATGGGTATTGTCTGTAAAAAAAAAAAAATTAATGAAGTTGCAATTGTGAGAAGACGTGTGGATTCATATGTGCATCATCTTTGAATGCACAATAGGGGTGTTTCGTTGAGCTCTCTCTCTCTTTCAATTGTTGTTGCGAAGCTATATCCTGACGTAGAGCTGATCTTTTTCGGGTTTTTTTTTCTTTAATGCATTTACCGAAGGAATTGGTAGCAAATATGTGACTGTTTTATTGACGAAAAGTTATTTATCGAGTTGGTCTAGGTAGAATTTTATCAAGAGCTGAACTTGTGTGGGCGTGTCTTCGCTTCAATATGCTTATTTATTTCTAATGAAACCGATTTTATGACTTGTATGTATTCATGACATGCACCTGCAGAAGGGATTGGTAGCAATATGTGACTGTTTTATTGACGAAAAGTTAGTGATCGATTGGTCTAGGGAGAATTTTATCAGAGCTGAACTTTTGTTGCTTCAATATGCTTATTTATCTCTAATGAAACCGATTTTATGACTTGAATGTTTTCATGACATATTACAGGAAGGAAAACCTCTTCTTCTTAATGTTGTTAGGAAAGCGGAGAAGCTATTAGTTAATGAACTGTAAGGTATTTCTTTTGTTTTCGTGGCAATGACTTCATGTGAATCTGTGATTAAACTTCAATTTTGATGATATTCAGGTCTGCGAATAAGGAATACCTGCCTATTACTGGATTGGCAGAATTCAATAAACTGAGTGCTAAGCTTATTTTTGGTGCTGACAGGTACAGAAGTCTAATGATGTTAGAAATTTGTTAAGATTGTTTTTCATGAGTTCTATTTTCTATGTATACAACAAAGCTTTTGTGATATAATTTAAATATTTTTCTTAATTGAAATTCTTTTAAGTACAGAATTTTGAGCTGTGTTTTCAATAACTGTTCTCCAGTACAAAATGGTTTTTACTGGAACATTGATTTTGAGTATAAAATGACTTTCTCTTGGTGATTGCATATTTTTTCTGCTCGGAAACAGCTCAGCTATTTTGGAGAACAGAGTAACTACTGTTCATTGCTTGTCTGGTAGTGGCTCATTGAGGATTGGAGCTGAGTTTTTGGCAAAACATTACCACCAAGTAAATCATTTACACTTTTCTATCTTTTTTTGCTGAATATACATGTTAATCATTTCATATCGGTTGATCTCATTATCTACCTTGTTTTGCAGCGCATAGTGTATATGTCACAGCCAACGTATGCAAATCATCCGAATTTTTTTGTTGCTGCTGGAATAACTGTGAAGACTTACCGTTACTATGATCCAACAACCTGTGGGCTGGACTTTCAAGGTTTGGATTCTCTAGAACATGCATTGTCTTGCCATTCATCTCTTATTATCACCTTGCTTGTTGAACTTCTAATTGATTTTTTACTTTGATGAGATCGTATCTATTATAGCTACAGGAGTTTTGAGAAAATTTGATATCTTATTATTTCCAGAATATGCATCTGTCATTGAAATAATACCTTGTTTTATTTTAGTTGAATTATATTGTATGATCTAATGTGCTTATAATTTTTCTCTTGATAACATTCGTCATGAGATATTGTACTTGTTTGTATTCATCGCTCTAAGCGTGTAATGTTATCTATATGTTGGTGGGTGACAAGGTATGTTGGAAGACCTTGGTGCTGCTTCATCTGGAGCTATAGTGCTTCTCCAAACATGTGGTCATAATCCTACTGGAGTTGATCCGAATCTTGAGCAGTGGGAGCAAATCAGAAAGTTGATGAGATTGAAAGGGTTGTTACCTTTTTTCGATTGTGCTTATCAGGTAGTCAACTATTTCACTTCAGGTTTCCTTAGCTTGATAAATATGATTGACAGATGGACTCCACTTCATCTAGGGTTTCGTAAGTGCAAGTCTGGATGCTGATGCGCAGCCTGTTCGCATGTTTGTTGCTGATGGTGGTGAATGTCTAACAGCTCTGTCTTATTCAAAAATTATGGGACTCTATGCAGAACGTGTTGGTGCGCTTAGTATTGTAAGGCATTAAAATAACTTGTTATCCATCCATCAATGTTATCCACTGTCACTTGTTCTTTTCTAAATATATACTGATAATTCACTTCCATCATAAGATTTGATTGTAGATTTCATTTTACAGGTCTGCAAGACAGCTGATGTGGCTAGCCGAGTTGAGAGTCAGCTGAAACTTATAATTAGACCCATGTATTCAAACCCTCCCATACATGGTGCATCCATTGTGACTGCTATCCTAAAGGATAGGTATTGAATTACTCAATCATTCAGGTAGTTTGGCTTTTATGGATTTGACAATGTTTCTCTACCAAACGTATTGCTTTTCATATGACCAGTGGATAAACTCATAGCCCATCCATTGTGACTGTCATTCTGACTTATAGGTATTGAATTACTGACTCCCGTTATTCAATAATTTTGGCCCATGGATTTCACAATGCTTTTATACCAACACTCCTTAAGACCGAAGGCTATGGTGTTCATGTGCATGAAAGGAAGAGTGAAGAGTGGAAGTGAACAATATTGGTCACATGTTACGTGATATATATATATATATATATATATATATAATGTTGCTGCTATAGAAGTATGTATTTCTATTTATGTAACTTTTTCTCTTTTGAGTTGATGTTTTATTGGTTCCCCGTAGGGAAATGTATGGTGAATGGATAACCGAGTTGAAGGCAATGACTGATCGTATCACCAGCATGCGTCAGCAGCTCTACAATGCTTTGCAGGATAGAGGTAACCCAACCATCAATCAGAGTTTATTACAATTGTTTCTGAAGAAACCAGTCACATTATAACAATCGATGCTTGATATCTAGATTTCAATGGCAGGTGATAAAATATTATGGATATCATATTCATATCATGCTTGTCTTTAATATGTTGTTTTCACTTAAGTTTATAGTATGTAAAAGTGCAGAATGTTTACTTTCAATTAGAGTTTCCAGCCAGAATTGTCACCAAGTGCTTTTGATATGTCATACCTGGACTTCAATATTGTGTTTCAAAATGATAATTTCGATCTGCAGTGTTGATCTATATTTTCGTAATATCTCCACTTTTTGACAGCTATTCCTGGTGACTGGAGCCACATAACCAAGCAAGTTGGAATGTTCTCCTTAACCGGATTGAATGCAGAGCAAGTTGCATTTTTGACCAAAGAATACCACATCTACATGTCATCTGACGGGTAACAAAATAATCACTTGTTTCTAGTATTCAAATTTATAGCGGTTGTGATCACGGGCAAACTTATTCTATCGTACATATCTTCTTTTGTACTATGCTTGATTATCGGTAACATGGAAAAGCAGTTGCAGTTCTTTCTATTGCATTGTCAGTGTGTGGATGCATATTGGCACACGATACCGGACAAATAGACTCTTGAAGTCTTCATTTATTTACTTTGCAGGAGGATTAACTTGGCTGGCTTGAGCGCTAAGACCGTCCCTTATCTTGCAGATGCAATACATGCAGCCGTTACTCTCAACGTGTAAATTAATCATTCTATCTCCAGCAAATCGATTTCAAGCTAATGGATTCTCTCAGCAGTTTATTTCTTTGTTGAAAAATGGTCACTTCAAGTCTTCAACCCATTCTAAGGTTGAGATGACAATGTGAGGATCAATCGACAGTTTATGTATGTTTGCTTGTTTGTAAGATAATGAGCTTGGTTGGATTCTGGGTATGAATATATGTGATAATAAGATGATTTGATTAACAGAAATCGGCGGTTTCGGTTTGCAACCGAATTAAAGGAAACCAGGATTTGTTGGGTGTTTTTGGTTATTTGAGTTAAATTCCAAAAAGATTTTGTGTGATTAAAGAGAATAAAAACTAAAAGAGAAGATTTGAACACTTGTGAATAGGGATGGTTAGAGAGAATAAGATGAGTAACTAAATTAACAGAAATTGGCGGTTTCGGTTGGCAACCCATATAAACGAAACCCGAGTCCGTATATCAATGGATCTGGGTTATGACTCGATCACTGTGCAAGTTTATCCAAATTTCCCAATTCCCCAAACGATCACAATTTCTGGTGGGCCCCTTAATCCACACCGTCAGTAATTTGGTACCACCACATCATCCAATCCTACACGTCACTTTCTCTTCTTCCAAAAATAGAAGCGGGGCCCGTTTAATCTGCAACGTCACGTAACGGCAACAGTCACTCGCCGCGTAATGTCGTTGAAAATTCCCCGATTGTTTATAAAAACAAAACCAAAGCCATCAGTCTCCAGCATTTTATGTTTATCCAAAAAAGAAACGTAAACAAGTTCTCTCAACAAAAAAAAAAAAAAAAACGTAAACAAGTCAAACAAAGCTAAAATGCGCCCGGAGTTCGGTCACGGTGCTTCTTCAGCGACCGATCGCAGACTCAACGCTCTGTTGAGACACCTGTCGTCTTCTCCGATGGACTCTCGCGACTCCATCTCTGCTTCTCCGACTTCTGGATTCCAAAACGACTCTGTTTTCTCACACGTTGTTCGCGGCCCCGAAGATCCAATTCTCGGGGTATATCTCTAATCTCTCTCTTTCATATATGATTATCTATGTTAAGTGAATCATTTTTTATATGTTGATGGTTTTGGAAAAATAGGTGACGGTTGCATATAACAAAGATCCGAGCCCAAATAAGTTGAATTTGGGTGTTGGTGCTTATCGAACTGAGGTGCGTTTTTGTTTGATTGTTTGTTTTTGTTTAAATTTGAAGGATTTAATGATAAATAAAAAGAGAATTCTTTTTGTTTGTGGAACATACAGGAAGGGAAGCCTCTTGTTTTGAATGTTGTGAGAAAAGCTGAGCAGCAGCTTGTTAATGACAGGTAAGTTTTTATTTTCCAGAATTTGTTCAAATTGGAATCAATTGATTCTCTTGTCAATTCAGTGATTGATTTTGAATCTATGTCAGGTCTCGAATCAAGGAATATCTCCCTATTGTTGGATTGGCTGAATTCAATAAATTGAGTGCCAAGCTCATTTTTGGTGCTGATAGGTGATTATAGAGTTTATGCATAAATTTTCAGCATTTATAAATATGATTGGTTTTTGTGGTATTAATACTTTTCTTGCTTTTAAACAAAATTAGCCCTGCCATTCGAGAGAACCGGATTACAACTGTTCAGTGCTTGTCTGGTACCGGTTCGTTGAGAGTTGGAGCTGAATTTTTGGCCAAACATTATCATCAGGTAAATTTTTTATTTTTTATTTTTATAAAAAAAATTGTGTCACTGTATTGTTGGCCTTTGTAATTGATCATTTCTGGATATTGTTTGCTCCCCTTATATTGGTTTCTTCGTTCTGCAGCGCACAATATACATTCCCCTACCGACATGGGGAAACCACACAAAGGTTTTCAACCTGGCAGGATTGTCTGTTAAGTCTTATCGCTACTATGATCCTGCAACACGTGGGCTCAACTTCCAAGGTCGAAACAATTCTCAATATGAGTTAGCTCATTATTTGTGCATATGACCGGTATCTTTTGTATGGTCAAGTCTGAGCTATATGATCGAAGTTGTTTAGATAAGACTATATTTTCTTTCATGGTGTAGCAATTGATCAACTTTTGAATGTTTTCTGAGTTTTAACATTAACCCTTGTACATTTCAAAAGTGTTTGCTGCTCTCCTCTTAGATATCTGCTACAATACTTGTTACCTTTTAAGTTATAAGTGTATTTTGCAGTTATTTTGTTTCATGATATTTGTGTTATTGTGGCTAATAGGCCTGTTGGAAGACCTTGGTTCTGCCCCATCTGGTGCAATTGTGCTGCTTCATGCTTGTGCTCATAACCCAACTGGTGTTGACCCTACACTTGATCAGTGGGAGCGGATCAGGCAGTTGATGAGATCAAAGGGGTTGTTACCTTTCTTCGACAGTGCTTATCAGGTAAGACAATTGAATGCAACAGAGCTATTTACTTTCAGGGGATGAGGAAGCAACAAATGCAGTTAGGATTGTTGGATTGGTTATTAGTATTGAATTGATTAAATTGTTTTCTTCTCATTGTAGGGTTTTGCTAGTGGAAGTTTGGATGCAGATGCACAATCAGTACGTATGTTTGTTGCTGACGGTGGTGAATGCCTCGCAGCACAAAGTTATGCAAAGAACATGGGGCTCTATGGGGAGCGTGTTGGTGCCCTAAGCATTGTAAGCCTAAGGAAATATCAATTTTCATATGTTAATCTAAATGTGAACTTCTTTAAACTGCTGTATAATTGCATCCTTTATGTTCCATTTTATGTCCATTTTCAATTCAATAGAAAATATTCATTTTTGTCTAGAATAAATTTTTCTTTGCTTGTTTGTTTGCTTGTTTGCTGACTAAATAAAATATCATCTTGAGCTATCTCAATTGTAAATTTATCAAGATTTCCATTCATTTATAGGTCTGCAAGACAGCCGATGTAGCGAGCAGGGTTGAAAGCCAGCTGAAACTTGTGATCAGGCCCATGTATTCAAACCCACCCATTCATGGTGCTTCTATCGTGGCTGCCATCCTAAGGGACAGGTAATCATTCGAAATTTGTCTTTGATGCCTGACTTATTAGCTTGAGAAAAGAAGTTACATCTTTGCATCTAAATTAAGAGGACTCTTTCTTTCTTTCTTCTGAAAACTTCTATTAATCATCAACTTCAATTATTTGGGCAATGAATACAGTAGTTTTCACCATGTAAATGACTTGTGAAAAGGCTGATCTGGCAACAGTGTTTTTGGTTGTGGATATTTTTTTTCACATAATAAGTCCCCTGAATTTTACTATTCTTTCTCTTTAGGAATTTGTACAATGAATGGACTATTGAGTTGAAAGCAATGGCTGACCGTATTATTAGCATGCGACACCAACTTTCCGATGCCTTACGTGGTCGAAGTAAGCATTTGTTGAGTTTTATCTTCTTTTTATATATACATAGATATACATTTTCCTTTATTTGTATACTATTTTTATGCATATGACTATCCTCTTATGTTCTCTATTGACTTTTATCATATCGTATTTTTTACTTCTAATCTCTGAATTCTCTTCCTCTCTTTATGCGGTCTTAAAAGCCACTGGCCTGTGTCTTTGATCAATATCGATTGAGACCCAAGAGTGCTCCTTGTATCTCTATTTCCTCCTATTCTCTCACTTCCAATTCACGGTTTTAGTCTACGAATGAAGTGTCACTTCCAATATCCAGGGAATCTTTAACGATTTTGAAAAAGGTTCTTATTATTTCCCTCTATCAATTTACTACATGGCAGGTACACCTGGTGACTGGAGTCACATTATCAAGCAGATTGGAATGTTTACTTTCACCGGTCTTAACTCCAAGCAAGTCGCCTTTATGACTAAAGAGTATCATATCTACATGACATCTGATGGGTAACAAACTTCTTCTTTCTTTTTCCTCGTCCTTTATATTTCTCGTTTTCTTCAATATAACTACATATTCTAGACTACTAGTTATGTTGCAAGTCGTGCAACCCTTTAAAGCCAGTGTGAGGCCTTTGTTATATAAACATAAATATTTTGTATCGTACCCCCAAGTTAAGTGAAGTCCTTTATCAAAGTTGCAAATTCAGATTCTATGATCTTTGTGATACAAATCTTTTACCAAGTTTTCGTCGTGCAGGAGAATTAGCATGGCCGGTCTGAGCTCCAAGACAGTCCCACATCTTGCAGATGCTATTCACGCAGCCGTCACTCGTGTCGTCTAAATCTATTAGTTGCTGGAATGTTTTTTCTAGAGCTGGATTCACATTAGTGATGGATTTTCATTTGATTCCATTCTGTTGTAATAATCTAACCTCCAGAAAATGAGAGGTTAGCCATTTAATTATCTTATTATCCTACTAGAGAAAAACAAATTTATGTATAATGAGAGTTCCTTCATATTTGGAATTTAATGACCAGTACCACTTCTATACTATTAGCATGACTCTTAGTTCGACTATCACCGCCATTATTGGGGGCCCATCAATATCATCTTTTCACCCATTTTATAAATATTTAACCAAGTGTTATCCTACCAGTGGGCTGGATTTATCTGGCCCTTTTGACACCTCTAGCTATCATATTGATCAGTGATTACTGATTCTATTTAGTTTTTTTTTTACGGTATCTATCTATCCACCTATCTAGATCATGTATTTTTTTTTGAAATTTTTTATCATTGATAGGATTCGAGCCGTTGACTTGGGAGTCATTTACTCAAACTTAAACTCATTTACACAAACTTAAACTCATATATCTACCAGCTGAGTTACGCCCCTGAGAGCTGACTCCATATAGTTACTTAGGCAATTGATGTTCATAAGTTCATTGAATTTCAATTTGATATTCTAAAATAAAAGATAAAGAAAGTCGGAAAAAAAAAATCCATCAAATGAGATTATAATTATAAAGAGATGGTGTATCCTCGCTCGCATCTATATCATTAAGTTCATGGGTATCATTAAGATCGTGGGTTTCACTCGTAATCTCTTTTACAAATCTCAAATTATTTTTAGCTGTCAACAAAATAAAATTATCAAAGAGATGTTGGGTTACATTGGAGTGGGTGTCCGATAACACGGGAAGGTGAGACCAGGCCCAAGTGAAAACTTTACAGGTGAAGTGGAATGCCTACATTTTAAAAAAATTAATTTGAAGACAAACTTCAATTCACCAATAACCCAATTTGAATATTTGCAAAAGAGTAATTTTAGAGGTATTTCAATTTTTATAGTTCGAACAAATAAACACACCAAGATTTAAACTTCTATCAATGGATAATGGAATACTGAAAAAAAATTAAGGAAACATGGAGTACAAAGCATAATGCACTTAAACAATCTTCTTCTTCTTCTTCTTTTTTTGGACCAATTAATTAAATTGAAATCCAGTCGCTGTATCAACAAATGATAAAAGAATAAAACATGCAACTTCTATAATATATATATATATTTATAAAACTACAAGGCATTTGCCATTTTAATTTTCTATCTGCAACCCTTCAACAGGTAGGAAGATGGACTTGAGAAGTTCATGGAGGTTGAGGGTTTTCTATCTTCTGTTGCTCCCTTCACTGGTGTCCCACACTCACTAAAGTCGAGGACACGACGCTCCATCTGCAAGCAAGTATACATACATATTCTTAGCTCAATCCTAGTATTTCATTTTACTGGCAAATATGGTGGAAAAAGCCTTGAAAAAGAATAGGAAATCAATTCAATATTTATTCAGAAATTTCAAAAAAAGTTGGTCATACCAAAACATTTGAAGCCAAATCCGAACTCTCCTGCTGATTTTGCGATACACATTGCTTTTCTTGGTCTGCAATTGGAGGATTTTGGGATTCTGTTTCTTTCACTGGTGTTTCAGAAGTTCCATTACCCAATACTTCTAAGGCATCAGCATAAGCTGCAGCAGTGTGCTCGCTTAACTGTTTCATTAATCCAATGGCATCGTAGCTTCTATCCCCCCCTGGACTCATAAAATACCCAATGTCCTGGGAAAAAGAAAAGAAAAAAAGGCCGATAAATACTTCCTTCATTCAAGTAGTGGAAAAAAAAAAAAAAAACAGTAATCAACCAGCACTTTTGATACCTCAATTGTTATATCAGTATCAACCCTAGGACCTGGCACAAACGTGTTGATGAACCAAGGGGACTTCCACGCAGAAGGCGATTCTATACTTCTTCTGAACGGAGTTCCACCAAATCTGAAAAAGAATATCATCCAAGCTTCTTATAAGAAACGATCTTGGGCAAAGACAGAAGTTATCGACAAAGTGAAAGCATCTTTGATAACTGCACACTACTGTCTCTTAATGCAAAAAATAAAAAAATATATGACAAATAATAACAGGGAAAACAACTAAATCTTACATGTTACAACTTTCAGTGCCAGTATCATTCCCAGAATTAATGACTGCGCTCCCCGGGAGTGCCAATGAAGGAACAGATTGTACTGATGTAACTGCACCTGAGTTACTTTCATTATTCTTTTTGCAAACAACCGGAGAGCATGGAATTCCAGGTGATTGTTCAGACGCAACACCTTGATTTGGCGTAGGTCCAAAGCATTTAAAGTACAGATTTCTTGGAGTTCGAGCACTTGAACCCACTGCTCTATTGGCTTTAAAACCAGCTTGATCAGGAGAAAAAGGAAGATCATTTCTGTTATGCTCAACAAGGACCCCAGCAGGCTGTTTCACATGTCAAAAAGTTGAACGAATAAATTAACATGTTTAAGTGTATACAAATAGACTCATAACTTTAGGTAATAGACTCTTAAAATTCTAACTTCTACAGCCCAAACTCAAAGCACTAACATCAAGAATATCAACATATTGAATAGACAATAAATGGTAGACAGAACATGAGTGCATAATATTCTATAACAAAAGTATCCCTATCTCTCCTCACTTTTACATATACATGAAAAAAAAAAAAAAAAAAAAAGAGTAATTCAGGAAAATCATTCTCTAAAGTACACATCTCTGAACTTCCAGGAAACCAACATGGAAAAGAAGAAAACAAAAAGGAAAACAGAAAACTCACAGTTTCAGTAGCACCATCAGCATCAACAATGGTCTTAGAATCAATATCAACAAGCTTTTGCTTTATATTCGCCTGAAAATTGTTGCCATCACAATCTTTCTGAAATGGTCTGCCATCTGAGACTGCGGAAAGATCTTTATCCTTCTCTTGCCCCCCACCACAAGTATGATGCAGATTTTCTTTATCTTCGATGAAGGTTTCAGAGATCCTCTTCTGATTTAATGGAGATAGGACAGATCCTCTGTGGGTCCCAGCCTCTTCAAACATAACATCTAAACGAGAAAAGTCTCGGGCCAAATTGGATGTCAAGTCCATTTCAAGCTTTTTGTCGTTCCTTCTATCAGACAATGGGGACAATAAGTCACGGTGTCGTTTCTTCAATATTGATGGTGTCCCTGTGAAGGTTTTGGCAGCACTTTTCAGTACAGCTTCAGGACTGTTATCCCTGGATGGTGAATCCCATAACCTAAATGGACTGATACAGTTCATAGATGACATCATTAGCTGACGGATACCAAGGGGGCTATATTCTTGCTGCATATCACTACCAGATTGTATAAGATCACAGCTGAAGAAAGGAATATCCAGACTTGGAAAACGAGGAGGTTCATAACACAGAGCTCCTGTATCCTGCTGTTCTGTTTGAGCTTCTAGCTTGACATCCACAGAAGGACAAGCCATCATGGCATCTGATACTGAGCCAAAAGTATTTACAGGAACTAATTTCAGAGACTCCTTTGAAACATACGATGATTCTTGAAGGCCTGTGTTATTCGTACAGTCATCACGAGGTGAATTGGCATATTCGTTTGTATGGATAAAGCCATCATTTTCACTTACTTCTTGTTCTTGAGTTCCATAAGAGTGGCAACTTAACTCATTGGATTCCCTAGCATAAATAAATGCTCCATGATCAGAGGAGAGAAGCGTTGGAGCAGACAAAAAAGATTGACTGCATGAAGTTCCCAATACATCAGGCTTTGAAGGACAACAAGCTTGTGAGGGTGAAGTTCTGCAATTTTCAGATATCTGAATGTCCAAAGATTGGCAAATTGATGAGTCAACCATATTCATGCCCTGGGTAAAACTTTCAAAGGAAAAGCATCCATCTTTCATTGCCTCTGCAAACAAGACCCTGCAACATTCATCATCTGATATCAAAACGTGCTCTGGTTTATTGGAACCTGCGGCCAGATTGTCTGAGGAACCAGGAACACTCAATTCCACACAATTTTGAAATGGAACAATGGTCATTTCATGGTTTTCATGAGAACCTATACAATGAGCAGGCAACCCTGATGATTGATTCCCCATTTCCATTGCAGATAAAGTGGATAAATCCTGTAAATTGAACTGGTAATCTCTGCTTGCAAGAGTTCCCGCATTTTGCACAAAGTTTTGCTCAGGGAACTTGGAAGAGGAACCCACTTCGCAAGGTATATCTGGGATGGAAAAAGTGACATCTTCTAAAGATGTGTAATACTGTTCTGAACAAGATGCTGGACTGCTTTGGTCCTTCACTAGACGAGACTCTTCACTCAAAAGGAACTGTTGTTTTGTATGTAGTACTGCATTACCTGCAGAATCTTGACTACATTCTGATATTATCTCCTCTCCTCCTTCAGTTCCACCTTTCCGACCACTGTCATCTCCACTACTCTGCATCCTTGAAGAAGATAAGGGCATGGGTTGATTCTGATGTACAACAAGAGGAATACCTTGAAATTGTTCTAGTATCCCTGATGCCAGGTAAGAGTCCAGTTTCTTTTTCACAGAACTGTTCCAGTGATTTTTTATAGCATTGTCGGTCCTGTTGAGCATACCAAACACAGATACATCATTATGTCAAGTTGGTTACAGCAGGTTTTAAGTGAATAGATGTTCACACTTCTAAATAAAGAAATGTAAACGGAAACAAGCATCAACTGGCAACTACAGACATGTGGGGGATAAAGAAGCAACGCAAATCTGAAAAGATACATTGACAAGAATGCAAGAAATAGCATTAACAAAAAAAGTTTAAAGAAAATATTACAGACTCTTCTTCAAATACAAATAAAGTTACCTTCCTGGCAAAAACTTTGTTAGTTCCGCCCATCTGTTCCCATAAATCTGATGTGCACGAATCAGAGCCACCTCCTCTTCTTGAGTCCATGCCTCTTTGTTTATGGAGGGATTAAGATGATTATGCCACCTACAAAAGTATAGATTTATGTAAGTACAGGATGTGTTACAGGATCAAATAAAGGTAAAAGGCTAAAAAAAACATAAGCAGCTTTTGTTACCTTTCCCTGCATTGCTTCCCGATACGCCCAGGTAAATGCTGAGCTATGGTAGACCACTTTTTTGGCCCATATCTGTCCACCAATTCAATTATTATTTCATCCTCCTGTTAACAGTGTGAACAATTAGGGAATGTCATATATTCTGGTTTGTATACTAATGTAGTACAAGCCAATGACAAATTGAATAAAGTGTAGGGAAGGAATTAAGAAAAAACAAGAAATGGACATAACAGATCACCTCTTTAGACCATGGACCCTTAACAAGTTCGGGATTCAAGACCTTCTGCCACCTATGTAGGCATTGCACATCAGTCCGATCCTTGAAACACTCAGCTGCAAATGGAAAAAAAAAAATAACAATGAATGTGTTAAATATACAACCAATTGAAGAACCAAGACAGCATAACTGAGAAACAAGACTATATGGCTAATATATTTTGTTCATTCACTGAAAGGTATAACTAACAAAGAGAGAACTAGCGCACAAGGCCTAATAGGGCACATAACAACCACGTGAAGCATTATAAAATAACATATATATATATATATATATATATGTTGACTGTTGATCTGAGTTCCATGAGTTCATTGTCTTTAAATATAGACATTGATAAACTTTTCGGCCATAATATGATAAAAGAAGATCAAAAATTTCACAATTTTTTTTTCCAAAAGCTACAGATAAAGAAGCCAAGAACGCATTAGCAAATGAAGGTTAGAGCAAAAAAAATGAGGTTCATAGTTTAAAGCTAATGGCCTCTGTGTTGGAAACACAGATGCCCTTGTGGAAATGCAATTTTCTGCACAAGGGCACATTTTAGTGGCTGTCATTTTCACAAACATAAAAATTCTGAATCAATTATTAATTAGACAACACAATTATGTAGTTAAAATATTCAGGCAACAAATATATGATAATTGTTGTTAAGACACTTGCTTCCCACATCTGGAATTTTGATGATCCGATATCTAATATTGCAACTTTTATACTCACATTGCATCAAAGAAGATGTTTAAAAAAAAATTGAATAGAGGGAATAGAATCAGTAAATAAATACATTTAAGTATAGCAAGACCCGTAGTTAATTTCAAAAGATGCTGACAAGATAAACATAAAAGTTAGAATTTATACCAATTTTTTTCCAATTCTTTCCCTTGAAACGCTGAACAGCCCTCCGCAATATCTCGTCCTGATGCAAGTAAAACCAGTGAGTTAATACTAATAATTAAAACACAAAACCTATAAGCACAGACAGATATGGTGGAACTTAAAGTTCTAAGTCATAGTAGCAAATAGAGAAGCAACATGTTGAAAGTAAGTTAGACACTAAGTACTAAAATCCTGATGTATATAAATACATATCATAGCATTGTCTTTTATCTTGTCTTTTTTTGAATGGCTGGAAAAGATATTAACATTTTGAAATTTTACATTGCGTTAGAAAAAAGGGAACATGCAAAGATTTTGAGATGAAATAACTTCAATATGTAATATAAGATCAAAGCTCAATACCATCTAAGAGTACCTAAATTCAAGCAGAAGAGAATTAAAAAAATATAAATTATTAAAATATAAGTACACAATTACCTCTTCAGCTGTCCATTGTCCCTTTGTTGAACGCCTTGTAGGGCCACTAGTCCTCCTATAAAAAGAATTGATTTGATTGGCTATGATTATTGTAACAGTAAAAGTGATCTTACTTATTACAAAAAAGAGAGTACATAAAAAAATAGCTTACATGTAAAAGAACTAAATACCTTCAATATTGGAGGTACCCATAATTCATATTTAAGAGAAAAAAAAAATAAGAAGGAAAAAAAATATACTTCTTTATAAGAGAATATTAGCAAAAACTCCTTCAAATTATTTGAATTCATTTGAGATATATATATATATATATATATATATGCAAACATCCCCCTCCCACACCCACCCAAAGAAGCAAGATAGGGAAAGAAAAAGAGCATGAAAATTATTAAAAGAAACAGTGATTACATATTTTGGCTAGTGGAGTGCAGCAAGCTATGGGAACAACTTAAGCAGGTTACTCTTTGTTCATCGGTTGACAATATTCTAAGAGATTGTAAATAGCAAGTGTATAGTACAGTAGCATATGAGGTAACTTGTAAACAAAATAATAGTTGATGCTTTTAAGACCTTACCCATGCAGAGATCGCATTCTTTGACCACCATCACTAAGCCCATCTGAAGGAGTAGAGATTGCCTTATCACTTTCCATAGTTTCTTGACTGAAAAATAAAGCTGCATACCCCAATTCCAACTCGAAAACGACTTTCTCTAGAATGTGCTATCCAAATCATTATATTTTCCTAAAAATTGGCCAGAATTCCCCTTGCACAGTAAAAAACCACAGGCTGACAAACAAACAAACACAAGTGTAACCGAAATGAGAAAACAATTTAAAAGATGTTTCCTTACATATTTATTATCTAAGATATATAGAACAAGCAATAACATAAATCACCATGGAAATGAAAATTTGTACCCAACCAAAGAAGTGAATATCACAGGGATTCTCGATAGCAGATAGCTCAGGCTTTAGTTATCAACTACAGGACTGATGTAGCATAAAATTGCATGAACCTTCTTATTCATGTGAAATGCATACAATAGAACTTGATAAGATAAAACCGTATTAATTTACTCAACCAATCAACAGATTTCAAAACAGAAGGCTTAGTATCTCCTGCTTCTTAGTAGAATAAACAATTTGAATTTTCATGTATCAAGATGTTTAGGTTAATTCCAGTGAAGAGCAAACTAAAGATCAATCCTAAATAATACACTTTTTGACTTGGACACAATAAAGTAGAGGCTAAAATCCACATCCAACCCAACAAAAGCTAAAGCTCTTCATGAAACAGCTCAACCATCCATTAACATAAAAACATACCTGAAGACGATAATATACTAACCTATGTAGTTTTTCAAACAATAATTTCGAAATCTAAGCTTGGATTGTTATAAAAGGTTATTTTTCACAAAAATGTAATTAGCTGTGTTGTGAGTTGTGGCATCATACAAGGGAGTGTGTGAAATCAAAAACTCACTAAGACGAATTAAATTTTGCGAATTCCCAATCGAAATTCCTCGAATTCAAACCCTAAATCAGAGTCAAAGACAAACAATTTCAAAGTTCATAAATTAAACCCTAGATCACCTACTTAATTTCAAACAATTCAAAATTTCACAAATCTCCAAAATAAAAATAAATAAATAAATAAAAAATCAGATACCATAAAATTTCAAACAAAAAGTTCAAAACAAAGAGCAAACATCAAGATCGATAAGAGAAACTTCAAATTCGTGAACCGAACCCTAAAGCACTCACCGAAATCAGCTTTAGAATCCGATAGCCGGAGAAACTCTGCGGTGGCAACGAAACGGTGCGCATTTGCGGATCGGGAGTGAAACTAGTGAAACAGAGAGAGATCTGCAAATGCAATACTGATTTTTTTTTAATTATTTTTTTGAAAATATAAAAATGAAAACAACAGAGGTTTTAGAGAGAGAGTGAATTTTAGAGAGAGATAGAGAGAGCAAATGAAACGGTCTAGAGAGCTATTCAAACATAAAGGGGCGGACTTTGGATTTTCAAACCCTATGCATAAAGTTCGAACATGTTAAAATCATCGACGGTCCAGATTTAAAACCCAGATAAATTTTGGCCGTCCGTTTTTTTTGTGCTTTGTACAAGTTATTTTCAAAAGTTAACGGCAACATTTGAGTTTTCTTTTCTTTTTTCTTTTATTATTATTATTATTATTTTACTTTTGTTAAACAATTAATGAAAAAAATTTATTTGGTAACTTCTCTGTCATAACTTAAAAGTTATAACCATACAACATCAAAAAAATTATTATAATTAAAAAAAATGGAAATAGATAAATTCTCTTACCAAAATTATATATATATATATATATATATATATATATATTTGCATTCATCAATAAATAAATAAATAATTCAAATGGTAGATATTAACCATAAATGGAGGTGAGAATTATTGATATTAATTTTGTATAAGATATGGATTTATCTATTTTAATGCATGAATTAATTGTTACAGATAGGAACACCATTAAATAACTTTAATTAGGAAACACTTGTTGGATTATACATGAGACTGGAATCATCTTTTGATTGCACATTTATAACATGAGCCTAAGTTAATAATAATTAATATATATATATATATATATATATATATTTTCAAAATATTTCTAAAAAGGGTTTGAAAATATAAAAACACTCGTCTAATTAAGCTACATACTCGAGGTTTGGGGATGGGTATACGACTTGAAGCTACATACTCGTAGTACCAATTAAGCTACATACTCGTCTAATTTTAAACATTGTTAATACATTAAGACAAGCATAACGAGACACTTATATTATATTTTTATGTTATATAAAAATATAATATAATAAATTGCAGTTATTATACTGTAATACTATTTTAATTTTTAAATATCGATATTGTAATAGTTTAAAAAATATGGATATTGTAATCCTTTTGTAAATGTTAATTCTCCTCTAAAATGGTGTCCAAATAATCAAATTGATTATGAGATAATGTGTATCAACCATATTGATTATGAGATAATGTATTGATGATGTGATAGTTACAAATCCATTATACAATCAGAGAAGTGAATTAAACATTTATATTTATTCGAATTTTTTAAATAAAAATGATACTCGAACCCACATCCTCAATAACATAAGTGTGAGGAGCATATGACTTCATAAATATAAAATTAACTATATAACCAATATGTAATTCTACAAAAAGATATCGTAGCAAAATCCAAACTCGGATATCTCTTTCACAGGACTACAGGAGCTTCATATCCAACGGCATAATTAGATAGATACAACGACTTAATGATATTTTGAAAAAATTTAAAGTATATTTAAATTAAAGGTGACAAGATACAAGTATACAACGTTTATTTTATAGTCAATACTTAGGTGAATGACTTCAGGATTTTGTTATAAACAAATTTCAAAAACTCAAAGAACAATCATTTCTAACTTTTAAAATATTCAAAACTATGATCGATATTCACCTTTATATTTCCCACTTATAGTACACGTTTTGAGAGTGCAGGATTCTAGCATGCATGATCAATTCAAATTTATAATAGCTGTCGGCAACAATTCAACAAGCCATTGATAAAGTAGAAATAAGGGATAATTACCCGGTAACTATCAATTCGAGTCACCATTATCAAAATGGCTATTAGATGGGGAATTGGTTTCAAAATGAACATTTTTTACGAACATTGTTACACTGATGGTCATTTCATCCATTTTCTTCCAATGAGTAGCATTTTAGTAAATAAATGGACGATATTAATTTATTTTAAATGTTTTTTGAAATTCAATTTTTTCTTTTGTTTTTTAAAACAAATAATTATATTTAATATGTATATATACGTATAACATATCTCAAACATATATATATATATATATATTTCTTCCAACCAATTAGAGAGAGAAGTTGCAGTGGTGTGAGACAAAATGATGCTCTAACAACTATCATTTATAACATTACCTAACAAATTGTCGTCCTCTTCAATGGATTATTGGTCTCTTCAATTTCTTAATCAACAATCAAACCCACGTTTTCTATATTAAAAAAGAATGTAGGGATTTTGGCAGCCTAAAACTGAATCCCCTTTTGAGGATCTGGAAACAAAATACTGAATTGTTATGACTACTAATGTATAAAGGCGGACATTAAAAAAACCTTACTTTAATTAGAACAAAACGATTATTAGTTTACTTATAGCTGACAAGACTGAGATCAAGAAGCAGTGATCTTGTTCTCCCTTAAAAGTTAAAAAGGGGAAAAAAGGTGAAAAAGATTCAGATTAGTTTCATACAAAATTAATCCCAGAAATGATTCCAGTGATCTCATGCTGCTCAAACTTTCTGAGATTTGTAGGGGCGACCAGAATCGTTATCTCTGAAGCGACCATGTTTTCCTCCTCTGTGGTGTTTTCCTCCTCCCCTGCATATTATAATTAAAACTTAACAAGGTGAGGAAGAATGAACCGGAGTCCTTGTAATAATTGCAATTTGAGGAAATAACATCAAAGAGGGTGCAGGGAAATCCAAACAAAAGAAGGAAAGCAACAGATGTACTACACATGCACTGACCTTCCTCGATTTCCCTTGAATTCACGGTGTTTCTCTTGACTACCACGGAGTAGGCTCCAGTATTCCTTTTCAGCCTCACCTGATAGAAAAAAATTGGTCAAATATCAGCTATCTCAGTCCTGCAAATTGTAAATTTTTGTTCAAAAGTAAGGTCATTAAGGGGACAGATCAATGTGATGAATTGGTTTACAAGTAAGGTCATTTAAGGGGACAGATCAATGCAATTTCATCACAACTAACGACGACTGTAGTCATAGAAAACGTATGCAAAACTACTTAAACATCAAGAACCAGACCCTGTTGCGTCGCCCAAGAGGTTTCACTGTATATACAATAATTAGATCTAATAAATTGTAAAATATATAATAATAGCATGCACGCATATGCAAGAACTGCCCTGTGCATATTCAGAACATATTAATTTCCTCCCAGAACCTCTAAAACTTTCTGATAGCACCAATCAGGTTATTCTCTTAACACCCCAAGAGCAGATTCTCAATCCAACACACTATTCTTGAACTGATTATCCAGATGCTTAGGACAAAAAGTATGAGACAAATGGTGCTACATACAAAGTTCTATTCATTCAGACAACATACTTTAATGAAAATTTTAAATGGAAAGAGTAGATTTCTGCTCACCGGTTATTGGTTCTAAGTTGGCAACAAAGTTTTTCACAATCAGGCCACCTTCCTTAGCTAGGACTGCAGCTGCACGAGCCTTTTGAGCTCCTTCAGGTTCATCAAACCTAATGTATCCTGAATCAGCTCCCATCTTGAAATCGATGAACTTTGTGGCAGATACAATACAACGAGTAAAGAAACATTAGAGTAAGTCAACTAAGCTCTAAAAAGCCTCGTTCAACAACAGAAACAGTTATTAAAACCCTTTCTTACTATTGGATAATTAAACGAAAAATAATTAAAAACACAGAGACACGACATGATAGAAGTGCATGGGGCTCAGATGGCTTGACTCTACACATTCTCTAATCAAAATCAACAGGAATAAATTATGTTGACAAAAAGAGCTTTCAACTTTGTTTGTGCTTAACACCCTCATTCAGATGGGATCAATAATATTTTTTTTACTGCATCAACCTGGACCTTTACTCAACAAAATTCTGAATACCATGATCCAGATATTGTTCAAATATCAAAAAATGAATAAAAGGGAGTGTTTTCCCCCCTATTTGGCAAACGGAGTGAAAAATTCAAGCCTGGTTTCAGATGGAAAAGAAAAGAAAGAAAAAAAGAAAAAAAAAACCACTTATAATATCACGAGCATCACTGTAGAATATGGGTATCAGTATATGGAACAATTTTTATGAATAAACTACATATCTTTGATGGAGCATTAACTTTAAATATTATTGATATTCATCAGGTGAGAGTCACAAATCTGAACCTAATAAAATAATGGGGAATGTAAAGGTACCTTAACAATGCCAAATTTTTGAAAGACACTTTTCAAATCCTCACGCATGACAACATCCATATTGTTTTTATAGGTAGCAATAGCGGATTTCTCTTCCTTTTCTTCACCCTTATCTTCCTTCTCCTCACCCTTTTCATCACAGCCTTCAGAAGACTTTTCTCCATCTTCACCGTCTATTTCTTTACCATCCACACCATTTTTCTCATCAGTCTCTCCTTCATTGCTTTTGACATTTTCTGATGCCTTCTCACTTTCTTTAGTGGCATTCTCTGATGATTCTATTTCTACATTGGTTTTACCAACACTTGAACCATCATTGGCTGTTTCTTGAGCACCATTTTTGTCCGGAGAAACCTCGGACGACATGTTTTTCAGTGTAAATGCAACAATCAATCCCTTTGGATAGCTGTCGTCATCACAAGGGATTACAATTAGGTTGCAGTCTCTTAGGGAAGAACAATATAAAAACTCACAAGGTATCATCAATTACCTGTCTTCTGGATTTGAGTTGTTTTTGCGATTTGAACTCATGAGTGGACGGGATTTCTCAAATTCCTCAACATCTTTTGCCCTTTCTGCATCAAAGTCCTTCCTGAATAATGAAGACTGAATATTAGAAGGCACACAGAAACACATAAAAATTTTGTATGCAGACATGCACAAGAAACTGATTCCAAAATCAAATTGTTTCATGTTATTATTAGAGACACACTAGCCATATCCCCATTGAACCAGAAAACAAGTCGAATTCCAAGGATTTAGTTTAATGATTCTGGTCTCCATCCTCATAATATAACATAATAATATAATAAGAGTATACCTAGTAGGCTTAGATTGGCAAACAGTATAAATGCATTAAAGAGCACTAAAAACTTATCAACTTCTCCATGTCTCCAAAACAATCACTACTAGATGTAAAAAAGTCCAGAGCTCTGATTAGTTATGCCTATAGATCATACTGAAATAAAGAGCACTAAAATCACAATTCAACCATAACTTACTTTGGCTTAAATTCCAGATCAGCTCCTGCATAAACCAAGCTTTGCTTCAGAATGTTCTCAGCATCTTGTTCAGTTGAGAACTCAATCAGAGCAGTGCCACAAAACAACCTTTTGTCTGATACATGACGAGGCAATCTCACACTATTCACCTGAAATAGTTAGGAACGTACTCAGACAGAGCTATTGGATTATTTGAAACATTCGGTTTGATATAGTCCTAGGAAACTAACAATTATCATTTAACAAACATACATTTTCACAAAATCTAGAACCATAATCTTCTTCTCTTGGGAGACCTATAATGATTAATTTAACTTAAAGCATGTAAAGACTGATAATCGAAAAACCATTTTACATTGAACAATAGAAAGGCTAATACCTTGGCATGTTGACTGAAAAATGACTCTACATCTTCCCGCTTAACATCATACTCAAGAGGTGAAGCAGCAACTGTTCTCGCATCTAGTTGCTCCATCATCTCCTCTTCAGTTGGCAGTTCAGCAACCCGACCAACTTTCTTCCCTAAACCACAAAAACTCAAAGTTTACAAATCACCACATTACAGGCACATACATACATTACAATACACAGGCAGACAGATATTGGTCACTGATGTCACCCATTGTAGCTTGAAAATCAGTTACTAAATTCAAAACCATATTTAAGATAACCATCCATTGGGTTGCTCAGGAATATGAAGTTCTAAAAAAAAGTAAAACATCCTTGCTTTCTGAATAAAAATTGGAATGAAATTTCACTCTAAGAGCAATAACAAACCGCCATAATACTAAACAGGGTAACAGAACATAGCAAGAGAACAATTGGACTAAGCATTATATTACATTTTCTGAGTCCTGAAATTCATATACAGTTTTTCAATTACTACACTAGCAGTCTAGCACAGTATTTCATCAAAACGGAAACATAGCATAGAGAACAAAAAATTTCATGAAACTCACCATCTTCAGAAAGTTTAAGGGAAGCAGATTTTCGTAGAGTTTCAACGACAGCTTTCAAAGTATCTTCCGGCATGTCCTCTGCCTTGACATTGCCCAAATCTAAATGTTCTCTCATCTTCTTGAACGAACATATCAGAGCCAAACTAACCACTATAATAATCCCAGTCAAGATAAACAATCAACACATATAATAATTAAATACTAAGTTGAATTCAAAACCACACTTGGAAAAACAAAACAAAAAATCACCAGAAAAATATATCAACATACAGAGTAATAGACACAATCACATCTAAATAATAAGAGGGAAAAAAAAAAAAAAAAAAAAAAAAACAGTGATTGATCGAAGAGTGAGGATACTGCCATCTTGACTCTCGTTGATTTTTTTCCTGAGAAAATCGTCTGTAGGAATATTACTATCGCTGAAGTAAAACTCTACCTGAAAAATTACAACAACAAAAATAAATAAATAAATAAAAACAGAAAATAAAGGCGATATTTGAAAATGAACAAGATTGAGAAAGGAGAGTGAAAGGAGAGAGACCTGACGAAGAACGGCTTTGGCTGTTTCATCGTCCAAGGAAGCCATAGTTGTACGGTCACTGGTAGAGAGACGGAAGTGAGTTTGTTATTTTTTTGTTTTTTAGGGTTTTGGAGTGGGGAGGTATTTTGGGTTTGGAACTGAGGTGAAGACCGAAGAAGTGAGAGGCTTTATAAGCAAAGACTAGCCGCTTAGCGCCTAGCGGCAAGCAAGAGTCAAAAAGGCTTTTAAAGCCAACTACAGTGCTGTATCCAACTGCGGGTTTTTTTTTTTTTTTTTGCATTGGTTCGTCTCTTGTTTTTACGCCACGTCATCATAACTAAGGGGGGTTTTCGTCAAAGAGTTTTTATTTTTATTCTTTTTTATAATTTTTAAATCCTAATTTTTATACCGAAATCCAAAGATTAATCGTATTCGTGGGCATTAAAACAAGTGTTTTATTTTCTTTTTTCTTTTTTCAGAAAATTTTATTCATACCACTTGAAGGTTGGAACATAAGAGGCTTGAGAATTCTCGTTTTATATATATATTATATTTTTTGATATTCATGATGATTGTATATGTTAATTTCACAAAGTGACTTTGAGACAAGTCATCTGGTCGTGGAAAATGAAAAGATTATATTATATTAAAAATTCGAGTCTTTTTTTATTTCAAAAAAATAAATAAATAAATAAATAAAAATTCGAGTCTTTTTTTATTTCAAAAAAGACATTCAGTCTTTTTTTATGTATATATATTCCAGCAAGCCAAATTCGGCTGTGGTTAAAATTCGAGACTTGAATTCATTATTTTAATACCCAAACATTTATCTACTTCCATTATATATAACCTCCATGAAACCGTTGCTGGTAATTTCAATATTTCATTATAGCAGCTGAAAACAAATTAAGATGATGTGAATTTTTAGAGAAGAGTTTAATTCAGACAAAGAAAACCTCAAAAAAGATGATACCACAAGAACAAATCAACTCAAACAAGAAGAGATTGATTACAAGAAAATCCAAATCAAACAAACATTACAAGACAAAAACAATACTAGAAGCTTAAAATTTATCATTCAACTACAAGGCACCAATTCAATACTTGGCGTTGTATATATTATCCTGCATTTGCCCATAAAACCATTGGGGAGACTCCCCCTCCGTAGTGGGAGTAGATACCTCCCAATTATAGAAGTAAATATTTAGACCTGCATGTAAATGATGTAATGCCCGATCGCCATAGGCCCCAACAAACACTTAAATGTTTAGTGTCAAATTTCAAAAAAATATAATAATAATAACTACTGGGCGCACCAAGTGCCTTTTTAAGTGGGTGTGAGCACATATCACAACATACAATATAACTTCTGTATATAGTAAATGTATAATGCTAGACATCATAAAAATTATCACAAAAGAATAATTATATAGCGAGATCAATTGATTATAAATACCGACAACAAAGAAGTTAATTACCCATTTAACCACGAATAAAGGTTCACATCATGTTTATCATCATCATCAGAGTACAACACAATATGGTCACTAAAAGGAAAGTTCATCTCCCCCACCTCACTCCCCTAAGTTTCCCTTCTTCTTTGGGTCACGCAGGCAAGACTGCGGTGTACTTATTCATGATGGGAAATAACTCCAGGCCTAGTATCACAAACTGAACAGCAGATTTACTCTTACCGAACAGTTAAATAATCACGTCTACATGAAGTCCTCTTCCAGTTCCTGCAAGGACTTGTTTTCCGATGCAATCTGTTTGTTGGATGTCATCTTCTCCGCTACCATCAATCCTTTGTAGCTCCTTACCTCTGCTTGTCTCTCCTTTTCAAGCCTATCCATCTCCTCGCGCCGTTTCTGTGAGAGAGAGATACAGAAAGAGGTTTTAATTTGAATTTAAGCATCCACTGACAACAGCTGTACCTTGTACAAAGGAAGCAAGATTATATTTGACATATAGCTCTAACCAAACGCCAATAACTCAAAAGGTAGTACCCCAAGAACTATCTTTCATTATTTAAACAAACCTAATCTACAAAAATGTAAAAGGTAACACCAGTTCACTATTTTTGCTATGAACGAGATGGAAGCTAAGACAAATAGACAAGCTTAACCTCATTGATTCAATGACTAGAGTTCAAGAAAATGACCAGAAAGTTGAATCATTGAGAACTTGTAGCATGCAAAATTATGATAAAATAGCAGTAACAGCAGTTGATATAAACTTATCACATTTGGTGTGTTGCTTGACAAATTACAGAAAGCGGCAACAATACAGACAAAATGGTAACTTGTCAGTTACACTGACATTATATATGTAATATGATCTGCTCACTTAAAATTTTCTTAGCATCTTTCCTGGAAAGTACCCTAATGGATGGATTTTTCTCATCCTGATCATCTAGCAAGATAAAGGAAGACAAAACAAGAACAACACAAAAAGGTCAAATTAAATAAAGAAGAGTACATAGTTTGCATATAGAACATTTAGCCCTCACAACATCAAGTGCCGCAAATAATAATAATTGAGGATGTAGAAAAAAATGAGAAGGGTAAATTCACACAATATCAAGCGTTCATGTTTGAGATTGAAGGAAATGCATGGACTCTCAATTGGAATTCAAAGTTCATTTCTATGAAATTTTCAAGTAACCTAAAAGTTTTCTTTGGCAATATGCCAGAGAAGCAGGCATCCAAAGATCTGAAACCAGCCTAAAATTGTGGGTAGCAAGTTGGAGACCAACTGTGCAAAATTGGACATGTTAATCAGTGTCAATAACAAGCAGCTCTCAGCATGAAAAAATAGTGAGAATTACCAATTACGTAAGCTAAAAGAGCTATATAGGTTTGGCAGGTTTCCTACAAATTGATGTTTAAAATCATAGTCAACAAAAGGGCCTTAAATTCATTTAAATACTCATAAGAGATCCCAAACCAGTTCCTTCTATAATCTATCCAGATAATTGTTGTCATGATATGTACAAAATAGTAGCTCATGAATTAAAATATCTCTTGATCTTATTAATGCTATGGCAACAAAATGGGGAAAAATAATTGGATAATATGTAACACACCTTATCTCTCAGCTGAAGTTTTCTCTCAGCTCTTTCTGCAGCATTGGCTGTTTCTCGCTCAGCTGCCATACACCATAAAGAAGTGACCGTGAGCACCATCACCATGGAATAACAGAATATTATTGTTTAAATAGAACAAATAATAGTAACTAGCAAATCTACGTACAATATAGGAAACAGAACTTGCACAAGAATTCCTTCAAAATTGGATCATGGAAGCAATTACATTAAAAGTTTCACAAATGAAGCTGAGCGTGGTATTTACCTTTCAAATCAGGCTTTCTTTCAACTTTTGTTTTGTTCAATCTATTAACCACCTCATTTATCCGCTTCTCCACTCTCACAGTTCGAACCTATATTAAGCATCAAAATCAGACAAACATCTATATCTCTCCAAGTTTGCTCAACCCAAAAAGCAATTCAAAGTCGGAAAGCTAGAAATTACATATGCACCTAAACCAGAAAACAAAGTAGCTCACCATCTTCGAATTGTGGAAACCAACTTGTCCCACGTCCATGGAAGCTGTTTTCTTTAAATTGGCCCAGGGAGTGTAAACAACGTCGATGTTGTTCACCTTGTTGCCTGCCATGTAATCAAGCAAACATCAAACAAGTCATTATAATGCAACTACTTCTGATTTTTGTTAGATCACATTACCCATATCTTAAAATCTATAGCAAAACAAAATTTTCACAGATTAGATTGAAATATAGCAAGGATCATAAAAGTAACAAAATTCATATTTTGAATATTAAAAATAATTGCTAGAGTAGTCAATTTGATTAAGTAACAGAAAGAAAACAAAGACAAATTCGAATTCGAATGCAGATTAATATTGCCTTGGATAGAATTGGCTTTGACAAGTTGGGCACAATCTTCCAGTACACCTTCACTTATACAATCAATCGTCTGACCCTTATGAATTCTTAAATAAACATGAGCAGAAGACATCTTGTCCACATGAAACCTGCAACAAATCAAGCCCAAACCCAAACATAAACACAAAAACTAAACAAACCCATCAAAGAAAGCTCTATCAAGCCATGAATCCAAGAAAAAGATCACAACTATGTTCAATTAAATCGAAGACAGCACACAATTCAACGAAATTTAAACCCCAACATATAAAAAAAAAAAAAAAAAAAAATTAGGGATTTGATGGGTACCAAATGTCTTCGGGGAAGCCATATTTGATGAGCTCCTCGTTCTCGTACTTGTCGAGACCCATGAAAATGGTGTAGTCGCCTGCCTCTGGTCGGGCTTTGAAGTAGAAAACCATCTTTGTTCTCGCTCTCGCCCCTTTTTTTTTTTTTTTTTTTTTGGAGACCAGAGAGTCGGAGACTTTATTTCGATCTCTTTAAAAAAGAGAGTCAATATAAAAAATAAAATAAATAAACGAAATTTCTTTTCTCTTTAAAATCCTTTTGACATTTTGGTAACAGATTCCTATCACATTTTGGTAACAGATTCCTATCACAATTATTCACACTATACAATGTATATATTTAGCTTATTTTAGACGCAATTTTGGTTTACCACGAGACGATGTTGGACCATTGGTAAATAGTAAACTCATCACATCTATACCACAAGATTACGGGTTTGAATCCTCTCTAAAAACTCCGAATTTATACACAATGCATTACTTTAAAAAAAAAAAAAAAATGTCATTAAAAATAATAATGCACATAATTAAAATTCAATACATTGATAGATGTAATTGGCTGATTATAATATTACATTTAAAAAAGAATACTTTTCTTTTAAATGAAAAAAAAAATAACAATATTTGAGTAATTTTATTGAATATTAATTTTTCTTTATTTTCCTAGTATTTCATAAGCATAGAATTTCGAAAATAGTAAGTTTAAGGATCATGCTAATATGCTATCTTCCTTAAGTAATTGTGTTTTCAAGTTGTGTTGCAAGCCTGCAATTGCAAAGCAGTAGATGATGGTGGCAACAAGAGAAATCCACATATTTGCTAGGTGTGATTTGAACAAAGACTCATTGTGTTGACTGCTCACTTGGAGGACAGCAATCAACACGATATGAGATATTTAAAGGGTTTTGCCATCCATCTGATAAAGATTAAAATTAGTAATATTAGCTTCATTTAAACAGAGCTGAAATAAGGAATATAATTAAATTTCAAAGTAGCTAAATAATTTAAAACAGACAACGAAATTTAATTTCCTTACTATTGTATCAACCTGTGCGATGTATGAAAAAATATTTTTTCGTGCCGTATAGTTAGAAAATCGATAAAAGACTTCGTTACTATGCACGAACTCATGTGTAGCTGAAAATGTGAAATACCTGTGTTTGTTATTTGCTTGTTTATTATACCAAATATATAATAAAAAAAATACCAAAAAGAATTGAAAAAAGCCTAAAAAAATAATATTTTAAAATATTTATGTTTTTTTTTTTTCAATTGGAATTTTTCCTTAACATGATGCATTGAACACTTTGTTGGGCAGAAACTAAATTATAGACATTAAAATTGAAAGGAAACAAAGTAAGTTATAACATTTTATATAAATTATCAGTAACTATAGATAAAAAATATTAATGGTACATTTAAATTATAGAATTGATAATCAACAAATTAAAAGTAATGTTCATGATCAATTCATCTTTCGTTCTTTGTATTGTTGTGTTGAAAAAAAAAATCCTAGATATAATTATCATCCATCTATATTTGATCTATTTTTGCTTTATTTGCTCTTCAAAAGTCAAAACTCCTACCAACAAAAATAATTGAGTTTAACATAGGTAATTAACAAAAAAAAAAAAATATGGAAAACCAATTAAACACACACAAGAAAGGGATGAATGAGGGAATTACATGAGTCATGCAATATAAGTTATATTATCATGAAAGAAATGACAAAAAGAAAAAAAAAATCTAAGATACTTCACTTTCAAGATATATAAAAAATAATAATAATAATTAATAGATACTTCACTCTAAACCCTGTAAATTGAATATTAAATGAAGAAGAAAAAAAGTATAAAATGATATACATATATGTATGAATGGATATATGTAAAAACATATAAATATGAAGGTAAACATATTGAAAAAAAAAATAAAGAACATATGGGTTTGATTTGATTTTCACTTATAAATTGGGAATGAATATCTGAGAGAGATGTGGAGAAATATGAAATGGGCTAGAGTGAATGCAAGGAATGTCAAAAGGTTATGGTGGTATCAAAACACATAAATTACATTAAAATTAATCTTATTTATTTCACCTTAAAAAATGGAAAGATTACATTGAAATTAATCAAACACATAAATAACATCAAAATTAATCTTATTCAATTCATCTTAAAAAATGAAAAGGTTACATTGAAATAATTTTTTTTAAACATGAGCATTTTTCATCTTAACAAAATGAAAATTAATATATATATATATATATATATATATATATATATATATATATATATATATATATAATTAATAAATATTAATATCTTTTGATATTTCATGGTAAAGTTAATTAATAAATAAAAAAGGCTTTTGAAATTACCTAGTAAATTAATTAATTCATATATTATAATATGATAAATTAATTACTTAATGTCAAAAAATTAAATTAATTAATTAATAATAATATCTTTTGAAATTTCTTAGTAAATTTAATTAATAAATATTAATTTTTTAAAAAATTACCTAGTAAATTAATTAATTTATATATTTTTTAATATGATAAATTAATTACTTAATATCAAAAAAGTAAATCAAATGTGATAATGTGAGTAATATTAATATTATTAATAACATTTCATATGATTATATATATTTTTTATATGATACTAGTTTTTCAACCCGAGCATTGCACGGGCTTTATATAAAAAATTGTTTATAAAACATTGTGTTGTTTATACTGCAATTTTTGATACAAACATGTTTAAACCTAATGAATATGTAGTTTTTCCATTAAAAAAAGCATCAGTCATCAGATAGCAGGAAAAAATAAAACACACCAATATTGATAATATACATAGATCCTCAAATTAAGGAGAAATGTTAAAATATTTTATTTGTTTATCAAAGAAGTTGACATGTTTGTTGACTTCCCCAATAAATAATGTTCTTGTAATGTTAAATTCATTAATAATTGAATTATTGATATTATTAATAAATAACTAATTATATTATGATAATAAAAATAAAAATAAAATAAAATAAAAAAACCGATATTAAACAACAAAGCAAAATGAATCGATTCTTAAGTAATTAATGAATCTGATTTTAATTAAATCATTGTCAATTATAATGATGGTTATTGTCTCTAATAATCCGTTAAGGAAACTCTTATGTCTCTAATATCATTAATAAATAAAGACTCTCCATTTCTATCACCATTATTCCAGTTTAGATGAACAGATTCCTTAAAGATTATTTAATGTATTATAAAAATTAAAACTTAAAACAAAAATAAAAGACATTCAAGAAATGCAATAGACAGCAAGAAAACGTTCAAACAATAAAAAATAAAAACAAAGCAAACCAAAAAGAGATGAAATAAATATATTAGTATCATTTGATTTGAATTTTGAATCAATTTGAGGTTACCAATATGTAATATATATCTAAATCACATGGAATCTCAATCTCCTTTCTATTTTTCTAGGAAAAAACAAAAACAAAAACAAACATATAAATAATAAAATACAAACCAACCAAACAATCATCAACTATGAACTACCCATCACACATACCATAATAAAAATTAAAATATAAAAAAAAAAAAAAAATCAATGAATTTACAAACTATAAACTATAAATTGTGGAACGGTGGAAGACAAATTCCGGTGCAGAGTAGATATACCAACAGGTAGAACGACGTCGACATGGGCAGTGGTGTTGGTGTAGAGGAGAGGAGAGGAGAGGAGAGCACCGTTAATAAGATCAGTGTCGTTAGCATGACGGAGAGGAGAGTGATGTCGGTGCAGAGAGCATCATCACCTTGGATGGGAAAAAAACCGATGCCTAATTTGGATTATTTTCAATCCATTACACTACCTGTAGTTTTGTATAATTTTGAATGCAAATGCTTCTCTATAAATGATATATGCTCAATAAGCTATCAATGGAAACATGTGTATTGAAAACTCAAAGGTTGGCATTGAAAAGTTAAAACATTTTTCTCTTCAATGAGATAATGAAAATCAATAACAGTAGCTACTAATAAAAGTTTAATTAATTAACAGGGAGTGGAATCATAAGAGTCAAAATTAATTAAGTTGAATTTGGGACTTCCTATGGCACAATTAATCAAAAAAGCATTTAATAATATAAGATATTATTAATCAAAAAAGTTTAAGAATAAAACATATTCCACATTAAGGTTGAATAGAAAAAGGTTATTATTTATTTGCTATTATTATTATTATTATTATTATTTACTAAATTGATTTAATTGTAGCATTTATTTATTTATTTTATTTTATTTTTTGAAGAAAGGAAAAAAACATTTGATTACATTTAATTCCAAAGCTCTCATAAGGCGACACGTGGCGCTGTGGAACTCTATTATTATATATATATATATATATATATATATGATTATGATTATATGTATTTATATATGATATTTATAATAGCATTAATGAAATGACACGTGGCAGTATTGGTTGAAAGTGGCTATTTTTATTATATGATTATATATGATAATATAATTTTTCATCTCCGTGTTAATTGTTTTCCTCAAAGTGAGTGGTCTTGGCAATGAGTCTCCGTTCAAATCACACACAGCAAATATGTGGATCCCCATTAAAATCACACATAGCAAATATGTGGATTTCTCTAGTTGCCACCTTCATCTACTACTTTGCAGCTACAGGCCTACAGCACAACTTGAAAACACTATCTTCTTTGAACGATCCATGATTGTGGCTGCTATCTCTGGGTCGCTTTCTGCAGTCTCACTCGTCTCCATGTTCCTCCCACCGGGATTGCTTGGATTTGGATTTGGATTTCTCATCTCCATTTCATGGACTTTTTTACTTATCACTATTGTTATTATCATAATCATTATGTGTTAATTTACCATCCTTGTCATCGCTTTCAGTAAAAGATCAAGAACATTGTTTCCAAGTTCTCTGATGTTTGCAGTAGTAGCTTCGTTTTCAATGGAAGCAGATCGAATGAGTAGCCACGGGGGGCTAATGTACTGTGCCGTGCCGTGCCAGCACAGGCACGCTAGGCCCAGGCCCAATTGCCACCTTTACCTAACATACGAACTTAATAACTTGGGCAGTGTTAAAACAAAAAAAAAAAAAACAAAATAAAAAAAAGTTGTTGAATTTATAATCTATCTTATTCTGATATTGTTATTGACTCGTAGTGTCTTCTAACTAAGAAAAAAACTATACTGACAATCGTGGCTGCTCATTCGAGCTGCTTCTGTTGAAATCAAAGCTAGTCCTGCAAACGTCGGAGAACTTGGAAACAATGTTCTTAATCTTTTGCTGAAGGCGATGACAAGCATAGTGAATTAACACATAATGAATCCGATACGCAATAGTGATAGGTAAAAAAGTCCATGAAATGGAGATGAGAAATACAAGCAATTTCGGTGGGAGGAACATGGAGACGAGTGAGACTGCAAAAAGAGACCCTGAGATAGCAACCACAATGATGGATCGTTCAAAGAAGATTGTGTTTTCAAGTTATGTTGCAACTGCAAAGTAGTAGATGATGGTGGCAACAAGAGAAATCCATATATTTGCTGGGTGTGATTTGAACGGGGACTCACTGCCAAGACTGCACTTGGAGGAAAACAATCAACGCGGGGATGGGATATTTAAATGGTTTCGCCGTCCATCTGAAAAGGATTAAAAATAGTAATATTAGATTCATTTAAAATGAGGTGAAATAAGGAAATTAAATTTTCGTTGTTTGTTTTAATTTATCTTGCCATTTTGAAATTTAATTATATTCCTTATTTCAGCTCTATTTAGATGAAGCTAATATTACTATTTTTATTTTTATTAGATGGATGGCAAAACCCTTTAAATATCTCATCCCTGTGTTGATTGCTGGCCTCCAAGTGAGCAGTCAACATAGTGAGCCCCCGTTCAAATCACACCTAGCAAATATGTGGATTTCTCTTGTTGCCACCATCATCTACTGCTTTGTAGTTGCAACACAACTTGAAAACACAATCTTCTTTGAATGATCCATCATTGTGGCTGCTATCTCTGGGTCTCTTTCTGCAGTCTCACTCATCTCCATGTTCTTCCCACCGGGCTTGCTTGGATTTTTCATCTCCATTCCATGGACTTTTTTACCTATCACTGTTGCGTATCAGATTCATTATGTGTTAATTCATCATGCTTGTCATCGCCTTCAGCAGATGATCAAGAGCATTGTTTCCAAGTTCTCCAACGTTTGCAGTACTAGCTTCGGTTTCAACGGAAGCAACTTGAATGAGCAACCACGATTGCCAGTATAGTTTTTTGAGTTAGAAGACACTACGAGTCAACAACAATATCAGAATAAGATAGATCATCACTGCCACAACTTTTTTTGTGTGTTAACACTACCTAAGTTGTTAAGTTCGTATATTAGGTAAAGGTGGCAATTGGGGCCGGCCCTGGAGTGCCCGGCCCATGAAGGCCCGCCAAGGAGGTGGGTCGTGCCTGGCACGGCACAACATTTCTAAAAAACCCGAATTATTTATGTAATAGTGCAATACTTAAAATAAAATAAAAAATTTTTATTAAAAAAAAATAATGCATGTAGTTAAAATTCAATACATTGATTGTTGTAACTGGCAGATTATAATATGACATTTAAAATTTTTTTACTTAACTTTCAATTACTTTTACCTTAATTTTTCTAAATGATGTAATATGAATAGAGGTATCTGGATCCACTGTTCCATACAAGGTATCTAATTGGAATTTCAATTTTCAATAAGAAAGATTCATGAGTCTCTTACATTTTGATGTAACTGTGGATGATTTTGCACCAAACCCAATAATCAAGCTAAGCATAGTGTCACGGGCTTAGAATTTGGCAGCGGAAATCCCGTGCGGCACTTAGGCAACTTCCGGGTGAAGGTTGCTAAGTAAGCCTTAAGTGCTTGGCTTGTCACTCTCACACACAAAAGAGAGACTAGAGGAAAGGGTTGGAAGAGCTTGGTTGGGAATGTAAAGGAAACTTGTATTACTAACAAGAAGGCTTTACAATGCTTTGAGTACAAATTGCTTGGATAGGCTTGGATGCCTTACAAAATGGGAGGGGTTGGCTATTTATAGATGGCCACCTCCTCAATGAATGGCTAGGATCACTTGGATCCAACGGTGGAGGTTTCGCCTCCGGAAAGACCTAGAATTCTCTACACATATGTACATGCCTCAAGAATTCTATACAAGTGACTACACTAATCTAGAACATTCCTACATATGTCTAGATATGTACATGAGTCTAGATCCTTCCTACAAGAAAGTGCAAGAATGATCTAGAATGCCTTGTGGCTAGAGACTTCTGGAAGCATCCGTTGCTAGGTTTCTCTAGAGATCTCTAGAATCTTCTGCCAACTAGAGACTTCCATAAGTGTGTGGAAATCTCTAGAGTCTTCCAGGAGCTTTATGGCCTTGTTGTGAACATGTTGAGCCTTTTGCCTGGAATCCGGATCTTGGACTTAACGGGACGTGACAATAGGCACAAAAATACCACCACCACCAACACTCCCAGAAGTTGCTCCAAAGAATCCAATAATGCTACCAATCACAATTTACCAACAAAATTTCATTTCCTACACCCAAAAAAAAAAATGTATATGAACAAACATGGACATCAAAGAATCTAAATGAAGAAGAATTGATTTGAAAACTTACTAGCCAAACATGTGTGTAACCAAGCTTATCAGATTGCCACAAGAAATTAGCAACTTGGCACGACATGGCATTTCTAAAAAACCCGAATTATTTATGTAATGGGGTGATACTTAAAATAAAATAAAAAATTGTTATTAAAAAAAACAATGCATGTAGTTAAAATTCAATACATTGATAGATGTGGCAAATAAAAAGAAAATACATTCAATACATTCAATAGAAAATTAAGAAAATACAATAAAAAGACATATTGATATGGCGAAGATGATATGAGAGCAAAATCTGAAAGAGCCAGCCCCGTGTTGGACTCTCCAATGTCAACGATGAGGAAACGGAGAGGGGTGGGAGAATATTTCAATTTATTAAAAAGTTGCAACCGCTTTACGTAGGGCATCATAAACCACCAAGATCAGAATCAGCCTTGTGATGTTAATATACAATGCTATAAAACTGGACGTACCACCAAGATCACCAACATATATTGAACTTGAATTCCTATTTTCAAAAGTAATTGTGTGTGTGTGTGTGTGAGATCACCAGCATATATTGAACTTGAATTCCTAAAATTATATAATTAATTAAACATACATGATACATTAGTATAAATTAACTGTCCATAGAATTTAAACAGTTAATAAACATGCAAAAAGAAAATTAAATAACACTAGTTTGATTTATGTGGTAGCAAAAAATGGTTCATAGGCCCAAACGCAAATAGAAGCCCAAGAAACTTCATATAGCCAATACAGGCCCATTTGCTCCAACAAGACTTGAACATATAAAAGACTTGGTCAAGACTTTCAGTTACAGAAGGTTAGTAACCGCTGATTAAGAGGAGAGGAAATCTCTCCTTTAATCACTCCCACCATTTACAATTGCCAGAAGGAACGTTGGAGAAGGGGGTCTATAGCTATAAATAATAGAACCCACTTACAATGAGGGAGGAGAAAATATCTACAAAAAACAAAGCTAATTAGCATCTCCAAAATCTATTCATATTTATTCCAGCCACCAGAATTCTACTTGATTCACAATCACGATTCAAGTATAATAAACGCTCAGCCCAAGCGAACCTAAGGCTAATAAACCGATCCCCACCCTTCCATTTTTCTACATTACATTTTTGTTTTAAGTTCCTTTTGCAGGTTCATCGAAGTTCAGACGACCATATCCAGACGACAGTTGACATCGACCAATCGACTATTAGCTAAGTTGCTGGTTCATCGAAGTTCAGACGACCATCTCCAGACGACAGTCGACATCGACCAATCGACTATTAGCTAAGTTACTGGTTCATCGAAGTTCAGACAACCATCTCCAGACGACGGTCGACATCGACCAATCGACTATCAGCTAAGTTGCTAGTTCATTGAAGTTCAGACGACCATATCCAGACGACAGTCGACATCGACCAATCGACTATCAGCTAAGTTGTTGGTTCATCGAAGTTCAAACGACCATATCCAGACAACAGTCGACATCGACCAATCGACTATCAGCTAAGTTGCTTTAGGCCTGATACCACCTGACCCATTTGACGTACCATGCAGTTCGACCACCTACAGGTGTCGAGTCGACTCCTACAAGACACCCCTTTTAGCTTTGTTCTACAGGGAATCCAAAGCATTCGACAAAGAACCATTCATAGATTGCCGGTGCCCCGAGTATCACGATTTTGACCGAATTTTGACCGTAGGATTTTCTGGTTCTACAATATACAATTTCATTAAATATCCTATTTTCAAAAGTAATTTTTTAAACAGTTAATAAACATGCAAAAAGAAAATTAAATAACACTAGTTTGATATTGCAAATGTGATTGTTTTTGTCAGTTAATAAACATGCAAAAAGAAAATTAAATAACACTAGTTTGATATGGCAAAAGTGATTGTGTGTGTGTGTGTTTTTTTTTTAAAAAACAGTTAATAAACATGCAAAAAGAAAATTAAATAACACTAGTTTGATATGGCAAAAGTGATTGTGTGTGTGTGTGTGTGTGTTTTAAACAGTTAATAAACATGCAAAAAGAAAATTAAATAACACTAGTTTGATATGGCAAGTGTGTGTGTGTGTGTGTGTGTGATATGGCAAGTGTGTGTGTGTGTGTGTGTGTGTGTGTGTGATATGGCAAGTGTGTTTGATATGGGAGTTTGATATGGCAAGTGTGTGTGTGTGTGTGTGTGTGTGTGTGTGTGTGTGTGTGTGTGTGTGTGTGTGTGATATGGCAAGTGTGTTTGATATGGGAGTTTGATATGGCAAGTGTGTGTGTGTGTTTGACATGGCAAGTGTGTGTGTGATATGGCAGTTTGATATGGCGTGTGTGTGTGTGTTTGATATGGTAAGTGTGTGTGTGATATGGCAGTTTGATATGGGGTGTGTGTGTGTGTGTGTGATATGGCAAATAAGAAAATTAAATAACACTAGTTTGATATGGCAAAAATGATTGTGTGTGTGTGTGGGGGATAGTTTGATATGGTAAATAAGAAAATTAAATAACACTAGTTTGATATCGCAAAAGTGATTGTTTTTGTCAATTAATAAACATGCAAATTGAAAATTAAATAACACTAGTTTGATATGGCAAACGTGATTGTGTATGTGTGAGATATGGCAGTTTGATATGGTGTATGTGTGTGATATGGCACATGATATGGCAGTTAGATATGGCGTGTGTGTGTGTGTGTGTGTTTGATATGACAAGTGTGTGTATGATATGACACGTGATATGGCAGTTTGATATGACGTGTGTGTATGTGTGATATGGCAAATAAGAAAATTAAATAACACTAGTTTGATATGGCAAAAGTGATTGTGTGTGTGTGTGTGTGTGTGTGTGTGGCAGTTTGATATGACAAATAAGAAAATTAAATAACACTGGTTTGATATGGAAAAAAGTGATTGTGTGTGTGTGTGTGATATGACAGTTTGATATGGCAAATAAGAAAATTAAATAACACTAGTTTGATATGGCAAAAGTGATTTTCTGTGTGTGTGTGAGTTTGATATGACAAACAAAAAAATTAAATAACACTAGTTTGATATGGCAAGAGTGGTGTGATATGGCAGTTTGATATGGCAAATAAGAAAATTAAATAACACTAGTTTGATATGGCAATCGTGATTGTGTGTGTGTGTGTGATATGGTAGTTTGATATGGCATGTGTGTGTGTGTGTGATATTGCAGTTAGATATGGCATGTGTGTGTGTGTGTGTTTGATATGGCACGTGATATGGCAGTTTGATATGACGTGTGTGTGTATGATATGGCAAATAAGAAAATTAAATAACACTAATTTGATATGGCAAAAGTGATTGTGTGCGTGTGTGTGTGATATGACAGTTTGATATGGCAAATAAGAAAATTAAATAACACTAGTTTGATATCGCAAAAGTGATTGTTTTTGTCAATTAATAAACATGCAAATTGAAAATTAAATAACACTAGTTTGATATGGCATTTGTTTTTGTCAGTTAATAAACATGCAAAAAGCAAATTAAATAACCATAGTTTGATACGGCATGTGTGTGTGTGTGTGATATGGCAGTTTGATATGGCAAATAAGAAAATTAAATAACCATAGTTTGATGGCAGTTTGATATGGCGTGTGTGTGTGTGATATGGCAGTTTGATATGACAAATAAGAAAATTAAATAACACTAGTTTGATATGGCAAAAGTGATTGTTTTTGTCGGTTAATAAACATGCAAAAAGAAAATTAAATAACACTAGTTTGATATGGCAAGTGTGTGTGTGCGTGTGTCCTATTTTCAAAAGTAATTTTGTAAAATTAAATAACACTAGTTTGATATACAGTTTCATTAAATATCCTATTTTCAAAAGTAAGAGTGTGTGTGTGTTAGTATAAATTAACTGTCCATGGAATTTAAACAGTTAATAAACATGTATACAGTTTCATTAAATATTTTATTTTCAAAAGTAAGAGTGTGTGTGTATGGAATTTAAACAGTTAATAAACATGCATACAGTTTCATTAAATATCCTATTTTCAAAAGAGTGTGTGTGTTAGTATAAATTAACTGTCCATGGAATTTAAACGGTTAATAAACATGCATACAGGTTTATTAAATATACTATTTTCAAAAGTAAGTGTGTATCCTATTTTCAAAAGTGTGTGTGTCAAAGTGTGTGTTAGTATAATTTGTGTCATATTTATTGGTTACTTATTCAAAACATTAATTATAGAAAGTGAACAAAATATTTATTGAATTTTGAAACCAGTTCATAGTTACAAAAAATTAAAAAAAAAATAAAAATAAAAAAACAACAAAAAACATCATTTTCATTTCTATAAATGATTTTATAAAACGTCAACCTTTAAAAATACCAAATACTCCAACATCAATCCAATAAAAAATATTATTTTTTATCTAATTAAATTGAAAAATAATACCAAACACACGAATACATATTATTATTATCCGAAAAACAACCACACATTTTTTCAGGGACCGACCAAAGTAAGAATCTGATACAAACCATGAGAGACAAACAATTGAAAAAGGTGTACAGCTAAATTTCATAAATAAAGTAAATACCAAGAGTGTATGTTCCATTGGAAACATTTACTCAAAATGGAAATTAATATTGATGTAATTTTCAATTTCTAAACTAAACCTGGCATGGGTTGTCAATAAATGTATTGAGAAAATAAATAGGTAAAATTTATAATTTAAGCTTCCAAAAATTACTTTGACTAAAATTTGACACTTAATGTCCACTCACAACTACTCCAATAGTTTATTAAATGTCTCAAGTTGACTAATTTTTCTTTCTCTTTTGATAGCTTTTCAAGATTACTCCAATGATTGATATTTAAAATTCATGTTTTTAATTAATTTAGATAGCAAATCAAAATAGCTTAATAATAATATTATTGGGAAAATCCAATAATTTTTCATTAAATAACACTAGTTTGATATACAGTTTCATTAAATATCCTATTTTCAAAAGTAATTTTTTAAACAGTTAATAAAACTAATTTGATATGACGTGTGTGTGTGATATGGCAAATAAGAAAATTAAATAACACTAATTTGATATGGCAAAAGTGATTGTGTGCGTGTGTGTGTGATATGACAGTTTGATATGGCAAATAAGAAAATTAAATAACACTAGTTTGATATCGCAAAAGTGATTGTTTTTGTCAATTAATAAACATGCAAATTGAAAATTAAATAACACTAGTTTGATATGGCATTTGTTTTTGTCAGTTAATAAACATGCAAAAAGCAAATTAAATAACCATAGTTTGATATGGCATGTGTGTGTGTGTGTGATATGGCAGTTTGATATGGCAAATAAGAAAATTAAATAACCATAGTTTGATGGCAGTTTGATATGGCGTGTGTGTGTGTGTGTGTGTGATATGGCAGTTTGATATGACAAATAAGAAAATTAAATAACACTAGTTTGATATGGCAAAAGTGATTGTTTTTGTTAGTTAATAAACATGCAAAAAGAAAATTAAATAATACCAGTTTGATATGGTAAGTGTGTGTGTGCGTGTGTCCTATTTTCAAAAGTAATTTTGTAAAATTAAATAACACTAGTTTGATATACAGTTTCATTAAATATCCTATTTTCAAAAGTAAGAGTGTGTGTGTGTGTATGGAATTTAAACAGTTAATAAACATGCATACAGTTTCATTAAATATCCTATTTTCCAAAGATTATGTGTGTGTTAGTATAAATTAACTGTCCATGGTATTTAAATAGTTAATAAACATGCATACATGTTTATTAAATATCCTATTTTCAAAAGTAAGTGTGTATCCTATTTTCAAAAGTGTGTGTGTGTGTCAGTGTGTGTTAGTATAAATTTGGACTGAGAGCAAAATCTGAAAGAGCCAGCCCCATGTTGGACTCTCCAATGTCAACGATGAGGAAATGGAGAGGGGTGGGAGAATATTTCAATTTATTAAAAAGCTGCAACGGCTTTACGTAGGGCATCCTAAACCACCAAGATCAGAATCAACCTTGTGATGTTAATATACAACGCTATAAAACTGAACGTACCACCAAGATCACCAACATATATTGAACTTGAATTCCTATTTTCAAATTGAAACCAAAAACAAATGCCATATCAAACATGCAAAAAGCAGATTAAATAACCATAGTTTGATATGGCATGTGTGTGTGTGTGTGATATGGCAAATAAGAAAATTAAATAACCATAGTTTGATGGCAGTTTGATATGGCGTGTGTGTGTGATATGGCAGTTTGATATGACAAATAAGAAAATTAAATAACACTAGTTTGATATGGCAAAAGTGATTGTTTTTGTTAGTTAATAAACATGCAAAAAGAAAATTAAATAATACCAGTTTGATATGGTAAGTGTGTGTGTGCGTGTGTCCTATTTTCAAAAGTAATTTTGTAAAATTAAATAACACTAGTTTGATATACAGTTTCATTAAATATCCTATTTTCAAAAGTAAGAGTGTGTGTGTTAGTATAAATTAACTGTCCATGGAATTTAAACAGTTAATAAACATGCATACAGTTTCATTAAATATCCTATTTTCAAAAGTAAGAGTGTGTGTGTATGGAATTTAAACAGTTAATAAACATACATACAGTTTCATTAAATATCCTATTTTCAAAAGAGTGTGTGTATGTGTTAGTATAAATTAACTGTCCATGGAATTTAAACAGTTAATAAACATGCATACAGGTTTATTAAATATCCTATTTTCAAAAGTAAGTGTGTATCCTATTTTCAAAAGTGTGTGTGTGTGTCAGTGTGTGTTAGTATAAATTAACTGTCCATGGAATTTAAACAGTTAATAAACATGCATACAGTTTCATTAAATATCATATTTTCAAAAGTGTGTGTGTGAAATTGATCAAGAACCCTAAAATAGATCAAAAGTAATAAAAGCTGGTTTGTGTGTGTGTGAAGCAAAAGTAATAAAAGCTGGTGTGTGAGTGAGGCAAAAGTAATAAAACAATAATTCTATTTTCTTTGATCAAGGCAAAATCATCCCCACAAAATTGAAGTAAAAGCATGAACTCGAGTGCGTGTAAGGCCGAGCTTGATCTCGTGTGTGTGTCCAAATTTGTGTTTGATAGATGTAACTGGCGGAATATAATATGACATTTTAAAAAAAATTACTTTTTTTTTAAATGAAAAAAAATAACAATATTTGAGTAATTTTATTGAATGTTTATTTTTCTTTATTTTCCTAGTATTTCATAAGCATACAATTTCGAAAATAGTAAATTTAAGGATCATGCTATCTTCCTTAGGTCTATTCTGAGACAACTTTCTTGATGTTTAATGGAAAAGTAACAATTTAATTCTTAATTTGCACATGGTTCACATAACTCAATTCTAATTGTTTATAGTAAACACTCTAATTATGAATCATGAATTAACTTAGTACACTATCTTACATTGTTCTTCTCGGTCGTAAATGATACTTACCATTTTTTGTCTTTACGTGCAACCAGGGGCGGTTCAACAGATTTTGAGGCCCTAAGGGAGAAGAAAAATAGGCTCCAATTAACGATAGAATTGATTAGAAATATCATATTAAATTCAGAAGATTGCAACTTTAAACGAGTTAGAAAACAATTGAAAACAATTGAACACAAGTTGTAAGATTTAAAAGATAAACAAATTATAACAAAAGGATAGTAGTAGTTACATGTTATACTTGAATTGTTGTTGATAAATGAAAATGATTTTTTGGTTTTAATTTTTTTTTAATAGATAATTTTTAAAACGTAAAATATTATCAGTGAGAATTTTAAGGGTTTTATTTATTTATTTATAATTATAACAATGCTTAAGAGGTGGATAGTCAATAATTATTTATAACGGTTACTTGTTAAATAAATAATTATTAATAGTATTAATTTGTTCGTATTTTTTAGGTATATTTCGCTATAACTAAGAGGCAATAATATTGATAATAAGAGGCCCTTCAATATATTTTTATTAGTATTTTTTTTGTAACAATATCTTCAAAATCTATAACTAAACGAGGCCCCTAATTTTGTGCATTTTTTTTGAGGCCCTAAGCCAATGCCTTGTTTGCTTATGCCAAGAGCAGGCACTGCACGCAACTTAATTTGCACCGAATGAAAATCCAGACATTCGCACCAGAAAACAAACTCGGATTTTTTTTTTCATATTTTTTACATCCTCCTCCAAATTGATACAATATTCATTTGACATGAAATCTGAATTTTGGAGAAAACTAATATCAGGCATTATACTTTGCATAGATTCTCAAATCCCATGTAATCACTTTGCTTAATTTTCCTAATCATGTCTGATAATCCAACCCCACCTGCCAAGTAAAAAATTACAGAAGAAAAACTTGTTAATAATTCCATCAATTGAATATACAACAGACAATATTGTCAGAAGAAGAAGTATATGAATTCTCACCAAGTGTTATTGCACTGACAAATATTGTAAATGATAACACAAAAATGATCAGAGAGGCTCTTCCTGTTATAGCAATCAGCTTGGTAATAATGTACTGCCCTATAAATGCAGCCACAAAAGCAACAGCAATGAAGTAGAGCGCTGCCAATAACAAAATTTTCAAATATCAGCCAAATGAAAATGATACATATATAGGTTTCAATCAATCACATTTTGGAGGGGATTTGATGATGAGTTACCGTATGGGACCGGAAAACGATTGAGAAGATAGAATTCAACCACGGACATGGATGCAGAGAAGGTCATGCCAAGCGTGGCTGTGGCACTCGCAACCTGCAAAACCAATGATGAATTAAAATGTGTGTGCGCATGCTCAACTAATGCTCAAATCAGTAAACGATTCAAGTTCAAACAGTTTATATAGTCACCTGAGGATGTATGCCGAGCTCCAAGAACATTGGACCCATAATAAAACCACCGCCTAATCCAAGCATACCACCAACTATTCCGGCCACCAGGCCACAGGCAAAGCATTGAACCAGTTGCAGCATCCGCAAGTTCTTGCCTTCGTCACCCTTGGACGCGATAGCTCTCCGTCCTTTATATAAACCAACAGCTTCATACAAAAACACACCAATAGAAACTGGGATCTGCAATGCACAAAGAATTAATATTGCTACATACAATCATATAATTATACCAACATTGCTGAAACCTTTTACGTTGTTGACATGACATTTATCGAAGTTCTCGTGAAATTGACACTTACCTGCAACAAGTTCAATACCCAATATGCTGTCGAACAAGTAGCCGTATAATTCTGTCACCAACATATGGAATAATAGATAGTTAAGCAACCGAGGCAGTGCACAAAAATGAATGAGATCATGAACTAGAAGAAGAAAGAAAAATAACCTTGGCAATTTGCAGTGCAAGGTATGCAACCCAAACAAAAGTTAGTAGTCCAAGCTCTTTCCAATAAATATTTTCAAGAACAGTGACCTGCAATCGTTTTTCGATATGATTGCTGCTTGGGCCGCCAGGAAGTGGCTTGTACTCTGTAATCTGAACACCGGTAGCTAATAGAAGCAGAAAAATGTGCACAAACAGGATTGATCGATCAATTGAAGAAACATATTTGAATGATGTGAAAAGAAATTACATATTAGAGTGAATGAACTCACTGCTCGAATTGAACCGCTTAGCAGCCTCCTAAATGTTGAATCAAAACAGAAAAAACCATAGAATCAATCAGTCATTTTAGTTGTATTAACACATTCGAAGCCAATGTTAGCAAATGAATATTAAAAACCAGACGTCTGCACTAGAGAAATATATGGAACGACTGGATGGGGCGTAGATTGTTACCTCTTTGAATCTGGTCTCCGTTTTCCATGTATCAACACCCTTGAAGAATGCCTTTATTGCCGTGACTTCAATAAATCGCCACAAACAATAATCATTCGAGGTTTCGAAACTGTTACTATTCAAATGGCTCTATAGCAAGCTTAATTAGAATTAATATTATTACCTATGCAGAGAGTAATTAGCAGAACTGTGACCATCCAGTCAGCAAAAATGACATTGAGAGCAACTCCTATACTGATACCGAGCATGAGAATTGGTTGGATAATCAGCACCAAATCATAGTCAATGATAGGCATATCAAGTGTTGGATGCCTTAGCTTAAGATTATAGTACACTGTTGAGACTGCTGCACCAAATATCATACCTAAACAATCACAAAATAACTCATTTCGATTAGACTCATCAAAAAACATGTTACCTTATAACTATGATATCGTTGTCAAATTGGTCTTGAGCCTAACTCAACCCCAAAAGCTAGCTTGTAGAATTTAGGGTGAGGGTTGCCCTCACACTTAAAAATTGCACTTCCCCTTAATACCCAAGCGATGTGGACTACGATTCACAATCGTTACAGGTTGCTAATATCCACGACATTAATAATTCTCTAGTCAGAACCGTCATTTTGTAATGTTATAGAGGTAAAGTCCTGACCAGAGAAGACCCTCCACTACATTGAACTCATCGGTTCAAAGTGTGAATCATAGTCCCACATCACTTGGGCATTAAAGGTAAGTGCAATATATAAGCGTTAGGGCAACCCTCACCCTACAAGCTAGCTTTCAGGGTTGAGTTAGGCCTAAAACCACTTTAATATGGTGCCTAGGGATGGGTCAGGCCCTGTGTGTCCCAGCCAGTTACGGGTGCAGGTGCTGCCGAGTGAGCACTCTCACATAAGTGAGGGCAACTCTCACCCTACATGTTAGCTTTTGGGGTAAGACCACTTTGACACAAAGAACACAAAATATTTACAATTACAGAGCCTCTACAGTACCAAACTCCAAGTGTTACTTAGATTTTGATATGGCAGTGCCTGATTTTGTAACCCAATAACTATACTACATTGAACTTATTGGTTCAAAGAACACAAACAAACAAAAAAAGACAATTACAGATCCTAAAAAGAACCAAACTCCGAAATACAAAATGTGTGTTACTTACATTTAGATATAGCTGTGCCTGATTTTGGATCAAACCCAATAATTAGACTGAGCATGGGAACAAAAATGCCACCACCACCAACACCACCTACACTTCCAAAAGCTGCTCCTAAGAATCCAATGATGGTCCCAACAATGATTCTCCAACCAAATTCCGTTTCCTACAACAGATCATGCGAGTCAAGTTGATGAAAAACAACATATATATATATATATATATAAAGCACACATGAATCATCATATCATTAACATTTAACAGTACTACACAAATCACCATGAAAATGTTAAACTAATTTAATTTCCATATGTAATAGTAATAACTTACCGGCCAAACATGTTGATAACCAGACTGGTTTGGTTGCCACAAGAATTCCAAAGCTGAGAGAATGTTGTTATTATAATTTTCAGGTTCAGTAGTGTCCGCAGTGATAAATGGACCGCCCTTTTCAATGGTTCTATCAGCAGAAACCATGAATATAAAAGCCAGAAGAAAGTTGATAAAAACCATGAATATTAATCTGAAACTGCACCAGTAATTTTGTCCAAAATCAGCCATTTTTTATCAGTTTTAGAACTTAGAAGCCAAGAAGCAACAAAGAAAAGGCTGGTGAGTTGAAGAATGGGATTCTTTTCTCATTGGTGGCAGAGGAGACCTTGTACAAGACTGAGAAAATCTTGCATGCACCCTGTGTAATACACCTTAGCAAATGGGTGTATGCCACGTGGTATAGAATCTTACCACATGGCAAGCACCCATTGGATGGGTGCATGTAAGATTCTCTCGTAGAACAGTGGTACACTGTTACCTTTTACTTTGCTTTCACTGATTTAACATGTGCTCAAATAACTTTGAAGGCTATGTTTGTTAGCCAGGAGACAAAAATCGATGCTCCCTTGTTTGGTGAGCTGTCCGTATTGTATAATCAATCCAGTGGGCGCACAATTAGACTAATTAATCCCGCCTGCAAGGCTAGGGCTATAATTGTCCCAAACCATCAATATTTTTTTATTAAATTAATATATTTTTTTTAATCGTTTGATCTTCATCTTTCACCGGCTCATCAATTTTTTTTTTAGAGCAAATTGCAATCAACTTCCTTCAGGTTTGGCATTTGACAACCAAAAACAACTTTATCATTAATTGACAATGACCTCCCCTACCGTTAGTTGAAAATAAGTTTAACCGTTGACCGAATTTGATTGCTATAAATACCTAAATGCCCATGAATAAAAAAAAAATCTGATTTTTAAAAAAAATATATATATAAACAAATTTGGATCTCCACTATAAAAATAATAATAATTACAAATTAAAATAAAAAATAAAAAATTGGAGACATAGGTTGTATATCTATATTTTTCTTCAAATTCAAAATTCTAAAAAATTAATAATCTGGATTATCAAAATCCAATCCAACAACATTTTCTTCAGATAATTTTTTTTTCTTCCATATGAATTCCCAAATTTTTCTTTATATTTAAGTTTTTTAGATTTTTCAAAACTAAAATAAAAATAAAAATCTAGCTCATCTAAATCTAATCTAACAACATTTTCTTCTTCCATTGATGTATTTCCAGATTTTTCTTCTGATTCAAGTTTTTTAGATTTTTCAAAAATAAAAAATAAAAAATGTGGCCAACATGAATGGTGAAGATTTAAATCTTTTAAATCTATTTTTTTAATAAATAAAAAGGTTCGAAAGGATGAAAATACTCTTATTTCTATTAAATTTGACTAATGGCAGGGGAGGTCATTGTCAATTAAGTATAAAGTTGTTTCTGATTGTCAAAAACCAAACCTCAAGGAGGTTGGTTGCAATTTGCTCTTTTTTTTTTTTAATTAAATTAATATTTTTTTAATCTTTGGATCTTCATCTTTCACTTTCCAGAGATCTTTTTAGTCCCAAGCCATCGATATATTTTTATTAAATTAATATATATTTTTAATCGTTTGATCTTCATCTTTCACCGGCCCATCAATTTTTTTTAATTAAATTAATATTTTTTTTAATCTTTTGATCTTCGTCTTTCACTTTCCAGAGATCCAGAGATGGTTCTTCCATCTTTTGATCTTTATCATCACCATTTTCATTGAAGAAGAAAGGTATACCTGAGAAGAAGATGGTCTGGTGGTGAAGATCCAGAGGTCTTGAAAGATCTGCAGACATATATCATCATCACCACCAGACCACCATCGGCTACTCCTTCACTTTCCTAACCACCCAATCAGATTACCATCTCAAACCAACAAACAAAAAAAAAAAAAACACACTGTCAAAACAAAAAAACAAAAAAACAAAAAAAAAAAAACTTATGACTCATTTGGCACACCGTATTGGATTTTATTTTTCCACACCATTTTCATTGAAGAAGAAAGGTATACCTGAGAAGAAGGTGGTCTGGTGGTGAAGATCCAGAGGTCTTGAAAGATCTGCAGACATACATCATCATCACCACCAGACCACTATCGGCTACTCCTTCACTTTCCTAACCACCCAATCAGATTACCATCTCAAACCAACAAATTAAAAAAAAAAACACACTGTTAAAAAAAACAAAAAAACAAAAAAACAAAAAAAAAAACGAAAAAAAAAACACAAAAAAACAAAAAAAAAAAACTTAGGGCTCGTTTGGTACACCGTATTGGATTTTATTGGACATAATTGGATTATATTATATTGTATTAGACTGTATTATCGTTAATATAAACCTGTGCTTAGTGATACGCTTTATTTTATCGTATTATGTTATTCCTATATTACTTTATTATATTTTAAGTATTTTATTATATTGTTAAAATATAACATTTTTCTAAAAATACTTAATAATTAATTTTAAATATCTTATCATGAATAAATCAATAAATATTTTTATATAAAAATCAATAAATATTTATTTTAATTAAAACAAAAAAATTAATTAAAATTTTCCTTCTTATTTTGAAATTATAAAAAATATATTATCAACATAACACATATTTTATTAATATTTCATATTTATTGAAAAAAGTAATAATTTTCTAATACAATATAACATAATACTATCAAATATAATGTATTAGTTAATAAGGTGTTTGATGTATTAGGCAATTAAAATATATTAAAATAATACAATACAGTGCACAAACATTGTATTATATTGTTTTAGTACATTTTAATTGTCTAATACAGTACAATACGGCCAAACAAATGAGGTTTTATGGATCTGATCTCCACCAAATCAAAAATAAAATAAAATCCACAAATCAATTTCATTCAATAGACCACCATCGCTACCACTACCACCGCAGTCACCTTCTTCACCTTCCCAACCACCCAAACACCACCACAAACCAACACTCAACACAAATTTCACATGCATCAAACACGAAATCAGCACCACCGTTTAAACCCAAACAACGAAATTGGCACCACCACCAATCCAAAATCCAAACCAATCAATCCACCACCCAAATCCACCATTTGTCGCCATCCCTAAACCACGTCGTATCCAAACCACCTAGGTTCCCTTTCGTGGCGAACGGAGATGCGAACTATCCTCCCATCGGCCCCATTCTTTGCCACCGACCACCACACATCTGCCTTCGTAAATACCAACACCAACCACCATACAAAAACCCAGCCACCACAAATTGAGAGAAACAATGTTGAGGGAGAGAGAGATAGAAGGATTGTGAGAGAATGGAGAGAGAGAGGATTAAATTAATATTAATATATTTTATTAAAATATGTTTAAAAATATTTTTTTTATTATCAATTAAAAGCTTAAAGTTATTTTATTTCAAATACTTATCCAATCCAATGTTATACTTATACCAAACAAGAGACATTATTATTTTAGTTCTATCCATATTGCACTAAACATAATACAGTAGTCCAGTTCAAACCAATCCAACCCAATCCAATCCCGTGCACCAAATACACCATAAATGTCCAAACTGTCCCTATTTTTAATTAAAAATTCCAAATATTAAAATAAAATAAAATCTCCCAGTGTATATCTATCACCTTGTCTTCCATCTCAAAAGTCAAACTCATCCCACCATCTACTTCTCCATAAACCCATCTCTTCCATGATCTCCAAATACTACGGAACCTACATTCACATGCAGAAGAATATAAACTTTCAATATATTTATAATTTTGAATTTTTATAGATCTGGGCACGGAATCAATAGAGCACTTGTTTTTTTTTTCTTTTCTTTTTTTAAGTATTACAATAAATTTCGATATCCAATGGATCAGCGGTCTGCCGAAACATGTCAAAATTAAACGGTATATGTATCGTTCGAATATCTACTCTTGTAACGGAAGATATTTATTCCGAACAGCGGAAGAAAACTTTACATACATATCATTAAAATACTCATGAATGTGGATGAGTAGTTGGCAGTACCATAGGTGGCCATCCTTAATCTGTCCTTTTGTCTTTGTTTTATACTCATTATTCACCGTGAAGTGTGAAGTCAATATTACTGTTCTATTGAGAGCAGTGTGAGTTGTCACTTGTCAGTCACGTGACATGAGATGGGGTCCCAATAATTGAGACAAGTTGGAGGATGTTGTTTTGGAGGGAGGAAAATGGTAGTGGGGATGTGATTCGGTTTCAAATTAGCAAAATTTCAAAGCAATCTAGCTCATAGACCAAGTTTAAATTGTCACAAATGGAATTATTAATGAACTAGATGCCAAAGGAAATGATTTCACACGTTATATTACGATCCAGATATCTACTCTCACAATTTTAGAAAGAAAATTCTTCATACATATTTGTAAAATACATATACTAGACTCGAACCCCCACCACTAACGTGGAAGAGGATGTGGATTACCACCCGTGTTAAAAGGTGACGTGCATGGAAATTTAAATTTTAACAGCTGAGTTTTTGTTTCTTTTGTTGAAAGAAAATATGCTATTGATGTTTAGAGGGTTTCAATACTATTGTAAGGCCCTTTCTTATCAACCTAAACTTTTGGGTCTATTGGTTACTAACATAGTATCAGAGATGGATAGCATAGGCCAAGCCCTGTGTATCCCTATCTGTAACAGGTGTAAATGCTGCCGAATGAACACGCTGCGTGTGAGGGAGGGTATGAATTATAATCCCACATCGCTTGGGCATTAAGGAGAAGTGGAATACATAAGTGTGAGGGCAACCCTTACCCTACAAGTTAGCTTTTGGGGTTGAGTTGGGTCCAAAACCACACAATTGAGACTTGAGAGAGGGCCATTACTTGAAGACAGACCAAGGAAGGGGATTGTTACCTTAAAATGATAAGGCCATACAAAGAACAAGTACAAATTATTGCACAACACAAATAGTCTCCATAGAAATCTGATAAGAACAACATATATGATATATAGATACATCAAACATCTTATCTCTTGTCTCATGGAACAGGCACCATTAATGGTGATTTCAAAAATGCAAAAACATGCACTTCTTTGTTCAACCAGAAAAAAATAAATATATGATAGTAATAATAAATAAAACAACTCAAAAATACCTGAAAATTCTATTACAATTTCAATCAAAAATGATCTTTGATGCAACTTTAACAGGTCTGTTATCGCGACAAATTACTATTGAAGTCTTCATGGGAAACCATATATATATATATATGACTCAAGAATGATTGAATAAAAAGAAAATGAAATTGTAACCATAAGAGCATCTAATTGGATCGACTAAAAAAGTCTCACAAGAGGATAGTTATGAGAAAAAAAAATCAGTAATCATCTCCGGTTACACCAACAGAACGTGGATTTTTAACCTTTGGAGAATGATTACAACATCTAAGGATTTCAAAAAAAGAGAAGGAAACGAACTAGGGAAACTACACATCATACTTGCAGAGGTTTTCGAATCCCATGTAGTCGTGGTTTTCAATCTTCGTAATCATGTTTGCTATGCCGACTCCACCTATCAAAACACAAGGAAACAACAGTTTGAGAGTCTTGTGGAGTAAAATGCACGATCCAAAACAAGCACAAATATGATAAGCGACACTAACCTAGTGATATTGCACTAACAAATATCATAAAGGCTAAAATGAAGATGATAAGCGACGCCCTTCCTAATAGAATAATCAGCTTCCTCACAATATGCTGGCCAACAAAAGCAGCCACGGTAGCCACAGCAACGAAGTAGAGAGCTGCCAAACAAAGTAAAGATGAAAAAAAGTCCATAAAAGTTTAGATGGACTGCAACGATGTTTAAAATCAACGGAAATGCAAGTTACAGAAAAGTTATCTGGTTGTGTTGGAACTTGGACACTTACCGTAAGGAACAGGAAATCGTTTCAGAAGGTAATATTCTACAACTGACATCGATGAGGAGAAGGTCATAGCAAAGGTAGCAGTAGCACTTGAGACCTGCACAGAAATCGTCATCAAGAAGATTAAAAGGGTACCAAATAATCAGTAGTTTGACTCGAACAACATTATTCTCAATGTCAAAATAGTTATATTTGGCTGGCTTAGTTTCATCTCCGATGTTCATCCTGGCTTATTCTAATTATTATCTACGTAAATTATAACAAGTTGAAACCATTGAGACTCGGATTTGTCATTGTTCACAGATGTTATTTGGTTCAGCACAGCCAAAATTAAAACAGAAGAGAGCATTTGCACCATTTTTAGAGGAAATATAATATAACATCAACTAAACTTGATTTTCAAGAATTGCACTGATTAATCATTAGTGATCAAGATTTGTTTGGTAAGTGCTCTAACAGGGTATTATTTAAAAAACTCAAAAATTCAATTCAAAAGACTCACCTGAGGAGGGACTCCGAGCTCCAAAAATAGAGGACCCATGATAAATCCTCCTCCTAGTCCCAGCAGACCACCAACAATTCCGGCTAATACTCCGAAGATACAATAGCTAACAAGCTGGTACACACTGAAACTTTTTCCGTCTTCCCCCTTGGATGCTATTACTCTTCTCCCCTGGTACAAGCTAACGGCCTCATACATAGATACCCCAACAGAAACAGGAATCTGCATAACAAAACCAGAATTTATTTGACGGAGGTCAGATGTTTCGTCTCAATCTGCAGAAAAATCACACAGACCAGTTATAACAATAGAATGTACCTGCAACAAGTTCAATACCCAATATACTACCGAACATGTGGTCGTGTAATGCTGTAGCAAAAAAAAAAAAGCATAGTCAGCACCAATACTGCATTCGGAGAAATTGTATTGTGGACTTCTACTGCATGAAACAGTTGAAAATGAAGAAGAAACCTTGGCAATTTGCAGTCCAAGGAATGCAAGCCAAACAAATACAAGAAGTCCAAGTTCTTTCCAGTAAACATTCTCCAAAATAGAGACCTGCAATTTTTACATTATATTAGCTTTGTGAATCCTTAGTACTCATCACAGCAGACACAAGAGTATACTCACTTCTTTTTCATTGTTATCCTTTGGAGGGTTGCTGCTTGGGCCGCTAGGAAGAGGCTTATATTCCACCTCCTGAGCATCATCACCTGATACAGTGGGACAAATACGTTGGCTGATTTCAAATGGAAAACATTCAAGCAAGAACTATATAATGTTCTTCGGATACAAATAGAATAAGAGGAAATAACATACCATTAGATTCCAATCGCTTTGCAGCCTCCTAAAATCCAAAGAATGTTCAATGGTCAAAATCAAAATTTGGAGTGTGAACAAGTAAATTACACTGGCACTTTCACCACACATGTAAATGATTTTCATTCTTGTATTTCAGTGAATTAGAAGGCCATGAAGTTACAAAACCGACAATATGAGCAAACTGATCTTAAAAGTTTAAAATTACCGCCTGTATGACTTGTTTAAACTAAAATGACATCGTAATACAAAAATTTCTGTATAAGCTGATAAAAATTACCCTTTTCATTATTGTTTCTTTTTTCCATGTGTCGACACCCTTGAAGAACGCCTTGGTTGATGTGCCTGGAAACCACCCGAAATCAACAGAAGCTGTTACTAAAGCTCATATCAAAACCAAGGGGACTGCAGTGAAACTTATAAATTACCTATAAAGAGAACAATGAGTAAAACTGTAACCATCCAGTCGGCAAATATCACATTGAACGCAACACCTATACTAATTCCCAGCATGAGCATCGGTTGAATTAGCAGAGCCAAATCGTAGTCGATGATTGGCATATCAATTGTAGGATGCCTCAGCTTAAGGTTATAGTAAACAGTTGAGATCGCTGCACCCATAATCATACCTGAAACAAACCGGGGACTTTTTAGAATTCCGTTTAATTAGTGATTACCGTTCATGATTCCACTAAAAAGCAAGTCTAGAAAATTCTGTAAATTCTGGTAACATGTTGCAGATTAACTAATTACCCGTATCACACACTGCACTTTGGAAGTTCTGAGATTATGATCCACACTTTGGCAATATGACAAATATAATTCACAATAAAAACAAAACAAAACCAAAAAAAAAGAACAAAAATTCAACAATCCCAATACACTTATATAAACAAAACAAAACCAAAAAAAAAAGAACAAAAATTCAACAATCCCAATACACTGAAACAATATTTTCCTTTTATGCAACAGTGAAACCTTTCTTGCATTGATTTAAACAAAATTTTCACTGAAAAATCCAGGAGGAAGAGCGCATCAGCTGATTAGAGACTTCCTCTGTTAAAAAAAAATCACCGTGTCTTATTTTACCCCTAAAGAAACAGTTGTCTGGATCAAATAATCCATTAAACACAAAAGGTAAAGTAGTTTTAAAATATATAATTACAGTCTTAACTTTCAATTACTTTTACCGTAATTTTTCTAAATGATGTAGTATGAACAGAAGTATCTGGATCCACTGTTCCATACAAGGTATCTAATTGGAATTTCAATTTTCAACAAGAAAGATTCATGAGTCTCTTACATTTTGATATAGCTGTGGATGATTTTGCATCAAACCCAATAATCAGGTTAAGCATAGGCACGAAAATACCACCACCACCGACACCACCAACACTCCCAAAAGCTGCTCCAAAGAATCCAATAATGCTACCAATCACAATTTGCCAACCAAATTTCATATCCTGTTAAGGAAAAAAAAACCCACCAAAAAAAAATATTTGTATATGAACAAACATGGACATCAAAGAATCTAAATGAAGAAGAGTTGATTTGAAAACTTACTGGCCAAACATGTGTGTAACCAAGCTTATCAGATTGCCACAAGAAATTGGCAGCTTTGAGAAGAAAACTGGGTTCATCATTTTCTTTCACTGCACTGAATCTTGAATCGTCAAGTCTCAAGCCTCTCTCAGCTTTAGCAAACACGAAAGCCAACACAAAGTTTAAGAAAATCATCAAAATGGGTCTCAACACCCGCCATTTCGCTCCAAAATCTGCCATTAGATCGTCAAATTTCACCACTTGTTTTTTTTTTTTTCAAAACTTCTCTGTTCCTCTATAAACAGCTCAAAATGAACACACAAATATCACCAGATGTTAAGACAAAAAAAAAAACAAAAAATCCCACTTCGTGTAATCACTCGAAATTGCTATTTCATCAACAATACCAAACAAAAGCATGCGAGTATGCGTTTGTTTTTTGTGTGTGTGGTCTGATTTCTGCTAGATTTGCAGACCCATGTGGAAACAAAAAAAATCGAAAAGAACGCAGAAGAAAACGAAAATTTTCCCGGATACAGAAAAAATTGGCGAGAAAGTTGCCAAACTCTTTGTTGCAACAAAAGCCGTTTTTCGTGCTCAGACAAACGGAGAGAAAAATAATTTATTAAAAAAAAAAAAAAAAAACAGGTACGGATTCAAATCAAAAGAATCGTTCTCGCTTGTGTGATTGGATTATACACACAGTGGTGCGAGCTAACTCTGTCTCTCTGACCATATTTATCGAAGCTTGAAAATGTCTTTTTCTATAATCGTATGGTTGGAATGATCATGTAAAAATATACACATGGTACCTTGCCATAGCGGTGGACCTTCCTTTGGGAACCTCCCATCACCAAGTTTCAAGACCTAGTGTGTGCATAGAATTATGTAAATTTTCCTTATGTTGTCCCACTTTGTGTGGGTGGTTATCCCTCCTTCGTGTGGGTTCTCTCTCCCTGTCCATGGGAGCTTCAGTCTGGATTACGTTTGGAAGTCAATTCTCAATGGGTCTCAGTTATTGTTGTAATCATGTAATCATGTTCTGGATTTGTATTCCAGTTGTTGTAATCATGTCGTTGTATTCCAATAAAAAAAAAAAAAGATCGTGTAAAAATATGTAAAATTAAAGCGACGCAGTTTGTGGTATGTTTCGTTATTTCAAAAGGTTCCTGAGGTCAAATTCGACATTTTACAAAATCACGTGCTGTTCATTGGTCATTTTCTTATTGAAATAATCAAAGTTTCAGATCTCATTATAATCTAATATTATATAATCTAATCCAATCATCACTGACTGTAATTCATTAAGTCTTTGTCTTAAAATGACAAACATAATAAAAAATACACGTTTCTGCTATGCTAATTTGCGTAAAACAAACGTCATTAACACATGGTAAGACTTTTTAAATTCATACGTATCACTTTCTTTTAAATAAAGAAGTAAAAAAAAATTCTTAAAAGCTTTCCATTGGTAGGATTCGAGCCGCCTGGAAGTCATTTAACAAAGCCTAACAAAATTTCTTATAACTAGATTAGTTTCTGTAAACACAGTCTGGAATGCAACTCTCATCTTAAAGAGGGTCTTTCCATATTTTACGATAACAAGGTTTGAACCCCCTGATGGTGGAACTCTATTTCGAATCACGGAAGCTCGAAATTTTTATTCTCATAATATTATTTTGATAAAAATTATATATATATATATATATATATATATATATATATATATGGGGTTTAAATAGAGAGGGACAGAGGGTGAAAGATAAATCAATGGAGAAAATGAGAGGTGGTTTTGAAAAGAGAAGGTGAAGTGTAGATATCTAATAGACAAGGGTACATATCAAATATGATCTGATAAGGGGTTGGTTAGTGGACGCTGACAAGGACTTGTGTGGCTTTTTTAGGAGATTTGTCTGGACGGAATAAAAGCTGATTACCGTATTAGGTATGAAAATTATATTTGAAATCGATGTTTCTATTACGAATATCTAATTCCAAGTTAATAAAGAAATATCCCCACATGTAGTATTGATAATTACTCAGGATGAGACTTGAACCATCACGGTAATTCGTAATTAATTTATTTGAAATCTATTTTTTTAGTCCGAATATATATATATATCTAATTCCACAATATCATAAGAAATGCTTCCGCACAACAATCATTATAATCGTGAAAGAAATATACACATCACCTTAGTTAAGGGAATCTGTAACTTAAATTTTTTTATTTTTTTTTTGAAGTTGTGAATTGTGATCTCACTCAACTCTCACAGATTAGTATTAAGAATCTTAAAGAGTCAGATTTTGTGACAGGTCAATAATCAAAAATAGGAAGATTAGTTTGATTGTTTGAAATTTTGTATTGTATTTTAATATATCGTTCACATGGTAGGTAGTTAAAATTAGAAGCAAACAACTATTTATTAATTAAGTTTGACTAATTTTTTTATTATTAATAACTTTAATTACATTTGAGTAAGAGTTTATCAATTAAAAATAAGAGTATAAGTTTTCTTAAGCTCCTTTGATTATAAGTTTCGATCTAAATATTGCCAATAGATGCGTAGTTCAACTAGTAGATAAACGAGTTTAGGGTTAGGGGTAAATGACTATTAAGTCAGTGATTCGAATCCTACTAATGGCGAAAATTTAAAAAAAAAAAAATACCTAATTCTGAATTAATAGATATTGTAAAAAAAAAAGAATTAAAAAAAAAAAAGATTCGCTTGGAAATCTAAGCACCGTATTTTGTCTAATTTTGAAATCCTATAATTGTTTTTCCGTTTATTTTATTTTATATAAAATATTGGGAGGGTTTTTGAAATTCTCTATAATGATTATGTTACATCTCAAAAAACAAAAGGAACAAATTAACTTAGCTATAATCGTGTGATTTTGAGGAGCATATGAATAATATTAATCAGATTATATGATAATTATAAATGAGATATGCATGGATTTTATAACGTGGGCCGGAAAAAGTAAAGAAATCATGGCAATATATTATTTTTTTATAGTTCAGATCCTCATCTAGTCTGACTCTTTTTGTTTACCTGTTTTTTAAATATTATTTGGGTTCGAACGAAAATTGCTTGAGTTGTTAAGAAATATAGAAATAACTTAACCTAACGATAGAGGTTGGTCCGGTAATAAACCCCTCACACCTAGGGGTGTGCGGCGGATTGGATCCAATGGATTTACCATGATTCAAGATCCGATCCGATCCGATCCGATTGGATCGAAGAAATTACAATCCGATCCGATCCAATTTTATAGCGGGATCAGATCCGATCCGATTCAATTATAAAATACTTCAATCCAATCCGATATGATCCGATGGATCGGATTAATATAAAGTCATCCGTAATATATAAAAGTTATAATCTGAAATAAATAAAATCAAATAAATTATTCAAACATTACTAATTAATTCAAATAAAATTAACATTAAAAAAATACATTACATAACTTATAAACTTTATATAATTCAAAAAGTTTATAAACATTATACATCAACTCCAAATGTAAACTTAATAAGCCGTGATGTTGATGAAGAAGAATAGAAGAAAAGAAGATGGTGGATTGTTAGTTGTAGAGAAATTGAGAAAGAAAACCCAAAATAGTAACATTAAAAATTGTTTTTGGTTGGGCATTTACATTAGAAAGTAGTGGATAAAATAAATTGCCCAATATAAAAATAATGCCTAATATTTTAGGTGGATTGGCGGATTTCCAAACGGAAATCCAAGATCCGATCCAATCCAATGGATTTTAGAATTTAGGATCCAATCCGATCCAATGGATCGTATTGGATTGGATTGGATCCATTGGATTGGATTGGATCCTGCACACCCCTACTCACACCTGTATCATAAGGTTATAGGTTTGAGTCCTCCCTGTATCATAAGGTTGTAGGTTCGAGTCCTCCCTATAAAAAAACGAATTTATGTAATACTAAATAATAATAATAACTTAAACTTAGTAATGATTTATATGTTTTCATGAAACTTCTATTAGAAAAATATAGAGGGTACACGTTTAGATTAGATGGTGCAAAATGGTCAGAAATAATCAAACGGCTCTCAACAACCTCAACCACTTAAATTATAATAATTAACTACAACTTGTTAAGCGAATCCGTGACCAAAATGACAATAACGCTTACAAAGTACAAACAAGAACAATAATAGTAATAATAATAACAATTATCATTAAGAAAAGTTTATTGTTTCTCTAAAGTCTAACCTAATTTAATTTAAAACAATGCCGTGTGAACATTGCCATAAATTTGATTTAATGTTGTGGAATCTCCGCTTAACTCATTCAATAAAATGAGTAATCGGTCATGGTTTGATAGTAAATGAAACGCAGTTCTTTCAAGAAAGTTTTAAATTCAATCGGCAACTTCTTATTATATAAAGATAAACACATTTTAATTAAAACCCTTAGACCAATTCAATGGTTATCCTTAAAATGCTATTTGGATTGATTCAAGGGTTTTAATTTTATTATTATTATTATTTACATTTTGTTTTTAAATGTTGTGTCATGCAAGTATGCAACAACCACCCCCAGTCCCCAAGATTGAATGAATCTGGCTTGCCTCTATAATTATTGTTTAAATTATAGGCAAAGAATTCGCACAAAGAAATTATGATTCCCACAAAGAAATTATGATTGTTGTCATTGACTTAAAGCACCTCTGTTTATCGATTCTAAGTGGAGACATACCTGATACCTACCTAATTAATACAACAAATGACTTACGTGGATTACCATCATTTCGAAAAAGAAAATAAATAAATCATTTCGTGCAAAACTGAATAAATATTTACCAACTATTATTTGATAGGTCCTCTTCACCTGTACATATATAAAAGATACGTTTATATATATATATCACATAGCATTAATTAAATGGAATATAATTGACTGAACGAGTGGTTGGTCATACGTATATAATTAGGATTTGGATGCTCTATTGATCTGATCTATTTCCTGACCTTTTTAAAATATGTAATTGATTGTTGATAAAATGGTTATGGAAACTAATCATATCTTATATTATATGAGGTCGGGAGAAAAATTAGATCGGTAGAGGATCCAAATTTATTTAATTATATATTCGAATCATTAGAAAAGACAAAGAGTAACTTTCAAAGCCATTTAATAGATTAAGTTAAAAAAAAAAAAATACCTATCCTTGACACAAATTCTCACACGAATGTTTGAACTTTGAACAATGTTAAAATTATTATTATTTTAAATCAATATGTTTTTACAGGTCAGCAAAAGATAGCGTACTTATCAGATATCTTGGAGATGAACGGCTGAGATGAAACAATTTTTTTGTCAGCATTGTATTTGGTCCCCACGGTGATTCATCATTTGGTGGCGTGTAAAGCGTTTGGCTTCTTTGTCTGCGCAGCGCAATCACGCCCACACAAGTGATGAAGTGAACCAGTGGATTAACCGCACAAGATAATTGCCACGTACACAAAATGATAGAAGGTCATTTTAGGTTTTTTTGTACACGTATTAGTGTGAATAGGCAGTTCTTTTTTCACTAAATTACTGCAAACAAAATCCAAACATTATTTCCATATTCAACATCTTTTAATCGTGCTTTTAGTAAAGTGGGTCGGTTGTCAAAGCAAAAAGACACTCATTTAAACCTCGAGCTGTGGTGCGGTTGGTCATCGCACTTCTAGTGGGGTGAATGGTTTAGGCTCTGTACGAGTTCAAACCCCACTGGAAGCACTTTGTGGTCAAGTTTTATTGACCTTCCGGCCGAAACGAGGATTAGTCCCACTCATTAACGATCGGTTGCTGATCGGAGTGAGGGATACCTCGTGGTTTAACAAAAAAAAAAAAAAAAAAAAAAAACACTCATTTAGCTCGTCAATAGTTTAGATTCGAGTAGCACTATCGTATATTCGTATGTGAAGATGCAAAACATTTTAGGGGCTAAATTGGCTGAAGCATAGTTTGGCATTTGAAAAAAATAAAAATTACAGTTTGACCCTTATAATTATATTATATTACAATATTTCAATACATTAGATTCTTGTATTATAAATTATCATGTCAGGTATATCTAAAGATATTATCATGCGATTTCACTAATTCTCATTACCTACCGAAAATTAGTGTAAAATTTTTTTACACTAATTTCTCGGTAATGAGAATTAGTGTAACTGCATAATAATATCATCAAGTATATCTAACCTGATAACTGCTGTTTTTGTATATCACTATTATCTCTACCGGTCTACCCTACCCGTTTTCTATCTTTTATTTCTTTCTATTCTCTACGGACTACGGTCTACGGTTGTTGTGTTTTTTGCTCTTTTGTGTTACGTGTTTTCATTGTGTTTCTATGCCCCATTTTAGATTTCCTTGTAACTTTCTAATCATATTTCCAATATACAATCTTATAAATTATTTGTTATTTCCTTATGTATTATTTTATTATTTTGTTAGGATGAGCTTGTTTTATTAAAACTGATTTATGATTAATTTGATTTAGTTAAATTTGTCTGTGATTTGTTTATTTTTAGAATAATAGGACATACCGATACAATTATTTTTGTATGAACTTGTTAATTTACAAGTCTTTTCTTTCGCTGTTACGATATATTCGGGATTTAAGGAATGATGATACGACTCAAAGACTGATGAGAAATAAAATGATCTTATGTTGGAGTGATCCAAATGTTAAATATGACAGTACAGAGGTGTTACCAAAAACTTGACCTCATCTTAATTAAGCTTGGGAGCTTTCTTGGTTTGGTATCTGTTCGCATCACATCATCAACGAAAACAACTTTCTTGAAAACATAAATAAATAATTAAACAAAGGATTCAAATCAACTTTCCAAAAAATGTGTCTTAATTTGTGTCTAACCAATCAAATTGGGACATGTGTTTACAATTTTTTTTTTTTTTCAAAAATGTAGACATATGTCCCAATTTGGTTGGTTATACACAGATTAGACATAAATTGGGGCGCTATTTTTAGACAACTTATTTGAGTCCTAAAACAAACAAAAATAAAAACAAAACATAGACTTTCAATCATTTTCAATCGAAAACAATTTTTGAAAATTAATGATCCCTTATCTTATGAATGTTCATATTTGAGACGCTCCCTGTATATGGCCGCATTTTAATGGGACCATTATCAACTTTGATTAAGATTAGTATAATATAATTTAAAAGTTTATGTGCGATACACAATACATAATCGAAGATAATTTTGGTAAAGCAACGAACAAGACGTGTTTTCTTTTTTTGGATGCGAAATTAAACTCACCCAACTCTTATTTTCGATCACACAAAATTGTCTTCGGACGTAAAACCATACCCTTCCAATTTCCAATTCTATCTCTTACTCATTTGGCTTAAGAATATTCCAGATTCGAGTCGACATAGTCGTTAGTGGTATTGGAATCAACTTGATTAAGGCTCTAACTAATAGAAGTTTAACGTTTCTACATAATACATAATCAAGTGGTGTGTATTTACATAAATAATGATTGAAATAAAAGTATTGAATAATGCAAGTGGGTCAATGAGACCATATCCATGCAGTTATATATATCAGTTAGAGGCCGGCATGCCAAAAAAAAATTACATTGTACACCGGTACAGATTAGAATCCCACACACGAACAAAATATGAAGATCTCGCTCTTGGCCGGTTATATATATATATATATATATAAATCTTTATGTCAGTGTGTATTGATATAACTTCATCACTGTGTTAGATGTGGATCATTAGATTTACGTACTTTAACTCAAAGTGTATACACTTGTCAAAACTTCTCCATAATTAGTGGTCCACATGCATTGTAACTGATGTAAATCAGTTCGCACCGACCAGAACGGGACCGATATATATAAATGTTCACATCAGTGCGCATATATATATATTAATATGGATTCCATCATTGTATCCCCAGCTACAAAGTTTACTTTACAGCCATTTTAATCCAATTAATCCATTGACTCATTACCCACTTTAAGATTGCGAGTAAATTAGTAATTATATAAGTTCTTATTCTCTGTTTCTTTTTTATATAATTAGTAAATTAGTAATCATCACTCATTACAGCCTAAGTCACATGTACCCTTCATAATCCAATTTTTTTTTTTTTTTTTGAAGAAATTCATAATCCAATTAGTCAATGCAGTCGTACGATAAACCCAATTTTTTGCATCATTTCCTCTAAGAATTTCTATTTCACTTTGTCTTATTATTATTATTATTATTATTATTATATATACTTTTATAATGAAAGAGTCATGCTTTTTTTTAACATATTTCTATTTCACTTTGTCTTATTATTATTGTTGTTTGTTTTAATGTTTGATTGAATAGTTTTGACTTTAGTAAATGTGAACGCAATGAAAGTTGTAAACCATCAAATTAATGATTATAAGTCATATTACAGACATCTCAATTTGATCATGGGGGTTGCTCAATCTCATTGATTGAAATAAAGTAGCAGTACTTGAAAGATGGTTCAAAAGAAGGGTTATGACATAAATACCCCCGCCACTTGACAATCACGTTACTCATAACCGTCTCTTTCTCTCTAAATTCAATTTTTTTTTTGAAACGGTTTGTTCCATTTGAGTCACACACAAATCTAGTCACCAGTTGCCTAGGGTTTCGGTCCATCAAATTAGGGTTTAGGTTTTTTCTCAAAAGTCTCTAACACTTTGGCACTTTGCTATATTAACTTGAAATGAAGTTGAAAATTTAAACCATCCCCATAAAATGATAATTTAAAAATTGCTTTATATTTTGATTAAAATCGAAAACCAATCTCACACTTTTGAATTATATAGAAATCGAAGTTTTTGGTTAAAAAATAATCGTAGAGGCAATTCAAATGTTATAGTAGAGAGAGGAGAGAGGCTCTGCCTTCTCTCTAGAAATACACCGCCTTCTACCGTTTCTCGTTCCCGCTGCAGCAATCCGTCGTCGGCTTCTTGCTATGGCAGCGGGAGCCGACGGTGATGTCGCCCCTGCGGGCGGTCTTCTTCTTCCTCATGCTGGGTCTTCCCGTTCAGATGGCTGATTCCGGCGGCTGCTACGACGGCCCTGACATTCGTCTGGCCGGCCTTCTCGCGCCATCGGGCAAGCCTTTTTCTCCAGTCGACGTCGGCAGCGGCAGCGGTTAGATCGGCCGATCCTCTTGGATATGGCCAGATCTGGTGTGATTCGATGTGAGTTGTTGATCGGCGGCCCAGAAGTTCGTCTGGCCCCGTCCTCTCCGCTGGGACACCGACGGTAGCCAAAGGTCTCCTCCTCCTCTGTCGGTGATAGGCTCAGTCGGTTGCTTTAGTCCTCCTTGTGAGGTAGTTTGGTTTTTTAGTTGCGTTTCGGCGGTGGGCGACAGCTTTTCAGCGGCCGGCGCTTGGATAGGTGGCGCAGGGTTCCGATCAGCATCAGGCGGCGTCCTGGTGGGTCTTCTCCGGCGGCATGGGCGTCCCTCCTCCGGTTTGGCTGTTGTCCGGTTGTTTGGATTTTGTTTTTGGGTTTGTACAGTTGGTTTGGTGAAACCGTTTGGTTTCCTTGTTGTATATTTCGCCTTTGTGTGCAGGTTTTTCTCCCGATTGTGGGACTCTCATCTGGGTTGGGCTCGAGTGTTTTATTATGTGGAGTCCCGGTTGTGTTTGTAAACATGCTGGTCATGTTCTTGCCCTGGAACTGGTTTTCCAGGTGCCCTTTCCATCAAAAAATAAAAAATAAAAAATGTTATAGTATAGTGGGCCAGCAATGGGGTCAAACAATTAATTTTTTTATTTTTCTTGACAAAAGTATATAATTGATTGATTTTCAATCTATAATAGTAATTGGATTGTCAAAAAATGAAAAAAAAAAAAATACATATATACACACGTGAACTTTTTTTTTTTTTTTTTTTTTTTAAGGAATGCACACGTGAACTTATTACTATTAAACTTAACCAAACTCCTACCAAGATTTAATAAAATATTACAGTTTGACCCTTATAATTATATTATATTACAATATTTCAATATATTTAGATTCTTGAATTATAAATTATTATGTCAGGTATATCCAAGGAACTTAATATCGGTATCGGTATCAATATCGGGCTTCTAAATTTATGGATATTTTGGAGATATTATCGATATCGGTGGATATTCTGTCAAAAATTAAAAAAATGATAGATATTTACATTTAAAGTTATATTTTTTTTGTGAAATCTTAGGACAAGTTTAAACAAGTAATTATACATCAAATTAATCATATTTCAACGATAAATTAGCATAGTTATGAGTTTATTATAAATTATAACATAGATAGAGTCTATATATAATTTTTTTAATTGAGTATTTAATAGAATAATATTTTGTTTCACTTTTACAATATTATATGCAATATAAAGAGACTAAATATTTAATAAACAAATAGATGAATGATTGAAGAAGATTTTCGTTGTTGCATTCATTTTGTTTCTATTTGGCATAGACATTCATTATTAATATTCTCTGCCATACTATTTGGCATAGGCATGCATTATTATTCTCTACCATACTATTTTTCAAAATTCTATCATTATGATTCTTTAGCGTACGGGCCATACTAAATAATCGTGTTCTTATTTATTTTTTATTTTATTTTTTTATAAAAATAATTGAGTTTCTTTAGATTCTCTACTCAAAAGAAACAATTGTGGGTTTTTACACGTTTTGCACATATAATTTTGAGATTCTTTTATTTGGAATGTCGGCACAAAGTTATAAAAAAATCAATTCTATATATTTATAAATTGATTGGTACATATTTAATACTATTTGGAATCAGTTTTACACATTTGAGTCACAAACATTTTTTTTTTTTTTTTTTTCAGATTGCTTTCACAAAATTTTACATATTTTACACGTCCACTCTTTGGTTTTTTATCCAATATTACTTCAAGTCCTCAATAATTTTACTATTGACTATTATGTCAAATTTTTTTATAAATTTGTTAATGCTTCTTCTAAAATAATTTTCAATCTAAATTATTTTAACAATAATTTAATTTTTAGGATTAAAAAAATTATTTTAATAATATGCAAAATATCCATGGACTTTCAGGGTAAAATTCGTGAAATTTTGGGAATTTCGAGATATTTTGGGATATTTCGGGAATATAGGGAGATTTTTATGGATATTTTAAAATCGGCCAGATATTCTGCAGGATATTGGATATTTGCCTGTTTCGATATCGGTCCCTCCAAAATACGGATATATCGATGGATATTTCGGTATATCTATCGATTTTAAGTACCCTGGGTATATCTAAAGATATTATCATGCGGTTTCACTAATTCTCATTACCTACCGAGAATTAGTGTAACTTTTTTTTACACTATTTCCCGGTAATGAGAATTAGTGTAACTGCACGATAATATCATCAAGTATACCTAACCTGATAACTTCTGTTTTTGTATATCACTATTATCTCTACCGATCTACCCTACCCGTTTTCTATCTTTTATTTCTTTCTATTCTCTACGGACTACGGTCTACGGTTGTTGTGTTTTTGCTCTTTTGTGTTATGTGTTTTCATTGTGTTTCTATGCCCCATTTTAGACTTCCTTGTAACTTTCTAATCATATTTCCAATATACAATCTTATAAATTATTTGTTATTTCCTTATGTATTATTTTATTATTTTGTTAGGATGAGCTTGTTTTATTAAAACTGATTTATGATTAATTTGATTTAGTTAAATTTGTCTATGATTTGTTTATTGTTAGAATAATAGAACATACCGATACGATTATTTTTGTATGAACTTGTTAATTTACAAGTATTTTCTTTCACTGTTACAATAAATTCGGGATTTGAGGAATGAGGATACGACTAGAAGACTGCTGAGAAAGAATATTGTCTTATGTTGGAGTGATCCAAATGTTAAATATGACAGTACAGAGGTGGTACCTAAAACTTGACCTCATCTTAATTAAGCTTGGTAGTTTTCCTGGTTTGGTATCTGGCATGATCAACGCAAACAACTTTATTGAAAACATAAATAAATAATTAACCGAAGGATTCAAATTAGCTTTTCAAAAAAAGTGTCTTAATTTGTATCTAACCAATCAAATTAGGATATGTGTTTATATATTTTTTTTCAACTTCTTCCATAAATGTAGACACGTGTCCCAATTTGGTTGGTTAGACATAAATTGGGACACCATTTTAATTTGGACAACTTATTTGAGTCCTTAAACAAAAACAAAACATAGGCTTTCAATCATTTTCAATCGAAAACAATTTTTGAAAATTAATGATCCCTTATCTTATGAATGTTCATATTTGGGACGCTCCCTGTATATGGCTGCATTTTAATGGGACCATTATCAACTTTGATTAAGACTTGTATAATATAATTTAAAAGTTTTTGAGCGATACACGATACATAATCGAAGATAACTTTTGAAAATTAATGAATAAAAACGTGTTTTCTTTTTTTGAATGCGAAATTAAACTCACCCAACTCTTATTTTCGATCACACAAAATTGTCTTCGGACGTAATTCCAATTCTATCTCTTACTCATTCAGCTTGACAATATTTCAGATTCGAGTCACCATAGTCATCGGTGGAATCGGAATCAACTTTGATAAAGGCTCTAACTAATAGAAGTTTAACGTTTCTACATAATACATAATCAAGTGGTGTGTATTTACATAAATAATGATTGAAATAAAAGTATTGAATAATGCAAGTGGATCAATGAGACCATATCCATGCAGTTATATCAGTTAGAGGCCGGCATGCCAAAAAAAATTAACACTGTACACCGGTACAGATTAGAATCCCACACACGAACAAAATATGAAGATCTAGCTCTTGGCCGGATATATATATATATATATATATATATATATATACGGTCCCGATCCTATCAGGATACACTGATATAACTTTATCAGGATATTGAATGTGAGCCATTCATTTATAACAGTGATTTGACAAGTGCATACATACCAAGTCAAAGTATGTAAAACGAGTGGCTCACATTCAATATCCTTATATAATTCTATCAGGATGCACTGATAGGATAATTTTCGTATATATATATATATATATATATATATATATATATATTTATATTTATATATAAATGTTCACGTCAATGCGCATTGATATAACTTCATCAGTGCGTTGGATATGGACCATTAGATTTATATACTTTGACTCAAAGTGTATGCATTTGTCAAAATTTCTCTGTAATTAGTGGTCCACATGTATTTGTACTGATATAGTTACATCAGTACGCACTGACAAGAACGAGACCGATATATATATATATATATAAATGTTCACGTTAGTATGCATATATATATATATAGATATATAGATTAATATGGATTCCATCATTGTATCCCCAGATACAAAGTTTACTTTACAGCCATTTTAATCCAATTAATCCATTCACTCATTACCCACTTGCGAGTAAATTAGTAATTATGTTCTTATTCTCTGTTTTTTTTTTTTTTTTAATATATATAATTAGTAAATTAGTAATCATCACTCGTCACAGCCTAAGTCATAATCCAATTAATCAATGCAATCGTACGATAAACCCAATTTTTGCATCATTTACTCTAAGAATTTCTATTTCACTTTGTCTTATTATTATTATTATTATTATTATTATATATACTTTTATAATGAAAGAGTCACGCTTTTTTTAACATATCAATTTGTCGTATGTTTTAATGTTTGATTGAATAGTTTTGACTTTAGTAAATGTGAACGCAATGAAAGTTGTAAACCATCAAATTAATGATTATAAGTCATATTACAGACATCTCAATTTAATCACGTGGGTTGCTCGATCTCATTGATTGAAATATAGTACTAGTACTTGAAAGATAGTTCAAAAGAAGGGTTATGGCATAAATACCCCCGCCACTTGACGATCACGGTAGCCGTAACCGACTCTCTCTCTCTCTCTCTAAATTCAATTTTTTTTGAAACGGTTTGTTTCATTCGAGTAACATACAATAGGGTTTCGATCTTTCAAATTAGGGTTTGGTTTTTTCTCAAAAGTCTCTAACACTTTGCTATATTAACTTGAAATGAAGTTGATAATTTAAACCATCCCCATAAAATGATAATTAAAAAAATGCTTTATATTTTGATTAAGATCGAAAACCAATCTCACACTTTTGAATTATATAGAAATCGAAGTATTTGGTTAAAAAAAAATTGTAGAGGCAAGTCAAATGTTAAGTAGAGTGGGCCAGCAATGGGGTCAAACAATTAATTAATTAATTAATTTTTTTTATTTTTTTTTTTTATTTTTTTTTTTATTGACAAAAGTATATAATTGATTGATTTGCGATCTATAATAGTAATTGGATTGTCAAAAAATGACAAAAAAAAAAAAAAAAACATATATACACACACGTGAACTTATTACTATTAAACTCAACCAAACTCCTACCAAGATTTAATAAAATAAAATTATTCATATGTTAGACGAGATGATTTTTTATTTTTATTTTAATACTTTTATTGTTATCAATTAATAATATAAATAAAACATGCTCATTTAAATTGTGCTTCAATGATTAAAATAAAGTCCTATTTCAACTTCCAAAATTTATATTTTGTTTTGTGTCCAAAGCATTTTGTTTTAGTTAAGATAGTTTAGTAAATAAAAGGGAAACTATCATTTTCCCCCCTGTAGTTTACCATATTCATAAAGTTACCCCCCCTAGTTTTAGAAATGGTTGGTCTTCCCCCTCTAGTTTGCCATATTCGAATATTTACCCCCTACCGTTAGGATTTCTGTTAAATAAGGGTTTGACCGTTAAATACAAAGGAGAAAATACATTTTCCCCCCTGTAGTTTGCCATATTCATAAAGTTGCCCCCCTAGTTTCAGAATGGTTGATCTTCCCCCTTTAGTTTGCCATATTCAAATATTTACCCCCTACCCTTAGGATTTCCGTTAAATAATGGTTTGACCGCTAAATACAAAGGAGAAAGTACGTTTTTACCCCTAATAATAACGTTGATTTAAAAAAAAAAAAAAGTTGGGAAATCCGAAATCTTCAAAAAGTTGATTTATTATTATTATTATTATTATATAATTTGATTAGTTTTTTTTTTTTTTTTTTACAATTATATTATTTTATAATTTTTGATATTAATATTTTTTTATATAATTATCTCTACCGTCCATGTTTGAGATGGATGGTAGAGATTGAATCTGGAGATAATTAATAATTGTTTTTTAATTTCAAGGGAAAGAGAGATAATTAAGGCTTGAAAGTTGAAATTGATGTTTTTAATTTTTTAATATTATTTTTAATATCTTTTAATAATTATTAAATATACCTTGTTAAGCTAATTCTGTTTTTTTTTTTTTTTTTAAATCAACGTTATTATTAGGGGTAAAAACGTACTTTCTCCTTTGCATTTAACGATCAAACCATTATTTAACGGAAATCCTAAGGGTAGGGGGTAAATATTCAAATATGGCAAACTAGAGGGGGAAGACCAACCATTCTGAAACTAGGGGGGCAACTTTATGAATATGGTAAACTACAGGGGGGAAAATGTATTTTCTCCTTTGTATTTAACGGTCAAACCCTTATTTAACAGAAATCCTAACGGTATGGGGTAAATATTCGAATATGGCAAACTAGAGGGGGAAGACCAACCATTTCTGAAACTAGGGGGGGCAACTTTATGAATATTGTAAACTACAGGGGAAAAATGATACTTAAAATAAGGGTATTTTCATAAATGTCTAACAAAGTGGGGAATTTTTGTAATAACGTAAAATCATTTTTCCAAAAAGTCAGCGAGGGCCAGAGAGTAGAGCACTATTCAAATAGTTCTTATTAAGTGGGTTTTTGCTAATTGGATGATAGTTCTTATCTAGTTTTTGAACCCTAAAGCTGTCTTTTGAATTTAGTCAAATTTCAATGGTTTATTTTTTAATTTAATTTAATTTAATTTTATTTATTAATTCTCCCAAAAATTCCAATGAAATTCGATTATGTGTACACATTAATATACACAACATTGAATTTGGACGGTGAATTAATTAGATAGAGTCATAGAGAAATTATGAGACATTGTGTAGTTGTGTGTGGACCGTGGACTGCATGTGCATTTGTGTGTGCAATAATGCACATTTTTTTTTCTTTTCAAGTGGATAAACTCATTGAGATTTTGCACTTTTAAGTCACACGTGAAAGGGACACAACTACGTTTTTTCTTTGACTAGGTGTGTATCCAACTATCCATGAACAAAGGAATCACCTTTTATCATTATTGATATCCTCTCATTTTAATTTATTATAATCTTTTTTTTTTTTTTTTTACTTCAAGAGAAATCATGACAAGTCACTGTATCTATTTTAACTAGTTTAATATATAAAAATACTACAAGGCCGAGTGTAGGCACTATATATGTGCAAATTTTCCTATTGGGTGGTTCTTGTCCCACTATATGTGGGTGCTCTCTCTCCTCATCCGTGGGAGCAGCAGTCCGGGCTGAGCTCATAGGGCATATCTCTCGCTGGTCCCGGCAGTTGTAATTGTCTGTGTTGTACTTAAAAAAAAAAAAAAAAAAAATTCAAAAGAGCAAACATGTGGAAATGTTGAATGCAAATGCAATTAATGAAAAGACATAAAATCAAAATGGAGGAGAAGACCCCTTTATTGCGGTGGACTTGAGCTGATGCATGGAGATTGGTCCACAAGTTGGGGACCATATCTTATTAATCTATTTAATAGAAAAACTTTTGGTTCAATTTCAATGATAAATCCTACATTAGACATGAGTTACGGACTAGGAAGGTCCACGCATCCATGAAAGTAGAATTATATTTATTTACGGACTAGGAAAATGTTAATATGTGTCCTTACGTCGTATGTTATGAATAAAAAAAATAAAAATTATAAAACATATCAAATTGACAATATCTTATGTTCGAATCGTCGTTACGGCAAGTGGTATATATATAAATATATAGTTAATTACTACTTGACAATTGAAGATTCGTGTTTTTAAAGTCTTAATCGTTAATACACGAGTTTTTGTCACTTTGTTTTCAAATGTACTTCTTTGTTTTTGACAATTGAAAAGAAGGCGAGCATTCACTTTGGGTAAAAAAAAAAAAAAAACACCTACTTTTTGCCATTTTGTTTTCAAATGTACTTCACTTTTTACTTTTTTAGTATATGTGTAGTGTACCTCCCTTCCATATTAGTGGTAAGGAGTTTATGGGAGTAGTTATCTTTCGTATAGAGTTAGAAGTAGATATCCGGATAGTACGTGTATTGTTTGGTCTCGATGGTCCTATTATAATAGTTCTTGTAATACTTTAAAAAAAAAAACAACTTCTATTGAAATATGAAAAAAAAAATTTCAGTGGGATCATACCAGCACTAATGCACCGAATTCCATAAAAACTAAGAAATAAAATGTGTTTGGAAGATAACAGAGGCTAGAGGGAGTCGGGGAGGAATCCAGATTGGAGAGAAGTGGAAGGAGCTTTGGTGGTTGACCAGCCAGTCGTAGGGCCTTTTGAGAATTCTGGAGATCAGAGACCAGACCCTTGAGTGACCCAGTTTTTAACAGCCCTCCTGGAGATGTAAATTGTATGATTCTTGGATTTGGCCCGGACCGGCCTAGCCCATTCAAGCACAGCCCATTGGAGGTATTTATTGACAACCAGTTACCAAAGCCCACGCGAGTCTTCCCTTACTCTCTATTCAACTCTCTCTCTCTCTATATCTCTCTCTCGCAGACACTGGTTCTGGTTGCTTGTCAATTCCCTCCAAGAAAACAAAGATGGTGCAGTTTCAGCTTCAACAATTATCAACAACAATCAGACCTTGTAATTACTCATGCAATTACACGCCTTTAACTTCTCTTATATTCCCAAAATCTCCCCCACTTGCTTCCCTGCCAAAACTCGCACTACCCATCAAGCCCCCTCTTCTAAACTCTTCACTATCCCTCCGATCTCGCTTTATATGCAAAATGAACGGTTCAGGTAAAATTCCTACCTGTTCTCTTGTGCCCTCACTATATAGCGTGTAATAATTTTGATTGGGGACTTTTCACAAATAGTTTGTGTGCATTTGTTATGTTGAACGAGACACTCAATTAGTATTTGTTTAGTGGAACAATTAACTGTTTAAACTACATTATAATAATATTTTGATTAGATATGATATCGCAGCTTGAACTTGACAAGCCTGAAGAGAGACGGAAACCGGGTAAACGCGGGAATGGCATATTTTGGATCATTCTTATCAATATTGGAGTTTTTGTGGTTGATCATTTTTTTCAGGTAATGATTTATTGTGTTCAAGAGTAGTTTGAATTTCTATGACTGTGTTGTAACTAGTAGAATGATCTGGCCTTTTGATAGGATAAATTTTTGTATCACAATTTTATTAAAGAGAATTGAAAACGTTTTATTTCTGGATGTACCAATGAATTTTGATGCTAGAATTAACGGTCATGGTAACATAACATGTTTATCAGTAGGGAGTATTTGGAGTGCTTTTTGCTCGGTAGTGTTTCCTGTGAAAGTATCTGCAATGTTTCTTCGAGAAGCACTCACGGGTTAAATCACTCCCAATCGCGCCCTTAGTCATCTTGTTTTACATGGCAGGCTAAATCAATCTAACACCATTTTTTCGATTTCAATTAGGTTCGTAGCATCAAATCTATGTACCTGTACCACAATCGGCCAGCTTGGTATCAATTTGTGACTGCAACATTTTGTCATGCTAGCTGGTGAGATTTGGTATCTCTATATTGCATGATAGTTTATCCTTTTCATTTAGATAGGCTCTTACTATATTGCGATGAATTATTTCCAGGAAGCATCTTTCCAGCAACCTTTTTTTCTTGTACATCTTTGGTAAGTGTTTGATCTTCTTTGTAATTGGAGAATATTTGGTTATTTGATGATGGGGATTCCATCTGAACTATATAGATTCTGGAATTTGATTGCCACTTCTTCTGTAAATAGGAAGCTTGTTGAAGAGGAGGAAGGGAGCTTCGGATTGTGGCTTTCTTACATTTTTACGGGTGCTGGAGCGAATCTTGTTTCATGGCTGGTTTTACCAAGAAATGCAGTTTCTGTTGGAGCCTCGGGCGCTGTTTTTGGTTTATTTGCAATCAGTGTCCTTGTAAAGGTATTTGAACATAGGCTATGTACACATTAAAATGAAGTTAGTTTGCTTAAAATTTTCAACTCAGTTTTGATTCTTGTAGATGTCTTGGGACTGGAGGAAGATCCTTGAAGTGCTTATACTGGGCCAATTCGTTGTTGAGAAGGTGAGCATAATCCTCTATCTCGTAAATTATACTAATTGAATTGACTTTCAAACTGAAGTAGAAATTTTTGCTGTTCATAGTATTGTGTAGTAAATTATATGGGCCAATCTGGATGATTATGATGTCATCACTGTGGAAATTATATCTATATTTTCTATCCGTACTTTCTCAGTGTTGTTTCTGTGGATTCTATAGGTAATGGAGGCAGCCCAAGCTTCAGCTGGATTGTCAATCGCCTTCCATGGTGGCTATCATGTGCAGAGTATCAATCACATTGCGCACCTCTCTGGTGCTCTTATCGGTGTACTTCTAGTATGGATTCTCAGCAGAGTTCCATCATTTCAATCTCCTGATCAAGATGCATTGAAATTGCAGGGAAAACGGGACAAAACACCATAAATTAAGCCTATATATTCATCCAATGTCTTTGTATAGGAAATCAGATTACGCATTTCGCTTGCAACTATTTATTTTTGGAACTGTGAATTCTACCATTGTACCCATATCGGATTACGTATTTACATTGTAACCATATCAACTTGCATAAAAGAAACATTGTTTCATGAATATATAAGCAAGATCTCTTTGCTATGTACAACATTTTGATTACATTTTTCATTTGTTTCCTGGAAGGAGAATATGAATTCAGTTGCATCCAGAAAGAAGCTTTTGTGTCTTCCCTTCAATTCAGGAATACTACTGCACATGACTGTGCAAGATGACCATACATACCGAGCTGACCTTGAGACTGCTTCTGGCAAATAGTAGGAAACCTTGCCCCGGATTTACAAGTATGCGAAAGATACATGGATGTTGTAGTGAGCGACGAGCACTCCAATGAAGAATCAGCATCCCGCAACACCATCCGACCTTTCTTAAGAGCTCCTTGTGACCCTTTTTGATCAGGGGTGACAATGCCTGGTATACGTAAAATATTAGAATAAGGGGCGCTCGTAGCTTGTTTATGATAGAGTTTCTCTAAGCTTTCGAGGTTTATCTCTTCCTCGGTCTCTATTTTAGGGATTCTTTCCTTGCTTTTGATTGAACTTAGTATTCTATTCGCCTCTTTTGTCAATCCAGTGGCAGACCAAGCTTCTGCGAGAAGCATGTAGGTGGATTTCTCAGGCTGGACCCCAAATGCTTTCATAATTTGGAGAATTTCCTCAGCTTTCCATGGTTGCTTGGCTTCACTGTATCCCCACATTAGGGTCTCAAAAGTCTTCAAATTAGGGGAAATCCCATATTCACACATCTTGTCGAAAATCCTGATTGCATTGTCCAGTCTGCCTGCGCTGCACCATCCACTGATGACAGTGGTGAAAATTACAACATTTGGCTGGAATTCCGAATCAATCATGGATGTGAGGAGCTCTTCAGCTTTCTCAGGTTCTTGTGCTCGCACATAACCTTTAGCAAGAATGCTGTATGCATGTGCGTCGGGTTTTATACCAGCCTTCACCATGTCATCAAAGATTTCCCTGCACTTATCCATAAATCCTGCCGTGCTCCAGGCATTCATGATGGTGCTAAATGTTATCACATCTGGTTTCACCTTGAATTCTTCCATCAATGCTAGAACCTGCATATTAATGTTCAGGATGAAGTTTAAACACATAAATCCCGAGTCAGGTACACAAGTTTCAAAATAGTACACCTTTTGCATGTGAAAACACGTATTTGTAGGTAAAGCCAAGCTATAATTATATGCCAAAACTCACCTCATCGACCCCATCTCTATCCATCATTTCTGCAAAACCTTTGATCAGCGAGTTAAAAATAACAAGATTAGGAAGCACACCGCATTCCTTCATCCTATAGACAAACCTTAGTGCTCCCTTTATTTTGCCCTCTTTACAATATCCACTTATAATGATGCCACAAGTCCGCACATTAGGCTGCACACCATTGTTCTGCATTTCTATAATTACCTCCTCAGCTCGTTCAGTTTCTCCATTTTGAGCATAAGCTGTTGCTATCGTGTTATAAGTAACGGCATCAGGTTGCATCCCGGAAGCTATCATCTTATGCACCACATTCCATGCCTCCGTAATGTTCTTCTTGTTACACCATGCTCTCACTAGCACATTATAAGTCCTGAGGTTGGGTTTCACATTTCCCTCTGCACACATCAGGTCCAGCAGTTTGGCAGATTCTTCAGGCTTACCGGAAATGCCATACCCTTTGATTAATGTGTTATAAGTGCTAGTAGTGGGTTTCAATCCACTCTCCTTCATCTTCCAAAACGTTTCCATGGCTTCTTCTATGTTCCCGGATTCAGAGAAGGCATTTATTACAGCATTAAAGAATATCGAGTCAGGTTTCATTCCATTTTCTTCCACCTTCAAGACAATCGAATGTATGGAGTTGAAGCGTTTCTGGATGGTCAAGGCAGCCAAGAGGGTAGTGTACGTTATTAGAGATGGCTTGTGTCCTCCTTCAATCAAACTGTCGAAAACGGACAGGACTTCCTGGGGATTTCCTCTATTTATCAGAATGTTCATTAATTTTGTCTTTGAGCGCACAGTTCTACAACCATCTTTGGTCATGCAGGACTCACAATGGGATTGACTTTGGGAATCTAAAGACTTCAAATTTTCATAGGATTGATTCTTTTCACCTGGATTATACTCCTGCGAAGTTAAAAATAAATGAAATATTCATCTCTAAGCTTTATGAAAACAGAAAACATACAAAATAAGAATCGTCATAGTACATACACATTGTATCTCGAACATGCTAGTCAAAGAACATACTTTAATACAAAAATGATGCAACCCAGACAATTAAATCAGTATACCTTAGTCAGTTGTGTTTGACGTTTGTCATTGGTTCGTGAAAGAGCCTTCCCTTTACCAAATTCTCCCATATGATCCTCTGAGCTTGTACGCGTAAACGGTAAACCTGAAAGTTTTAACTGATCTAGTTTTAAACAGATTGCAAGCAAAGACCAGAACTTGGAATTTCATCCTACCTACCATTACAATTCCCTCATAAGAAATTACTATATAAAATATACCTATACACCAAACAAGTTTATGAATCTAATTAGAAATTTGGTCAAGCTAAAATCCAAAGACCCAACTACTGTATTCGAAAACATGAGAGATTAATGATCACCATTTGGGGTTTACATTGCATTTGAAAATTTAACCAAAGAGAATCCAAACAATTCAAGAAAGAAAGGAAAAAAAATAAAAAAATAAAAAAATCCCCATTTGGGTATTTTTATATGGCATCATTTCATCAAATTATTATAGATCAATTCAATTTATAATCCAAAATATCAATTACAAACACTAACCAAATAACTAAAGCAAGAACTCTTAAACATTAAATACTCCATCAAGAAACAAAGCTAGGTTATTACATCAACTAACATAAGTTCAAAACATACCCAACAAAAAAAAAAAAAAAAAACTTGAAACATTTAGACAATGAAAACTTACAAGTAGCAGCTGTTGGCTTCACTAGTTGAAGATGTGCAAGAGAGATGGAGAGAGTGAGGAAACAGAGATTGAATTTGAGTGTGGAGTTATAGTGCATGGAATCCCATGAAATCCAATTAAAAAATATTATCCACAGATATTGCTAACACAACAAAGACAAACAACAGTAGATAAGAGTACAACAAAAGTGAGGCTTGAAATGTTTTGCTAAATTTGCTCCCTATTTATCGTTTTTTTTTTTTGTTGTTGTTGTTGTATGTTAATGGGCTGAGGCCCGGCCCATAAAATTATCTGTTTGGGCTCACTGTATAGTTGAAAGGACGATATTCTCCCCTAGTACGTGTCCTCCAAGCTTGAAAGCCTAAAACGCATTTCCCGGAAAAAAAATTTCTCATGTAAAGAGAATTCTCGGAAAAAAAAAAGGGTTTTGTAAATATTATAGAGCCAACAAAAGCACTGTAATCAGAGAGAGAGAGAGAGAGAGAGAGAGAGAGAGGCAAATAAATACACACAAAGGCCATGAAAAGACTCTAAAAAAAACACTCCATTTCTATCTCTCTGTCATTGCGTTGATTGTATGGGAATTTAGAGGGAGATGTTGAAGTTGTGGAAATGGTACCAGAATTGCTTGGCGGTTCATCCAGTGAAGACGCAAGTGATAAGCTCTGGTATGATTTGGGGTTTTGGAGATATAGCTGCTCAGATCATCACTCATTATACTGCCAAGAAGTATCAGAATCAGGTACATTTCTTGAATAACCATCAATAAAAATTTAATCTTTAGTAGTAATTCATTTCAAACAGGTATATTTCTTGATACCCATCAAGAAAATTTTAATTTTTTGAAGGATGGATTTCATTTCATGTTTTTAGAAAACTGTTGTTTGTTCTTGTGATGATTATGTTTCTCAAAGTTGTGGTATTTCATATACTAAAAGAATTAAAGATACGTACATTGAGCTAGTTGTGAATCGAATACAGGGTTGATTGTGTATGAAAAGTATTGTTTAGGTTGATTGATGTGACTGGAAATGCATCCACGAAGCAACAAGAATTTCCGTTGAATTTTTGTTTTCTGTTTTTATACTCCAGTTATGGATTCCTCTTAACCCAAAAGCTCGAAAAGGTGTGATCTTGATGCTAGTTTCATGTTTGAAAAAAGAACATGAAAGAGTTCTCTGTTTGACTTTAAACTATAAGAAAAAATTTGGCTGAAATGTTGTAGGTCAAATTCCTGCCATTACAGCTTTTAGATAAAACTTTTTAGTTCTTTTGTGAATGAGGAGATTATGCATTTCACACATGTGTTCTGGAGAAGTAAAAAGTCTATTCGTAGTTACCCACACTCGTTCATGAACTTCTCCGATTGTGAGTTGTCGTTCTTGAAAATTGTAATTTTCTTGCCATATAATGTCACTTGTGATTTTTTTCCCTTCCAAATTTTGCGTTCAAACTGTTGTAAGCATTAGTTAATGTCTTTTGATAGGATGAAAAACCCGTTTTTGATACAAGCTATGAAAACAAAATAAAGAAGATCAACTGGAAACGAGTGGCCACAACAAGCCTGTTTGGCTTCACATTTGTTGGACCTGTTGGACACTTTTGGTAAGTGGATCTTGCATTCATTTTTTCACTTGACTATACACTATCAAGTACACAGCTTTGGTATTTTTTTTTTATAAAAAAAACTAATGAATCCTGGAGCTAGAATCGGAATTTTATCAGGTTAAGCTTCTTACATTTCTCTGTTTACTGGGTTTACAGGTATGAAGGCTTGGACCGATTTATAAAGTCACGAGTTTTATTGCGAGAGAATTCCTTTTCTTTTGTTGCTACTAAAACTGTAATAGATTCGATAATCTTTGGACCGTTGGATTTGCTTGTGTTTTTCACTTACATGGGGTTTACTGCTGGAAAGAGTTGGCCTCAAATTAAAGAAGATGTTAGAAGGGATTTCTTCCCGGCCTTGATGCTCGAAGGAGGCATATGGCCAATCGTTCAGGTTGCAAATTTTCGATTTGTACCAGTTCGGTATCAACTTCTATATGTGAACTTCTTCTGCTTGCTGGATAGTTGTTTCTTATCATGGATCGAGCAGCAACACGATGCCCCTTGGAAGAAATGGTTGAAATCTTTACTGCCTTTAAAAGAAGACAAGGGCCAAGGTGGATGATAGTTCCCTCTTCAGTTCATGTAGAATTCTAAATAACCAATTCTGGATTTCATAGTTGGGATTTGAGAGGTGATGAGATTTTGCTTTCAATGTACAAGAAGTTAAATGTTGATTGCTAAATAGATTGTGCATTTTCTTGTCAATGCTAGTTTTCTTGTCAATGTTATAAAATCATTTACATCAAGCAAATGAAAATGAAGACTCAGAAACAAATAAAAAATTTCCTCTGATATGATCAATTGGATCTCTATCTATAACTAAAATCATTTACCAAATCAATAGGCTGCCCAGTTCCTGCAATTATAAACATTTCTTGTTGATGTTGTTTGAAAAGGCAGAAATTGGAAGGCTAATTAACCAACCAAAGTGTGGTTGAAACCATTGTGGGACAATATATCAGGTAATCAAAATTTTGCTCTGGGACACTGCCCTTGTCCGGGACCCACAATACTGATTCAGGTTTAACGACCCAAAAGGGTGAGCTCTATGTAAATGCAGAGTGTAACAATATTGATTCAGGTTTTATGGCCCAGGAATCCAGGATAGTTATCAAAATATGATACAAGAATCATGCATTTGATACAATTTGATATAAATAAGAAAATATTGATCATAATAATTACCATTTGATGGCAAGTATGGTAGCGGTTTACAATAATCTTGTTGAGGGCTGGTGGGATTTTTTCTTCTTCTTTTTCGTCTATCTTTGTAGAGAACTACATATAAAAGGAAAAATAGAACAAGTAAAATGACTCCGCCGAGGAAGCATCCGACTATGAGCTCTGTCCACACATGAGAGTGTTCCATCTTCTGCAAACGGAACCATGGCGTTTTTGGAGGAGAAGGTTGTGGTGGTGGTGGAGACTGTGAATATGGCGGAGGAACTGTTGGCGACGGAGATGGTGGAGGAGGAGTTGATGGGGTCAACGGAGCATCTGGAAATGAAACTTTGAAGGAGGAGAAGTAACTACTAATGATGATGGTGGTAGTAATGGAGACTCTTCACTCTAGAGGTGGTGGTAGTGGAGAAGTATCGGTGACCCCCGGTGGTATTGCGTTGGGTAGAGGCGGAGGCTTTGAGATGGCGGTGGGCGGTGGAGAAGATGGTGATGGAAATGGTGGTGTTGAAGAGAGATCAGGTAGTACTAAAGGAGGAGGAGCACTGGTGTGGTCATGTAGAGGTGGTGGTGGCAGTGGTGTCGGTGGCTGCAACGGCTAAATGGTTGCCGGATAAGGGCATATTTGAATAAATCTGATTAATTACTAAAAAAAAATGATATTAAATAGTGAAAACTATAGCTACGTAGGTGCACATGCAAATTACTTGAATATTATTAATGTTAATAGTGGATTTCATGTTCATGGCCATGGATTACTTGAGAATAGGTAGTGGTTCCTATATTTCTATTTTGAATTGGCATGAAAGACAACTTATTACTATAAATTAATTTTCTTTGTTTGTCAATTAAAGGAAATACAAGCAAAGACGATTTCTATTCAAAAATCATACTAACATTATCAAAGAGTGAAATACAAGCTTGTCCAGATGTAGCTTATTTTATGAACCAAGAAGCTTTTGTAAGCTCATGTCTACACCACTAAGACCAAAAAGCTTCTGCAAAAATGAATCATCTTTCAACTCTAGATTCCAACTTGTGTGAATAAACCCCTGCAAATCATAGTTGTATTCATCCCAAATGAACTAGGGATCTTCTGCAACTTCGAAAGAAGATTCGATTACTCGATTGCTATATTAGTATGACTGAGAGTGATAAAACAAATCTTCTGCAGGGCTGATAGCTCCTAGTTTCCCTTTCGTTTCAAGTTAAAGTTGAAACAAGATGACAGGCAGAGGGGTTCCCATGGATTTTTCGGTCTTAAATGGGGCATTGAAGATCAATCAACCTTCAATAGTGTCATAGAAGTGTAGACTTTTGGTTTAAATTCAGCCGGTGATAACTTTTCAAGACTGACATTGAAGATCATAGCTGACTTGCTTTCAACTCCATTTAGAGATACTACAAAATTCCATTCAATTTCATATCATTTATCACCCGATCCAATTTCTCAGACAATCCAGCTCTCCGATATCCAGCAATCAAAAAATCATAAGCTGATCTCGTGAGCTTATAAGAATCCTTAATATGGTCCAAAAACAGATCTAATCTGTCATAGGCTTTGCACCTGAAGTATGAACAGATTACCTTCTCGACATCATCTGCGAATTTGAATGAGAACCCTTCTTTCCCCATCCTACCCACCGAATACTCTACATCATCCAATCTATCTAACATGGCATACATTCTTATGATCCCGCAGTGTACCTTCTGCAAAACTTCATGAACCTGATTGGTCTTCATCAACGTTACAAGCAGCTCCTCCATTTCATCCACTTTCCCAAGTTCACAATACAATTTTACGAGCTTCTCAGCCATATTCAAACTAATTTTCCATCCCCCGTCTAGCAAAAACTTCAAGAACTCTTTAACTTTAACTACATTTCTACACTTACAAAGACCTCCAAGCACATTCTCTATCACAGCCATGCTAGGCATAAATCCTGACGACATCATTTCTTTAAAATATCCATCAGCGCCATCAAAATCTCTCAACTTAACACAACCAAAAACGAGAGACTCGTACGTTTGAACATTAGCAGAAAACCCAGCAGCTTTTTTTGCTAAGTACCATTTCATCATAGCATCAGCATTTACTAAGCTCGAAAACCCTGACACGAAAGTGTCATAAGTTTCGGAAGTAGGTTTATAGTCCTTGGATCCCATCATTATCTCAAACAAGCTAAGGGCTGTCACAACATCACCAGAGCACAAGCAAGCACTTATAAGGGAATCGAAAACTGAAGAATCAGGCTTGATTCCACGAGACTCCATCAGAGTAAAAACACGCATAGCAAGAGATACATTTCGAATCTTTCCACAGAGTGTTATCAAACTAGAGTATTGATCTAAACATGTTTCATTCTCCTTAAGCAATTTTTCCAATCTCCATTCTAAAACCTGACCAATTAAATGATTTGACATACATGAGATTACATTGCACTTAAACAAAAACTAATTACCCTAAAATATAAAATCAAATGAACCCACAATTGAATTTCTGCATACTAATTAAAGCAATAATTAATGAGTAGTAAAAATACCAATTGAGCTTTCTCAGGAGAAGAGGATCGGAGAGTGGTGAGGAGTGAATGTGAATCCCAGGAGAATTGAGAAGTGTCGTCGGAGTCAAGTGTGGTTTTGATTTGTGATTTTGGAATTTGGAGCAATCTATTGAGCAGAGGAGTATGAGATGAGACTTGTTGGTTACAAAACAAACGTTCAAATTTACCATGAACTGAGAACCTGCTATAACTAGTGCTAGTGCGAGCCACTGATAAAACCCTGGAAGCTAATGCCATTGTTTTTTCCAAGTGATCGGTGTTGCTCGATTGCTTCTTGTGCGGATCGCTGACTCGCTGTGCCATCAGAGTTCTTTATAGGGATATAATCATTTTCCTCCCTGTATTTTATCATATTAGGCACTTTTCCCCCTCTAGTTTCAGTAATGGCCATTTCACCCCTAAAAACTAAAAGATTAGACATCTTACCTATTCTAGTTTTAGTAATGACCATTTTCCTCCCTCAAAACCAAAATATTAGACATTTTACCCCTTAACCGTTAGGAAGTCCGTTAGTCAACAACTTTGACTGTCAAAAAATCAATTAAATGACCTTATTACCCTTGAACACATTAGTTATGCCCTCTAATGACACCACTAATTTATGAGACTAAACGGTATTATATTTGTTTTTTATTTTTATTTTTAATAATTTAGTTTTTAAATATTAATATATTTATCTTGCACAAACTTGAATTTCTTTTTGTCTCGGTCCCCCTAAAGCCAAATTCTTGGCTTCGCCCTTGGCAGGGGAGGAGATAGGCGGGGGCCTAATAATTTTTTTCTCTCAAAAAGTATAATATTTATATGTATTTTAAGTACTAACAATTAAAAGAAAATAATCTCTTTTCTAAAATTAAGAGTGTCGATATATGCACCCACACAATTAATTACCTTTATAGCTTATAAATTTAATTATTCATTAAAACTTTCATAAAAATAAAAAAAATAACATTAAAAAAAAAAGAAAAAAAAAAAGCACAATGGAGGCCCAAACGTGACTCGCCAATTATTGGTATGGTTCTTGAAAATCTTAATTTGAAACAGTGGCACGTACCTAAAAATTTGGTGATTTGTTTTTAATACAATAGAGTACTATTTCTGAGAATGAAGACAATGGTTTCCATTCATTGGTGTCTTTTGTGTTGATTTATGGTTTCATCGAGCTATAATATGCTATCACTTGGAGAAAGAAGTGTATATGAAGAAGAATATGTTTATGTTCATTGTCTGAATATGAGACATCTTCTTGTTGTGAAATGGAAGCTAATTAAAAACTTTCATTACCGCCAAAAGGCAACACTTAGCAAACCCAGAACAACAAGATCAAGACAAGAGCCACCACGACCAAAGCAAAAACAGAGCCTACAAGCCAACAACTCTAGAAACAAACGAAAAGAATAAAATTGAACAGAAGGTGCGATGTGCAACAACACTTTAGATAATTTATAAGAGAGAAATTTAAAAGTAACCATGTGAAACATTATACTTTTGTTAATAACCACTTTCGAAGTTTTAATTGTTAGTAACCACTTTTTTTAAAAAAATTCAATGTATGTCCATAAATTACCAGAGTACCCCTAAAAATAGTTTTTTTTAAAAAAACACCTCAAACTTGAAATCATGGCTAAAAACTTGAATGTTGAAACTTGAAATCATAGCTAAAATGAAATATGAAACTTGAAATCAAGGCTAAAATGAAATATGTAAAACTTGAAATCATGCCTAATTTCCCTTCCATCCCTTATTCCCCAAATCCCCAAATTCCAAATTAGGTTTTTTTTTTTTGAATGTCAGTCTCTTTTCTATAGATCAACTCGTCGGTAGAGGAGGAGCTCCGTCGGCCGTGGAGCCCAGGTGAAGCACGCCGCACGCCGCACGCCGCACGCCGCACGACGGCGCACGATGATGCACGGCGCCAAGCAGTGACGCACGACGCAGAGAGAGAGAGAGAAGTTCGGGGGAGAGAGAGAGGATGCCGCGACGATTGCTTGGTTCAGTTTTGAAGACGAAGACGTCGGCGACGATTTGCGACGACTTCCAGACGCTGGCGACGACAACGGCGTGATTTACGGGGGTCGGTTTGGACGGAGAGAGAGAGATCGGGGAGAGAGCAGTTGAGGAGAGAGAAAGAAAAAGAGAGAAAGAAGAGAGAGGGTGTGATTGGGATGGTTTTTATATGGGGGTATTCAAGTAATTTTACAAAAACATGGTTATTAATAAATAAAATTTCGTTTGTGGTTAAAAACGAATTTCCTATAATATATGTGGTCATTTTTGACAATTTTCACATAATTTAAACATTTAATGAAAAAAAATGATACGGTAGATAATTTAACACACTTACTGAAAAAACGAAACGTCGAGCAGCCCCTACGGTTGCATCATCTTCCAAAGACAGAGAGAGTTTTGAAACAAGTTTTAGTGGTACAGTAGGAAGTTTTATATAGAAAAAATATAAAATCTTCAAAGTGACAGCGACAGTGTTCGTTTCATACTCAATTCTAAACGTTGTTAAGAGCCATGAGTTCGAGCTAGATGGTGAGTAAAAAAATAGCAGGTAAAGTGAAGATCTTGTTTCATTATTAGGGAAATTTTCTAAGTTATAAGCCTTAATCTTTATATAGAAAAAAAAAAAAAAAAAGTCCCAACCAACAAATATTTCATGTATAAAATTGTCATAATGTTTTATATAAGCAAAGATATCTCTTACCCATCACATTATTTTTTAATTATATATAAACATAATTATTACCCTTTAAAGTCCAGTATATCTAAGAAAGTTTGATATGAGGAGCATCGGCAGCTATGAGCATGTGACTATAATCGTTTTAAGAATAAATTATTCATATGTTCCTATTTAACAATGTATTTAATGAATACATATCATGTAGATTATTAACCATGATCACTAAGAAATACTAGATGTGATAGATTATTAATTAAAATATTAAATTCATTTTGTGAGACATGCAAAACAGATGTTCCAGATATTAATGCTCGCTACATTGCAATACGAGGTCGAACTCACCGGTAACAAGATAATTTTACAATTAAACAGTATTATTGGATATGTATATATTTTATGTTGCAATTGATTCTTAATTACAAGAATTAAATATGAGTATAGATTCGATTATAAATGATTTTTTAGATTTTAAAGAGCGTCATTTTGATTCCTAAAACTTATGTTTATTTTATTTATTAATTTATAAGATTAAACACTATGACATTTGTTTTTTGTTTTTTTTTTTAATAATTTAGTATTTAAATATTAATATATCTGTCTTGCACAAACTTGAATTTCTTTTTGTCTCAGCCCCACTAAAGCGGGGGGGGGGGGGGGGGGGGGGGGGGGGGGGGGCGGGGGGTGCGTTGGGGGTTTGGTGCATGCCCCCCCAACCAAAATATTTTTAACAAATATGTAATGTATAAAATTGTCATAATGTGTTATATAAGCAAAGATATTTTTGACCCATCACATTATTTTTTTAATTATTAACATAATTATTACCCTTTAAAGTCCAATATATCTAAGAAAGTTTGATATGAGGAGCATCGGTAGCTATGAACATGTGATCATAATCGTTTTAAGAATAAATTATTCATATGTTCCGATTTAATAATGTATTTAATGAATAGATATCATGGAGATTATTAACTATGGTCACTAAGAAATACTGGATTTGATAGATTATTAATTAAAGTAGTAAGTTCATTTTGTGAGACATGCAAAATAGATGTTCCAAATATTAATGCTCGCTAAGTTACAATACGAGGTCAAACTCACTAGCCAAACACTTACTTTCTCTGAGAATATTAAGGATGTTAATTGAGTGGTGCTATTGGCACACCCCCTACTGATCTATTTATGCCCCATTTATTTAAATTTTGATTTAATTAAATAAAGTTAAATGTTTTTATTAATTTATTTTATTTATTTTCAAAACTACCCTTTTACTTATTTTTCAAACTTAATAAACCTCATCTCTAATATCTCTATCTATTTCAGATCTCTTTATCTAGTACAAGTATTTTTAGGGTTTGAGATCTTTTTTTTTTTTTTTGAACTACTGGAATTTTATTAAAGAGCCAAAACAAAGGCAGGAACAACACCACCACTGAAAACCCAAACAACAGCAGAGCCCCAACACAGAAAAGGAGCAAACGAGACCATCCACAATAGGGCAAGACAAAGACAACATCAAAAACAAGAAAAAAGGAAATAGATAAAGATTGAAGTGAGATCTGAGGAGTAGGCGTGATATTATATAAAAGAAGATTAAAAGGAAATAAGGAGAGAAGTTGGATTTTCGTACAAAAGCATCAAGAGAAACAAAGAAAGAATGAAACAGGGGAAGCGATAGAGAAATCAAGAGAAATATAGAGAAAGCAAGGAATTGAAGAAGAAGAAGAAAAGGGGAAGCGACAGAGAAATATATGCGATGGATTGGAGAAAAAGCAAACAGAGTGAAAAACATAAAAATACAGACAACATTCACTTTGTAGATTGCTTATTTACACAATTAAGTAATTAAAATACATAATAAAGTCACATAAAACACAATTAAATAATCTCTCACCGAATAATATCAACACCAGAGCTAGGATTTGAGAGTTATGAAAAAAAAATTCAAGAAAATGATTAAAAAAATAATAATAATAATTATTATTATTATTTTAAGAAATAATGTGGGGTTTTATTAGATTTACTTTATAGAATTTTTTTTTCCTTAAATTGTATATCTCTTTTAGTAATTTTGATAAATGAAAAATAATAATACTATATAATTAAAAAAGTGGGGCATAAACAGATCAGTAGGGGTGTACCAATAGAACCACTCATGTTAATTTTTTAATTTAAAAAAAAAACTCGTTTTAAAAAAACTCACATGGACCAACTCCTTCTCAAGATCTTCTTTTGCAGAATACCCAATGATCAATCCACCAACATCATTTTTTTGAACTTGAGAAACAATAAAAACAAATTACAAAAAAATATCGCAAGGAATTATTACAAAATAAAAAGAAAAGTTTACCACATTGGCTATATATTTTGCAAGCGATTCTGGTTTTTTGCTTCAATTAATTTTGCATGTCCTACAATTAAAATAGAACAAAAATTATTGACAATTAAAAAATTAGAAAAAGAAAAAACAATAAACTGACATACTGAAATGGCGAACATGATAAGAGAGCAAAATCCGTTAGAGCAAGCCCGGTGTTGGACTCACACGTGTCGATACTGAGGAAACGGCAAGAGACGGGAGAATATTTCAATTCATTAAACAGCCGCAACGGCTTCACATAAGGCATCCTGAATCACCAAATTAATATAGTTACAAATGCAATATTATTGACAATTCTTACAATGAAATATTGCCAACTCTAACTAGTATGTATGACTAACATTTCAAGAAAGCTTTTGGTATGAGTTTATCGTCAAACTCACATGCTCTCATTCTGAACTGGAAATACAAAGATAAACTGAAGATCAATGGCTTTACGGAGGAAAAAGTTGCTCCTGAACAAGGCTGATCAATGTGTTTTATAAGCAAACATACCTTTGACCCATCACATTATTATTTTTTAATTATAAACATAATTATTATCCTTTAAAGTCCGATATATCTAAGAAAGTTTGATATGAGGAGCATCAACAGCTATGAGCATGTGACCATAATTGTTTTAAGAATAAATTACTCATATGTTCCTATTGAATAAAGTGTTTAATGAATATATATCATGTAGATTATTAACTATGATCACTAAGAAATACTGGATGTGATAGATTATTAATTAAAGTAGTAAGTTCATTTTGTGAGACATGCAGAATAGATGTTCCAGATATTAATGATTGCTACGTTGCAATACGAGATCGAACTCACCAGCCAAACACTTGCTTTCTTTGAGAATATTAAGGATGTTAATTTTTATTTAAAAAAAAAAAAACTAATTTAAAAAAAACTCACATGGACCAACTCCTTCTCAAGATCTTCTATTGCAGAATACTCGATGATCAATCTACCAACATCATTTTTTTGAACCTGAGAAACAATAAAAACAAATTACAAAAAAATATCACAAGAAATTATTACAAAATAAAAAGAAAAGTTTACCACATTGGCCATATATTTTGCAAGCGATTCTGGTTTTTTGCTCCAATTAATTTTGCATGTCCTGCAGTTAAAATAGAACAAAAATTATTGACAATTAAAAAATTAGAAATTAAGAAAAAACAATAAACTGACATACTGAAATGGCGAAGCTGATCTGAGAGCAAAATCCGTTAGAGCAAGCCCGGTGTTGGACTCGCACGTGTCGATACTGAGGAAACGGTGAGGGACGAGAGAATATTTCAATTCATTAAACAGCTGCAACGGCTTTACATAAGGTATCCTAAACCACCAAATTAATATAGTTACAAATGCAATATTATTGACAATTCTTACAATGAAATATTGCCAACTCTAACTAGTATGTATGACTAACATTTCAAGAAAGCTTTTGGTATGAGTTTATCATCAAACTCACATGCTCTCATTCTGAACTGGAAATACAAAGATAAACTGAAGATCAATGGCTTTACGGAGGAAAAAGTTAATCCTAAACAAGGCTGATCAATGTGTTTTATAAGCAAAGATACCTTTGACCCATCACATTATTTTTTTTAATTATAAACATAATTATTATCCTTTAAAGTCTGGTATATCTAAGAAAGTTTGATATGAGGAGCATCGGCAGCTATGAGCATGTGACCATAATTGTTTTAAGAATAAATTATTCATATGTTCCTATTGAATAAAGTGTTTAATGAATATATATCATGTAGATTATTAACTATGATCACTAAGAAATACTGGATGTGATAGATTATTAATTAAAGTAGTAAGTTCATTTTGTGAGACATGCAGAATAGATGTTCCAGATATTAATGATTGCTACGTTGCAATACGAGATCGAACTCACCAGCCAAACACTTGCTTTCTTTGAGAATATTAAGGATGTTAATTTTTTTTTTTTATAAAAAAAACCTAATTTAAAAAAAACTCACATGGACCAACTCCTTCTCAAGATCTTCTATTGCAGAATACCCGATGATCAATCCACCGACATCATTTTTTGAACCTGAGAAACAAGAAAAACAAATTACAAAAAAAATATCGCAAGAAATTATTACAAAATAAAAAGAAAAGTTTACCACATTGGCCATATATTTTTGCAAGCGATTCTAGTTTTTTGCTCCAATTAATTTTGCATGTCCTGCAGTTAAAATAGAACAAAAATTATTGACAATTAAAAAATTAGAAATTAAGAAAAAACAATAAACTGACATACTAAAATGGCGAAGTTGATCTGAGAGCAAAATCCGTTAGAGCAAGCCCGGTGTTGGACTCGCACGTGTCGATACTGAGGAAACGGTGAGGGACGGGAGAATATTTCAATTCATTAAACAGCCGCAACGGCTTTACATAAGGCATCCTAAACTACCAAATTAATATAGTTACAAATGCAATATTATTGACAATTCTTACAATGAAATATTGCCAACTCTAACTAGTATGTATGACTAACATTTCAAGAAAGCTTTTGGTACGAGTTTATCATCAACCTCACATGCTCTCATTCTGAGCTGGAAATACAAAGATAAACTGAAGATCAATGGCTTTACGGAGGAAAAAGTTGCTCCTGAACAAGGCTGATCAATGTGTTTTATAAGCAAAGATATCTCTGATCCATCACGTTATTTTTTTTAATTATAAACATAATTATTATCCTTTAAAGTCCGGTATATCTAAGAAAGTTTGATATGAGGAGCATCGGCAGCTATGAGCATATAAGTGCTACAGTAGGAAGTTTTATATAGAAAAAATATAAAATATTCAAAGTGACAACGACAGTGTTCGTTTCATACTCAATTCTAAACGTTGTTAAGAGCCATGAGTTCGAGCTAGAGGGTGAGTAAAAAAAAATAGCAGAGAAAGTGAAGATCTTGTTTCATTATTAGGGAAATTTTCTAAGTTATAAGTGGTAAGTAAGAAGCTTTAATCTTTATATATATATATATATATATATATATATATATATATAAGTCCCAACCAACAAATATTTCATGTATAAAATTGTCATAATGTTTTATATAGGTAAAGATATCTCTGACCCATCACATTATTTTTTTAATTATAAACATAATTACTACCTTTTAAAGTCCAGTATATCTAAGAAAGTTTGATATGAGAAGCATCGGCAGCTATGAGCATGTGACCATAATCGTTTTAAGAATAAATTATTCATATGTTCATATTTAATAATGTATTTAATGAATAGATATCATGGAGATTATTAACCAAGATCACTAAGAAATACTTGATTTGATAGATTATTAATTAAAGTAGTAAGTTCATTTTGTAAGACATGCAAAATAGATGTTCCAGATATTAATGCTTGCTATGTTGCAATACAAGGTCGAACTCACCAGTAACAAGATAATCTTACAATTAAACAGTATTATTGGGTATGTATATATTTTATGTTGCAATTGATTCTCAATTACAAGAATTAAATATGAATATAGATCCGATTAAAAATGATTTTTTAGATTTTAAAGAGCGTCATTTTGATTCCTAAAACTTATGTTTATTTTATTTATTAATTTATAAGACTAAACACTATTACATTTGTTTTTTTTTTTTTTTTTCCAATAATTTAGTATTTAAATATTAATATATCTGTCTTGCACAAACTTGAATTTATTTTTGTCTCGCCCCTCTAAAACCAAAATCCTAGCTTCGCCCCGGTGGACACGGTACGTTTTACAAAATGAAAACCTAAACTTTCAATAGTTTGCAAGCGAATAAGCGATTTATTCAAGTATGGTGAGTCAAAAAAATACCAGAGTGAAGATCTTTGTTTCATTATTAGGAAATTTTTCTAAGTTATAAGTGGTAAGTAATAAGCTTTATATGGAAAAAATATAAAACCCCAAAGTATTTGGGACTTTGAGAGTGACAGCGACGGTGTTGCTTTTACACTTGGTTCTAAACGTTGTTAAGAGTAAAGGTGCAACCGAAGTCTACATCTAGCCATGAGTTCGAGCGAGTATGGTGAATTGGGAATCAATATGTTTACTATAACTGCTTACGCTCAACATGGACACGGTACGTTTTACAAAACGAAAACCTAAGGTTGTGTTTGGTTTTGTTTTTAAAAACAGTTTTTTGTTTTTAAAAATAAAAAACAACTTTAGAATGTTGGATAAATGTTTTATAATACTTGTTTTCAAAAACAAAAAATAAATTTTTAAAAGTTACAACTAAAAAGTTAAAAACAACTTTTTATTGTTTTCAAAACAAAATTTTAAAATAAACAACAACTTTTCCCTTCAAACAACAATTTCACTCATTTTAAAAAAAATACCAAACACATTTATATCGTTTTCCGTTTTTGAAAACTACTTTTAAAAACTACTACCAAACACATTACGTTTTTAAAAATGATATTTTTAAAACATGATTTTCATTCTTAAAAATAGTTTTTAAAACACCATTTTAAAAACGATACCAAACGCGCCCTAAACTTTCAATAGTTTGCAAGAGAATAAGCGATTTATTCAATTAGGGTGAGTCAAAAAAATAGCAAAGAGTGAAGATCTTGTTTTATTATTAGGAAAATTTTCTAAGTTATAAGTGGTAGTGAAAATTGCCAAAACTAACCACATATATTATTGGAAATTTGTTTTTAACCACAAACGAAATTTTATTTATTAATAACCACTTTTTTGAGAAATTACTGAAAAGCCCTCATATAAAAAGGGTCCCAAAACACACTCTCTCTCTTTTCTCTTTCTCTTTCTCTCTCTCTTTCTCTTCTCTTTCTCTTTCCTCTTTCCTCTTTCTCTCTCTCTCTCTCTCTCTCTCTCTCCTCTCTCTCTCTCTCTCTCTCTCTCTCTCTCTCTCTCTCTCTCTCTCTCTCTCTCTCTCATCAGTGTGCTTTGAGGGTCGCCGAGCACCGGCGAAGGTGTTGCCGAGCGCCGGCGACCTTCTGGGCTTCGCGGCAGTGGCCACGTTCGGTGATGAGGGGCGCTGGTTCGTGCGACGGCCAGGCGTAGGCGACGGGCGACAGGCGACAGGCGACAGGCCACAATCGTGCATTGCTCCTCGCCGTCCGCTGCTGCTTCGCCGGCGAAGAAATCAATCCCCCTTTGCCGGTGAGGTGATCTGCAGGAAAAGGGAAACCAAAAAAAAAAAAAAAACCTAATGTTTGAGGAAGAAGAAGAAAGGGAAAATTTCAATTTAGTCCAGATTTCAAGTTTGGACATTTCAATTTTAGGCATGATTTCAAGTTTTGACATTTCAATTTAGGGATGATTTCAAGTTTTGACATTTTAATTTACCCATGATTTCAAGTTTGCTTAGAGATTTAAAATAAAACTATTTTCATGGGTACTCTGGTAATTTATGGATATACACTGAAATTTTTTTTTAAAAGTGGTTATTAACAATTAAAATTTCAAAAATGGTTAGTAACAAAAGTTTAATGTTTCAAGTGGTTAGTTTTGGTTTTCTCTCTAAGTGGTAAGTAATAAGCTTTATATAGAAAAAAATATAAAGTCCCAAAGTCTTTGAGACTTTGAAAGTGACAGTGACAGTGACAGTGTTATTTTCACACTTAGTTCTAAACGTTGTTAAGAGTAAAGGTGCAACCAGAGTCAACATCTAGCCATGAGTTCGAGCGAGTATGGTATTATAAAATTGAGGATGAGCAGCTTGAGGATGCTTTTAAAATTGTAGCCCTGGAAAGCTCGCTTCCCGCAATTGTCTAAATTAACCCTGTTATTGTAAGTTTTCTTGGAGTGTTTATACTTTATAACTGGTTTGATAGTTTTAATTCAAAAGTGTAACTTCTTGCCCTCACAGTGAGATCTCTGAGAACTTGATTTCTCTCTTTGCCTGCCCTTTATATGTAGAGGCGAATGTAGGGGGTCCATAGGGGGCATGGCCCCACAACCAATAATAATAAAAAAATCTATTATAAATAAAATTCTATTAATTGATTTTATTAATTAAGAATAGTATGTGATCTTTTTGTTCCGATAAGAATTAGTCTAGTGCTCAAAAGGCTCTAGTGCTCTACATTCGCACAACTCATTTAGCAAGTATGAATAAGACGATGATAAGAGAGAGAAACCCTTCATGCTTGTTTCATGTTTAAGTGAATTATAGAATTTTTGAAAAACAATTTTATTGAAAATTATAAAAATACATAAGCATATTTTAACGGTTTAAATATTGTTCTTTCTTGATATTTAAAAAAATGAAGGTTTCTGTTTATACAGTCTTTCTATTGTCAGTTCGTCCTGACAATAAATATATCAGGACGAAGAATATAGATTACAAATTATGGAGAAGTTTTGACAAATGCATACACTTCGAATCAAAGTATGTAAATCTAATGGTCCATATTTTTCGACTCAAAGTATGGAAATCTAGTGGTCCACATTTTTCGTCATGATATATTTATTGTCAGGACGAACTGATAATAGAAAATCTATCGGTTTATATACCACAACAATGTGTAGTTGCAGTGACTTTTCCTCCAAAGTCCATGTATATGTATGTAACCATGTACTGCCCAGAAGAAATTTACGACAATAACGTTCCTCAATGCTTCCGCTCTTGATTAAAAAAAAATATATATTTTCCTGGCTTTTGCAAATTTATCCGAAAAATCGACACAAAATGTACAAGTACAAACCTAACTTCACAACCGGTAACAATTGTTTCAGTATTCTTGCAATGTGTGATTCCTTAATGTAAATAGAGAACACCTCAGCTCTCCTATTCAAAAACCATTATAAACCAATGGAAAACAAAGAAGAAAAGAGAAAAGAAAATGCGATTGTCATCTTAAATCACATTATACACTGATCTACTGCTACCCGGAAAAGGGTTTATCGGTTTGTTCTTCTAATTCACTTTTCATTTTTTGTTTCTTCCGCAGAGACAGAGAGGAAATCTCATTACAAATGAGGGGAGAAAACCCATAGTATTCAGCTGAGCATGGAAGTGAGAAGGCAACTTCATGTTTACGACAAGCCAAATTTGGACAACGCTGATTGGAACAGGTCTGAGAAGGCCTGAGATGTAGTTTGATCATCAGCTTTAATCTTTATTTGTGCTTTAGTTGATGATGTGTTGATTATACACTCTACAAGATAATTTGATGGTTCTTCAGCTTTTTGTGCAAAGAAGAAGAACTTGAAATTAGGGGATTGGCCACCGGAAGCTATGCAGTGGATCGAATGGCCTTGCATGTGCCGGAGGAGGGTTTGAGGTGTTGTCAATGCTGCAACTCCTTGAGGGCTTAAGGTAAAATCCTGCATCAGGTACCAAATGTGATTTGTTAGATATGCAATTAAATATAAAAGCTGGTATTCATAGTTCAAAAGCAACAATAGAGTAGTTTCACCTCCAGGTCCGAACACAGAGAATGATAAGTGTTTGTCTACAACAAGCTTAAGCAGATCGATTTATGCTCTCTAAATTACGGTGGTTCTTAAAAATGGATGCAGAAAATATAATAAGCATCGGCCAGAAATCAAGAGACTGCAAACTTAAGTCTGTGCAGTAGTGGAGAAGGGTCTAGAAAGTTACAGCATAAAGAAACTAAATTAAATTAAAAAATTGTCATATAAACCTGTGATAAAGCTAACGATAGTTGGCGCCATTTTTGCTGGAAAGTGCCAGGATCTAGAGCAGCTTTGGAATTAAGTTTCAATTGAGGAGGTAAAGGAGCAGGTGCAGGTGCTGATGCTGGCACTAGACCAAGTAGATCATCAATGGCAAAGCTAGATTGTGAAGCATTGCCAGACAATATGGGGTTTGATATTGCCAATTCTGATTGCATGCTTAGAGAAGAAACAGAAGGAGATGAAGCATCATATAAAGGAGCACTATATGCAGAGCCATTGTATGCAGGTCCCTTAATTTCCTCCTCCTCTGAAGTACTTAAAAGCAGATCCTTGTCATTTGCCTCGACCATCAGAGCTGGAGCCACGTTCTCTGCAGCTTCTGCCCCAATAGATAAATTTCCAAGCTCATCTGAAAACTCAAATGGACCACGGTGTTCCTTATCTGTGAACATGTATGAGGGCTGCAAGTATTTATAAATTTCAGTTAATATGAACCTTAACACCAAAGCAATTCTATTCTAGTCTAGAGAAGCCAAAATTAAAACCATCAAATGCATGGTTACCAGGGAATCCCCATTTTAAAAGGAGAAATTGTAAGAGCGCTACAAAGGCAGCCTACTAGCTTCACATGTATGTATAGTTAACTTATCATGATCTCAATTCACGAGGGAAGAGGCTTGTAGTTACCTTCTGATACACAACAGATAGACTGTTAAATTCATCAAATATGCGATCTTTGATTTCACTGCTCTGTGTATCAGCAAAGACTGAAACAGCTTGCTTTGGGGGATTCACTACACTTTCTGCTACAGATACATTGTATTGCAAGAGCCTGTAGTAGAATAAGGCTCTATCGTGAACATCCTGCAGTCAACTGAAAGTTTAATGAACCATTCTCACACAAACAAATTCAACTTTGAGACATGTTAACTTGAAGTTAATCGACTTTGGGAGCATGGGAAGGAAAACACAGAACAAATCCCACCTGGTGGAAATCAGCCAGACCAGCAGACAATGCAGCTCCCAAGGCTTTCTGAGTCTCAGGTGCCCTCTTGAAAAAACACTTCATCACTGCAGTGAGAAGATGTAAACGAACCTGTCCAATTTGATATAAAATAAATACTCATCCATAACACAGATTATAAAACTAAACAGGTAAGTGTATATAAAGCTAAAGCAAACAACTAGCCAAGGGGTCACAAAAAGAAAATGCTATTAAAGACACAGGTTATTACCTCAGCTGAATGCTCTTCATCCCAATTTTCAATTAAACTTTCTAAAATGTAAGGTGCATCATGCATTTCCTGAGAATATTCTCCCAACATCCATATAAGAGCTGCCTTTGCCTTGGGTTCCTGAACATTATTGCTGCTGATACTCCCGACAACTGCAATGCAGTCTTGACTCCATTGCGGATATTTCCTAAGTAAATCTTTTACAAGTACCTGCATAGCAACTCCAAACTTGTATCAATCTAGTTGACAATAGAATGGTCAATTAACCGTGTTATTTTTGCATGTAGAAGAGATGACAATGCTATCAGATCCAAAGATTGTACATCCCAGGTATTTGGCAGGCACAGAGATAATATTTACCAGGGCTTCAGCAGTAACATAGTCCTTTTCCATCTCCAGAAACTGAAGAAGCCTATCAACAATTGCATTCACGTCATACTGCTGCAAGGCTATTTTCCCAACAGCCCGAATTGACTCTCTTGCAATAGGGATATCAACATTTGCAGCATATTCACATAACTCCGTCACTGAAATTGACATAAATTAACATGCATCCATCATACTTCAAAGAAAAGAAAGCAAATTTTTCCATGCCGACTTTTAATCCAAGGCTCTGAAAAAGTAAGAAAGATCTTGTTTGCTTACCAATTTCATATGTATTGCTCTCATTTGCCACAGCAGTCAACATTTCAAGCTTCAACTTTTTGACATAAGATGGTTCATTGTACTGGCAATAAAAGTGTTTGTAATCAGAGGCAAATATGAATGGTGCGCGCATCACCAGAAGATGCAGGTGGCTTAAAACTGCATAAGACTGCTCAGGACTTCCTGAACTCACTAGAGTTAGCAGAGGAGCTTTGATACGTTCATATACCTGAAGATGAGAAATTTTAAAAAGTGAAACATTAGTCACATAAATATAATTCGAGTGATAATAAACGAATGCGAACAAACTTAGATAACGCATGTTGAGGATGGTATTAACGTCCAAATTACCTGGCCTGAAATGATGTTTTCTATCACAAACTAGATAAAATTTGTCATTTCAGAGCTAATTAAGTATATATGTTCGTGACAGCTAGCTAATACATGAAATTTAAGCTTTCTAGGTCTCATGATATAAATATCAACTCAAGCAAATTACATGAATGAAGATGTTGCCAATGCTGACTAATAAAGCAAAGATGCACAGAAAGTTCAAAAACTTGTTTACCCCCAAAAATGTACCTAAATGATTGTGCCATATTTGATTTCAAGTGTGAGTGCGTGTGTGCATGTATGATGTAACCCAAAGAAAAAAGGGAGGATAAACACCTGTTGATGAACATCATTCATGGACAAGGTCAAATGCAGAAACACTTTGATGGTTGCTAAGACAACAGCACCATTTGCATGTTGAAGTCTATCTTCAAGGAGATTCATGATGTCAAATATCTCATTGTTATCTGAAGGTACATATTTACTAACCAACTCAAGCACAATGCATTGAGACCATTCACTAAATACCTTCATCCTGCAAAGAATATGGCAAACGTTTGCTTTCTCAGAACCACATAGAAGCACTAACAATACTTCAGCACTTCTTTTAAACGATTTTTATATCCATGACAGAAAACACACATTGTATAATCTAAAGCAATCAATTTTTAGCACCATGTCTTATAACTGAGGTATTCTGCACATGCATTATGAGGGAAAATCACTTCAATTTTTTCAATCAAATTAATTTACTAAAATGTCAAAAAATAACATTGCAATACAACTCCAAACTTTATTGTCTCATGCAAAAATGCTATCACCACCAAGCATCTGTCTTCCAAAATGAATACAGCTTCAGGGTTTTCTTTTCTGCTCACCAGCAGCACATACTAGAATATAAAGGAATTATAGATTTGAGATTGATTAACTTATGTTAGTAAGGCAATCACACTGGTCGAGCCATATGAGGGTATATTTAAGGTTATGAAAGCAGCACTACTGGGTTGCTAACATGGTTTCAGATTATAGTCTTTAAGTAGTACAATTAGCGATCCATAATCCCATCGATTCCAAAATCCCAACAGTAACTGTAACAACAAAATCTCCACAGGATGTTTGTATCATATAATAACGACCACAAATGACACCATGGTGAATTGGTGATTAACAATAATTGACAATCATACATGTCAGGGCAACACTTTGTTTTTGTCAATCAAGCGTCAAATTATTCGTCTAGTACCACAGTTCAAAAGAAAATCTACAAAATTTAATATTGGGGACACAAAACCTACCGATTCAAAAAATAGTATATAACTGGCTTGCTAATCAAAGCTTCTCTCTCTCTGGAAGCATCCTCAGAGTTGCTTGCTTCTGCGCTCCATATCTCTTGCAGTGCAGTTAAACAGTTTGCAACGACCTAATGAACCAATAAATTAGAAATTAACTAAAACAACCGATAAACATTTCCAAACAAATAGGTTTTTTATCATGGTTGGATTCTTTTTAACTTCTTGAAAACCACAGCAGCAGACATTTAACTCATGTTGTTTATGATTACACTTGTCAATTATCACATGCAAATAAAGGACATAGATTTAGTGAACTCGTTCATTGTGATGCTTACTAAATTGAAGTATAACCCTATGCTACGATATCATCAAATCAAAGAAATAAAAAATGGTCTAACCTGAGCATCAGGGTCATTATGCATCAAATGCTTAAGCGTAAGAGGAAATTCTTCATCAATACACGTCGAAGCTGATATATGATATAATTTTAAAACCCCAAAGACTGCCACCGTCCTCACATAACTATTACTATCCTTCAGGCCTAATCCCAAAGGACCCACCAAATACTCAACTAGATTTGCCACCCGTAGTGAACACAAGCTCCTCAATGCAAGCCCCCGGATCATAGGGTCCTGATCCTTGCAATCTCTTTGAAGAAAATTGATAGTCAAAAGTGCAAGATCAGGATTGACCTTTGCATAGTTCCCAACATATAAATAACACATTTTCTTCAGAACAATGTCTGGTGTCACCGAACACATCACCATCTCACCAAAGACAGACGAAACATCAATGCCAATCGTCATATAGGAGATCACCTTCTTGAAGAGCTCCCGCTTGGAATCATCAACTCCCGGAGCTCTACTGCCAGCAAGCTGCCGGAGCTGTGTTTTCAAATCGGAAACTTCACCTTTCCTGCAAATTAGCCGTTCCAAATAAGATAGGAGACAACAACCAAGGCGACACCTAACAGGCTAACATAAAACTACTTGACAATTGACAAACTAAGATTTCATCTTCCATTTCTGAATATAATGGACTTAACCTAGCTAATATAATACAAATTCAACGAATACCAGAATATAAAAACATAATTCAAACTGATAAACCCCACTTGGTCCTAACATGCAGTTCAATTGAGCATATGACATTTCATTTTTCTACAAAATAACAATAAATCTCCACCACTCCAATCGCGTGTCAATGACTTGAAACTCAACTAAACCTATAACAGCAATTAACAGTGACGATTTGTTGAATAGACTAAATTTCGAGTCGGAGAAGGTGACAGACTTACCCGGAAGGTTGAGACGGAGACTGAGTTCGCTGGGACTGAGCCGGAGGAGCCATGGCTGATCTGGATTTGAAGTAAAGAAACGGTTTTCTCTTGATCACGGTAGCTTACAGTGAGATCGGACGAGGTTTTAGAGAGATCAGCCGCGAACGGAGGAGTTGTTGCATGAATAAAGACAAGTCTAAGCTGTGATTCTGTGAAAGCTTTTTCTCGTGAATCTGAGAAATTGAGCTCTGGTTGATGATAAAATTACCGGTCGTGTCACTTTAGGACCTCGTCGGGATGCTGATGTGGCTTCATATGATTCGTGGGGATACTACGTTTTATTTGAAGTGGACTAGACCCGTCCGTTTTAAGCCCACACCCGGCCCAAAACCCAAAAGAAGGGAGGAGGAATCTACCAGCTACGCTGCCGTTTTATTGGATTTCCAAACATATTAAACAGCACAATGACGTGCATTTACACGTCATTGAAATGCGCCGATATGTCCGTCACGTGATCATGCTGGCGATGATGTGTCCAGACATCTCAGCAAAAGTCATTGACGTGCCCACTCACGTCAGCAAGAGTTAATGATGTACACGGACACATCACCAAAATGCATCGATGTGGCAAACACGTGATCAGACCAACGATGATGTGAGCAAACACATCCGCAACAGTCACTGACGTGCTCACACACGTCATCAAAAGTCGCCGACGTGGTGAGTCACATCAACAATGAAGTGCTCACGGGGAAAGCGACGCCAGCAATCCCAGCGAGGAGCACCAGATCTCCTGTAAGACAGCGACGACTTCACACTTCAATCTTCCTTTTAATGGAAAAATCGGAGAAAAAGAATCAGTAGTTCATTGAATAGTTCGTGGTCTATATAGCCTCTGTTTCTTCAAATAACAGGTCAAAATCCTTTCTTTACTAACAATACAGTGCCAATGGAGTTTGATATTAAACGTAAGATTGTGGTTGAATTGAGAACATTCATTTAAACATTTTTTATAGTTTTGACTCAAAGCTAAGAAGACAATGGGACTTTGCAAAAATTACCAGTCGTACCTTTGAAATCCCACCTGCCATTTTAGTCATACCACCATTACACTTTTGCTGTAAGGTCATATATTTGAGGCAGTCAATCACTGCCACTACATAAATAGCCTACCCACGACTACCATCCTCTTAACCTGCATCCACTTCATGTTGCAGCTGTGGAGGAGGCAGGGGATGTTCATAAGATCTTCGTATTATATTCCGATTGGTCTTACTGTTATCACCTTAATTACCTGCAAGAACTGTCTAATTGTTATCACAAAAAAAAAAAAAGACAATGATGTCTTTTTAATTTACAAAGCAATGTGGACAATATAAGCTCATACAAGAATGAGGAAAGAGTTTGTGGTCTTTAAAACAGTGCAATAAATCATCAGAAATGTACCACTTTAATGCTTCTAATACCAACTAATGAAAATAATAACCAGAAAGTCGACTTGCATCAAAACGTTTGTCTTGTTTTCTGCAAGCAAACAATCAACTAGGTGTAAAGTATCCAATAGTCCTTATCAACATAGGCGAAGACAGGATTTTGGCTCTGGGGGCCAAGACAAAAATAAATATTCAAGTTGATGGAAGACGGATATACTAATATTTAAAAAAAATCAAATGTAATAATGTATAGTCTCGTATGTAAATTGTAATAGTACAATAAATAAATTGGTAGCATTACTCTTATAGGTGGGATGTGAAACATTACTCTTATATTAAAAAAGAGTAATCATAATTAAATGATTTTTCCAGATATTCACAAGTTGTCTTGGAGTATGGCTATTACAACTTCTTTTTGTTTGCTTGCCCTAATATACAATTTTGGGTAGTGTTAACACACACAAAAAGTTGTGGAAGTGATGATCTATCTTATTTTGACAAGTAGGGGGATCAACTATGAGATTGGTTCCACTTATATACTAAACCTAGACATGTAAACTGGGTCGGGCTGACCAGACACGACCCGATTCCGTACAAGCCCAGCACGGCATGGCACGGCACAACACGATAATTGTTTGGCCGTTTTTTAGCCCCTGAGATTCAAAATCCTGGCTTCACCCCTAGTGATGGTAGTGGGGATAAAGCTGAGGAGGGCGGTGGCAGTGGGAAAATGAAGAACTCATCAATAACCTCTTCAGCGGAACGTGAGGCATGATCTTTATAATAAATTTCTTTCCATCCTACACCATAAAAGAAAACAATCAAAACATATGAATCGGAAGTTCACACTTAAGAGAGGAAGGAGGATTACCCGACTCTCTATGCAAATCTCTACTTGGGAATTGGTTTTTAAGTTCTCTATCGGACACCTCTCTCGGTGACTCTGTGAGTTATCTTCTCTTCTTTTCTCTTGTCTCCTCTCCTCTTCTATCCTCTTCTCTTCTCATCTCTGTTAATTTGTGAGGTTCTGTCAATTTAAGTGGAAAACCATTTTCCAATATCGGTTACCATCAATCCATCATGTTAATGTTATACATCGGAAATGGAAAGAATATGACATGTGAGCTGCATCCTGCAGTATGATTTCCTTCCCACGCCACATACATTTTTGACACCTATCTCCATCAACTAGAAAATGCTCCTTGCTTGGTCCATCGCTTTGTTTTCCTCTTAAGATCAAAGCTTTTGACTTATTATCTTAATCATGTGGACTGTACAGTGGTTTTATATCTGATTATTATTGACCAACTTTTCATCGGTAAATGGATTGGTTATAAAGTTGGTTTTGAGCACTTGAAGTGTTTTGTTGTAATCAACTTGAAGTGTCTTGTTGTAATTACAATTACAGGCAGTTCAAGTAATACGAAGCTCATGCCTATGATTTAACCAATCTGTTGAAAATGCTATTACATTCACAATTCTCCCTAGAGTCACTACATATTTTTACATACTAAACAAACTAATATAAAATTCTTTACGTTCTAAACGGTAACATGAAAATGAGATCTTCTTTTAACGGGAAAAAGAACATGAATCAAGTAAGTAATTTATTCATTTTCTGGATTTGAATTGGCAGTGCAACTTTGAGTGAAATTATTGGAAGCAATCACAATCCCCAGAATCATGAATTCATTTGGTTGAATGTTCGGGGAATAATAGAGTCCGTGATCTCGTCAATCACCTTCACCGGAAGAGGGGGCATCTGCTTCAATATTATCTCTGGCATGTCATTCAAGCTGCCATAACTTATTCAAATCAGAAGATTGATACTGCAATAGAAGCTTATGCTTTGCAAAAAGAAGGTAGAAAATGTTTGAGATGCATATTATACATAAATACATGGACATGTTCCCAACTTGAACCATCCACGTTGTACATCTAAACATGCAAGAAAAAGTTGCTAAAATATTAGATTCTTCAAAAAAAAATTTACCAAAATAGAAGATAAAACTTTCCAGAATATAAACAAGTCATTTAGTGAAACACTAGAACTAGTTTTTTTTTTTTTTTGCAGAATCACACTGTGCACTTGAAATGATTATCAGTAGTGAAGACATGTTGAGTCTGCTTGTACCAAACAAGAAAATAAAAAATTAAATTAGGAATATCAAGCTCCATTGGCATTGTATTGTTCGTAAAGAAAGGATTTTGACATGTTACTCTAAACTCTAAACTCTAACAAGAGGTCTTATTCTCCATAAATTGGAGTAGGTGTTTACAAGAAATCTCAAATGGGATCCATATGGGACCAATGCAAGTCTCACAAATATGAATAACACCAAGTTTCAATCTTTGCAATTTTACATCAAAATTGGTCTCACAACAATTTGAAATAACTCAAAATTTTCAATTCATAAACTAATTCCAAGAACCTCACAAATCCACCAACATCATAACACTAATCAACTACAAGTACACAAAATTAATTGATTACAATTACCTGACTCAGATTTGATTCAATATTCAACACTCTTGCTTCAAGGGCATCAAACTTTTGCTGAGTCTAAACCAAAAAAAAAAAAAAAAAGTTAGGGAAGAAGAAAACAGAATATGTATATCAGAGAAGAAGAGTAATTAATTAATTAATTACATCAGCACAAATGGCATATCGGTCAGTCCATATTTCCTTCCACACGAACTGGGCAAATGCAGCGTCGGTCGCAGAAAAACCCGTCGTGAGCCAGAGCAATGAGTTCTCATCATCCTTTCGGCTTTCTCTCTCATTTTTTCTTTTTCTTTCTTTTGATGACGTGTGTGGGCACGTCATCGACTTTTGCGGATGTGTTTTATCGCATCCTCGTTGGTATGACATGTGTCTGCCACCTCAACGCAATTTAGTTACTTGTCTAGACACGTCATTAACTCTTGCTGACGTGACTGGGCACGTCAGTCATTTTTGCCGAGGTGTCCATACACATCATCGACAGCATGATGACACTTATAGTTGTATAATAAGCCCAAACAAAAAATGCCCAAATCTATTAAGTTTTATTTCAAGTGGACTTGACCCGTTTTAAGCCCACGACCAGCCCAAAACCCAAGAATCACCTCCTTAAAAGTCACTGACGTGCCCACTCACATCAGTAAGAGTTAATAACGCTCCAGGACACGTCACCAAGATGCATTGATGTGGCAAACACGTGATCAAACTGACGATGATATCAGCAAACACATCCGCAAAAATCGATGACGTGCTCATACAGGTCAGCAACAGTCGCTGATGTGGCGGATCAAGTCTTTTTACCAACAGTTGAGCAAAAACGGTGCGTTTTCGCTAATCATATGTACAATCTACATATCTGAGAGCTGAGACAGACGGACAGTAGAGTTGCTGCTAATCGTTGCCAGTCGCCGCGCCACCGCTCATCGCCGCGAATTTTTTTTTAAAAGCGACAGCAAGATGGCTCTTGCTCAACTTCCAAGGCTCAACTTTTCAATCTTCACAAAACCACCGCTCTCTCTTCTCCAAAGTCACTTCACTCTCCTGCCGAGGCACAGGTTTCTATTCTCGCCCATATCGACCCTCTCCGTCACGGAGCCGATACCCATAGGCCATATCCCATGTCTCCAAAGAAGAAGAAGAACAAGACGCTCCGGTCTCTCTGTCTCTCGAAAAGCTCTTCGTCCCACCAGAGACCCAAGTCTCCGTTGACGACCCTTCGCTGAGTACGAGGATTTTGAAGGGCTCGAACATAGTCCTGAGCAAGTACGCGAGGGACGCTCAGGTGGTTCAAGCTGAGTTTGTGAAGAGCAGTATCAAAACTGAGGACTGTGCCTCTGATGGGTTGCCTGAATTCGCGCTTGTTGATAGGTCAAATGTTGGCAAATCTTCGCTGCTCAATTCGCTTGTTCGAAGGAAAAAACTTGCTCTCACCTCTAAGAAACCTGGTAACTAGTTTCTCATCCATTGTTTAGCTTTATTTGTTTCCAATATTTTTGGGCTTGTAAGTGGATAAATTTTATGATTGTTACCAAAAATCTAGTCTAGTAACGGAAAATTTTCAAATGGGAGTGTTACATTTTCATTAGGTTATTATTTGATTTGAATTTGATTGATTGTGTTGTGAGGTGTTCTCAGTTTCTCACAGAAAGATCGAGATTTTGCATAAGTATTTTCGGCTCAGTTAGTCTAATTTTGGTTTGTTTTTAAGTCCATCAAAAGGATTTCAACCGAGAACCCTTTTCTTCATTGTTTTGTAGGGAAGACCGAGAACCCTTTTCTTCCTATCTTTAATTTTTATTTCTTAATTGTTTGGTAAAAAGTAAACAGACTCAACTTGTCTTCACTACTGATAATCATTTCAAGTGCACAGTGTGATTCTGCAGAAAAACTGGATCTAGTGTTTATGCTGGAAATTTTTATCTTCTATTTTGGTAACAAAAAATTTGAAGAATGTGGATGGTTCAAGTTGGGAACATGTCCTGATGAGTGATGTCCATGTATGCTATGAGTGATTTCATGTGTAGAATACTGAATCTAGTCTGTAAGATTGTGGTTGAACTGAGAACATTCATTGAAACAATTTTTTTTGTTTTTATAGTTTTGACTCAAAGCTAAGACAATGGGACCTTGCAATAATTACCAGTCTTACCTTTGGAATCCCACCTGCCATTTTAGTCATACCACCATTACACTTTTCTTGCAATGTCTTATATTTGAGGCAGTCAATCACTGCTACTACATACATAGCCTACCCGTGACTACCATCCTCTTAACCTGCATCCACTTCATGTTGCAGCTGTGGAGGAGGCAGGGGATGTTCATAAGATATTCGTATTCCGATTGGTCTTATTTTATCACCTTACCTGCAAGAACAGTTTACTCCAAGATCAAAGGTACGGAACTGAACTTATCTAGCCATCTGGGTAGTTAGATTCCAACTACATGGAGCTATATTAACGGTGCATATGCAATCAACTCAAGGGATCTATGTAGATAAGTAGATTAACGTGTGCCCATGTAATCTATATTACGCTGAAAAATTGTATTTTCATTGCCCAAACATGTAACAACCTGTTTTCCTCGTATTGGAGAACAATCAAAGAAGAGCGGACAAAAAAAAGACAATGATGTCTTTTTAATTTACAAAGCAATGTGGACAATATAAGCTCATACAAGAATGAGGAAAAAGTTTGTGGTCTTTAAAACAGTGCAATCAATCATCAGAAATGTACCACTTCAATGCTTCTAATACCAACTAATGAAAATAAGACCGTACTTTTATCAATAATGCAGAAAAGTACCCTTGACCGCTACGTTGACTGTTGACTGTGAGTCTTAACAGTTGACTGGTCAGATACTATCAAATGTCTAAAGAAGATTTAAAAAAGTATACACTAAAATTACACCATCAAATCTGGAGACACAAGAAGCACAGAACGATCCAGCTCAACCTCTCGGCCAGTCAGTCATGTCCACACCCAGCTCCAGCCTCCAGTCCCACTGTTTCTTCACTTTCTGCTCAAAGGTAAAATCTTTCTCATTTTCATGCGCCGGTTCTTTCTCCATGCAATCATTTAATTAGTTTCTTATATTGTGGTTTTTTTTTTTTTTTTTTTTTTTTTTGATCAAAGATCATGATCTTTGTTTTGTTTTAGTTGTAGCGTGTAAGCTTTTGGTGGGTTTGTGAAATAATCATGGTTTCAGATAAAAAGTTGTCAGATTTCATTTGATGTTATCTGGTTTGCGCTTGTGACAGTTATATACTTATATGCTTGATTTTGATTAATTGTAACTATAGTTTGGTGAATCACACCTGTTTATATATTTTAAGTGTTCTTGGTTATTTGGTATGTATGCTAAATTTTTCCTGATGATTTCCCATATTAGCCAAATTGACAAGTATATGACAATCTTGTAATCAGGTGTGATTGATCTTTGATGTTGTGGTTGAGTTTTTGGGGTTGCAACCGAATTTTCCTGGTCAAAAATTGAACTGAAGTTGAGTTGGCCAGTTGGGAAGCTTTCGATCTAGATTTAGGTGTTGTATGTTCCAACTAATAACTAAACTTATAGATACTCTGATATGTTGAATGTTCCAAGTTTATAGTATTTATCTCTAGTGTCATTTGTTGTGTTTCGACTTGTTCTTTGTAGACTAAAGGATCAGGTTCTTGTGGCTGTTGAGCATGTAATAATTGTTGTGGGATTTTAATGTTTCATTCAATTCTTGCTGTCTATTTCTTACATTCACTGGCAAATAGCCATGGCTCGATCGTGACCGGTAGAAGATAACGTCTTCAGTAACACAGAAAGCTCTCATCAAAAAAAAAAAAAAAAAAAACACAGAAAGCAAACTAGAAAGTTTCAGAGGTTTAACTAATCCCCTAAAGAGTTTTGATTGTCTACCTACTTTAAATAGAAGTCACTTAATTTACCTACAAAACTTGTGCTTTTTAGGTTTCTTAATCAATGTTAGTAGCCAAATTCACTCTATTTTAAATACGATTTCTTAGAAGTAGGATTTATTTATTTTTTTTGCTTGTTTAAAGGCTATTTGAAAGGGAAACTTGGTCTGAGAGTTTTTTGAGCTTGAAATTGTAGTAGAATATTCGGACCATGGCATAAACTCTTCCATATGTGATAAGTCTTCTTCCTCCGATTGAGTTTAAATATTTACATAGGACTTCAAAGTAGTTTTAAAACCATTGACATATGTTTTTGTTTTATGATATAATTTACTGATACTAGTTTGCTGCTGTTATAGGTAATGTTGATGATATCATAACGACTTTTTCTAATTAATGTTAGGTTGTTTTTTGTTTTGTAATTGCATCGACACTATGATGTTAATGTTGTCTGGTACAACGTTATATTGGTTGATGAGTTGATGACAATAATACCTTCATATATGGCTTAAATGGAAGCAATATTCAGGAAAACACGGCCCATGCAAGAGTTGGTTTCTCCCTCTAAACAGTCTTGGAAGTGTTTTTTTAATGTTTTATACATCTTTATAGCTTATATTTTAGATAGTTATGAGTATTTGTTTTTGTCCCCAGATTAGTGGGGAAAGTGGCATTAGTCACAGGTGGAGCAACTGGGATCAGAGAGTGCATTGTTCGTCTATTATACAAGCACGGTGCAAAAGTTTGCATAGTGGATGTTCAGGACAATCTTGGTCAGCTGGTGTGTGAATCCCTCGGTGGTGACCCAAACACTTGTTTTTTCCATTGTGATGTCTCGAAGGAGGATGATGTTCGCTCTGTTGTTGACTTCACTGTTAATAAATTTGGCACACTTGATATCATGGTCAAGAATGTCAGGCTTGCAGGCTCACCTTGTCCAGACATCCGCAATGTGGAATTATCAGAGCTTGAAAAAATATTTGACATAAATGTTAAGGGTGTTTCCTCTGAATGAAGCATGCAGCTTGGATCATGATCCCACAAAATATGGGCAGTATCATTTCTATTTGCAGTGTTTCAAGTGCGCTTGGTGGCATTGGTTCACATGCATATACAGGGTCCAAACATGCTGTTTCAGGGTTCAACCAAAGTGTTGCAGCCGAGCTGGGAAAATACAGGGTACGTGTGAACTGTGTTTCACCTTATGATGTCATAGTTGTTTCACCTTATGATGTCATAGTTGTTTCACCTTATGATGTCATTGTTGGTTTCCGTTATTTTGTTGGGAGAAATGTTAACTTGATTGCCAAGAAATGTTTTATTTTATTTTTTAAAATCTACTATAATTCTATAAATATCCACCCACCTTGGCCACATTCATTGAACATTTCTTCCTCTAACAACTTATTCTCTTCTGTGTTATCCAAAAAAAAAAAAACCTTCTTCTCTTCTGCTTCCTCCAACTTTTAAGGTAACATCAAACTTTTGTCTATATTTTTATTTCCGGATCACTTCAATCTTCTTCTTCTTCTTCTTCTTCTTCTTCTCTCTCTCTCTCTCTCTCTCTCTCTCTCTCCTCCATATGTTACTGTACATTGGTTGTTGGGTTGCTATGAGAGAGTTATTTTATATTAGTTTTATTTTCATATTTTAATTTTTGTAGATCTTTTAATTGAAATATAATGATTAAAAACTAACACAACAATCATGTTTCTATCTATATTTCATAGATTTTAGTTGCTAATTTATTATTCTAATATTGTTTTTCTGGCATCAAACAGGTCGGGTAGGGCACTATGGGAAAGAATCATCCTGGTCACCTGGACCATAGGCCGGTGCTGAAAAACTTCAAAAAACCCTACACATGCGACGGCTGCAAGGAACCAGGGATTGGGTCACGATACCGGTGTGAGGACTGCGACTATGATCTCCACAAACACTGTATGTTCTACAAATCCAAAACCCGCCACGACTTCTTCCCAAAATCCGCCTTCAAGTTCTGCCTTCAGCCACCAGGACAAAACGAGAGATACTGCGATGGGTGCGGGAAGCCGGTGAAAGGTTTCATGTACCACTGCAAAGAGAAAGGGTGGGATTTACACCCTAGCTGCATGAACCTCCCAAAAAAGCTAAAAGTTGACTGTGTCAAGTTCAAGCTTCGAGACAAGGTGTTGAAAAAGTGCCTTTGGTGCAATAGGAGAAGACTCGAAGGAAGCGTTTCTAGGATTAGAGGTTGGTCCTATGTGTCCAAGTGCAAGAAGTATCATTTTCATGTGCATTGTGGATCGGAGATGATGCTTCAAAGTTGGAAAAACGAGTCTAATAGTAATAATGACCAAACTGCCCCTGATTGCTTGGCTTTGGCTTTGGAGAACTTGGAGCTGCCTATACAAGGTCGGTTTTGTGGAATTGGTGGTGGGAGTAGTGGCGACAAATTTAAAAGGATTGTGAAGATGTTTTTCAAGGTTTTTGTAGGTATTCTTCTAGGCGATCCAACCACTGTGCTTACTTCTCTTGCCGCTGAGTTGATCACAAGATGATGTTCGTCTGTCTCGATTGATGGTGTGGTCTTTGGTTTCTCGTGTTACCGTTTTCATTTACAAGTTTTTCGAGTCTGTACATTGAGAGTACTACTACTGTTTTGCCTTCTAGCTTGAAAAAATTTCTAGGTCTGTAAATAATGTTTTGTAAAAATTTCTAGGTGTCTGTAAATAATGTGATATGTGTATTGCTTTGTTTTATAAACAAGTGAGATCTATGAGAACAAAGTCTGAAATTTGATATCTGAGATTCGCGTGCAGTGGGGTGAAGTCAAAAATTTGACTTTGCATATGATTTCTAACAAGGATTAGGATACAAAGTTCATTTCACCCTTCAAATGAAGCAAATACAAACCGAAACGTTTCTTCTTCTTTAAGTGTATTTAGTTGCTTGCGTGCGTCCCAAGTATCAGGGTCAATTGGTCAAACCGTGTTTGTATCAACTGGAATCTGGCAATGTTCATGTAATGCTTGTCCTGGAAGTTAAATCCATTTTTGAATAGAAATACAAACAAATAAGCTAAATCTAGTAAGACAGTGACAACAGAGTGGAGAGCAATTGTATATGTTTTTGTTTGTCTATCATGGAAATTTCAATCCGATGGTGAATTAACGTGGAAATTTGAAAGCAATCGAACAGAAATTGTGTAGTCCATTTCACTTACAATTTTTTTTTTTTTTTTCATCTGCGGTGGGTGTGGCGGTGGTTGTTTTGTTGTGGGTTGGGTTGTGTTTGATTTGAAGAATTTGTAATTTCACTTTGTTGAAATTTTATTTGATCATGGAGATGTGGTTTTGTTGAATCTGTATGGGATTCCATCTGCAAGATCCAATTTTTAACAAATTTTTTACTTGTTGCGAACAATGAAGAATTTTAGAATTAAAAAGAAAAATGAAGAAGACAGAAATTGATGTCCAACCTTCAAACCTTAGAGCAAATCTCGTCCAAAATAGAAGGAGATTGAACCAGAACTCCAATGAAGATTTAGTTCACAATGGAAAAAATGACCATCTTATCCTTCAGACATTTAACTCCAGTCAGTGCAACGGTCAAGGTTACTTTACCGTAATTTGTTGCACTTTGGTCAAATTGGGTATTTCCTTTGAACTATCACCGGTCAAATACACTTGACTACTAGAAAAGCTCTTGAGTTTTTTTTTATTTTTTTATTACATCAACAACTACCGGTACCAGCGAGATGGGGCTCTACAAGCACGGTCCGGACACGTAACTTCCATATGAGAAGAGTACACCCACACGAAGGTGGGACAAGACCCACATACATGGTGGGAAAACCTCTATATGTACACACCAAGCCAGGATTCAAACCTTGGTGGCGAGAGTCTTAGGAAGACTCTAGGCCACCGAGGCATAGGACCCGTGTGTGCTCTTGAGTTTGATTAACACGACTTTTTTTTAGAACTTTTAGAAATTAATTACAACTTTTTGAACTGATTGATTGATAAGAGGCTCGACTGTTGAACTTAAATATAGTTGAACATTTTGATCAACTCTGAATAAAATCATCAAAGAAAGAAAAATTCAACCATCTCCTCCTACTCCACGAAACCAAAGCACGTCTCAATGTCTCATTCGAAGTCTCATTCTCTCTGAACCCATCAACCAACACTGAAATGAACCTCCACAGCCCACTTCACCAGACTCACCACCACCAGAACCCACTCTAGACCCTGTCAAACTCGCCTTTGAAAAAGCCAAGGCCTACAAGAAGAAGTCCATCCAATCGGCCCGGTTTCGAAATTTGAGCAGAACCCAGTTAAAGATTCTGCTGGGATTGGTAATAATAGTGATAAGACAGTGCAGGCTTCGGCTAAATCTGCAATGGAGAAGAAGACAAAAGAGTACAACAACAACAACAACTGTTATTTTCTGTAAATCAACAATCTGGTCAGAACCTGTAGAAAAACGGAAAGCAAAACAACACAAACCAACACGTTAGAAAATCGGTTAGGGAAAACCGAGACCCGTGTTTCACACGGTGTCCTTAAGACAATTTCGCCGTATATTACACAGTATGTGTACAGCGATCGTCTCCCAGGATACAACGGTTCAACAGTGGAAGTGCGAAGCACAAGCCACTCTCAGCGAACTCAAACTGAGCTCAAACTTACCAAGAATACAGAAAAGAAGAATTTCGAATGCTATTTGTAAATTTTTGGATGATTGATATGAGAGGTGCACTAGTGTATTTATGGGCAAAGTTGAAGCTTCTTGAATACACTTCTCTTGAAGCTTCTTGAATACACTTGTTGGTTCTTGAAGCTTCTTGAATACACTTGGTGAGTAAGCAAATTGAAGCTTCTAGAATACGCTTCTTGACTCTTGGTGGGTAAGCAAACTGAAGCTTCTAGAATACGCTTCTTGATTAAGCAAGCTGAAGCTTCTAGAATACGCTTCTTGATTAAGCAAACTGAAGCTTCTAGAATATGCTTCTTGACTAAGGAAAATAATTTAATTAAATAATAATTAAAGTCCGATTCTGTATTCTTGGTGATCAAGCAAGAGTATCAGAATCCAAACAATTAAAACTTTCCTTATTTTTGCTCACCTTGAGACTCAATTTCTCATTCACCCATTAATCATTTTGTGAGTTTGAGTATACAATTTCGAAGCTCTCACGGAGGAGAATTCGAATACACTTTAATCTTCCATTTACATGGAATTAATCATACTCAATTTGTCCTCTCAAAATAAGAGTTTATCACAAAATTTTCCAACAACAACAACAATGGGACTGTTGAAACTGGAACAAGTTCAGGTACTGCAATAGTATAGAAGTTAAAGTGTGAGAATTGGTTTTTGATTGCCAAGAAAAATGAGTAAATGAGAGGGCTTTATATGTTTCAGGTTATCTATGTTGTTAAAGGATTGAATTTTTTTTTAAGACTCTTAAAACGGTGAATATTTTGTTTTTTAGAGCTCTTAGATGATGAATATTTCTGTTTTTACACTCATTGGATGGTGAATTATCAAAAATTTGAAATCTTGGATTTAATTTTCTTTCTTTGAGTTGTTTTAGCTACCCATCTCATCATGTGATTAGGATATTTTTCGTTGATTGATGAAAGATTACACATTTTGAAATGCAATCGTGACATTGATTTTTAGGCTTGAAGGAAGAAGATAAGGGCAAAATGCTGTCTGTGGAGAAAGAGGTTGGTAAGAAGGAAAAACTGAGGATTTCAAATATTGATTTTATTGGTCTAAACTTTGCGGATAAGAAGACAGGCAGAGGAGTGCCGGCTGGATTGGTTCCACTGTCTGACCCTTTTCCGGAAGGTGACAGTCCTGAGGTGGAGATTATTGTTGGGGACACTGGCAAGTTTGAAGTTTGAAGAAGCAAAGGTGTTGAAGCCTGAGCCTACTCAACAAGAAGATAAGTCGGATTTTTACAAGCCAAAGGTTTCTACATGGGGAGTGTTTCCTAAACCCGAAAATATTTCCAAGACGGTATTGAGTTCTTAAGCTTCGAATCTCTGTCATTTTTGGGAGTCCCTTTTTACACTAAGCCTTATCTGATATGCCTTTTCATGCTTTTTCATTTTAAGTTTGGTGGTGAGAGAACAATTTGCCCTGGAAATGTGATTGAAACAGCAGAAGATAGAGCTGCCAAAGAAGACACACCAAGCAGCTAATTGCGGCCTACAAGAAAAGGGTTGAATTAAGTGTTGATCCAAAGCTAAAATCTGAGTGTGAGAAGGTACTTCTCAAACATAAATTCCACTTTCACTTTAAAATTCATGGAGAAATAATATAATGAGTCTTCATTAAAATTTCTAATTCTCATTATATATAACAACCGATGAAAAAATCGTTTGAAGCAATCTGCTACTGTGGAATGTCATTAGTATGCGACTCTATAACCGAACTCTAGCTTATGTGTTAACATACATGCTTAACTTCAAGGATGTGGAAATAGTTAGCAGTGGCAGATATGCATTTTTGTGTATGAGTGATGGATAAGTTAATCAATAAAGTTTTAATAATTGCAGGTTATGGTATAAGCAACTCTTTTCTTAACTTAACTTTTCGTAAATATAGGCAATGAAGGATGGCGATGCCTTGATGGATTCAGGGAAGCCTTACCTTATTACGAAAAAGTTATAAATAAAATGGCATTTAAGGTAAGTGTTCTTCGATATGTGAACTGTAGTAGTATCCCTTTTAGGAAGAATTGGCTCCTTGTATTCATGGTCTTATCAGCAAGAACTCAGTTAAGAGAATCGAATTCATAGTTTCATCCGCTGCCTCTTTCTTTAGCTCCGATTATAATTATTTATGCGATCTTTACCATTAATATGTAATCTTTACTCCTCGCGGTATATTATTTAATTTTGTAAAATTTTTATTTATGCAGAATGAACTTTATGGATTAGTTGCTTAGCAGTGGTCTGTTTATCAGGATTCTCCTCATATTAAACAAATTGACAAGAATATAACAATCTTTTAATTGGGTTTGATTAATCTTTGATGTTGTGGTTGAGATTTTGAGGTTGCAATTGAATTTTCCTGGTCGAAAATTGACTGGAGTTCAGTTGGCCAGTTGGGAATCCACTTTGGATCTAGATGTAGGTGGCGTATGTTCCAAATAATAACTAAACTTATAGATACTCTGATATGTTGAATGTTCCAAGTTTATAGTATTGTCTCCAATGCCATTTGTTGTGTTTCGACTTGTTCTTTGTAAACTAAAGGATAAGGTTCTTGTGGCTGTTGAGCATGTAATAATTGGTGTGGGATTTTAATGATTCATTCAATTCTTGCTGTCTATTTCTTAGATACACCGGGAAATAGCCATGGCTCGATCGTTACCGGTAGAAGATAACATTTTCGGTTAAACAGAAAGCAAACTAGAATGTAACTAGAATGTTTCAGAGTTTTTACCAATCCCTTACAGAGTTGATTGTCTACACTCTACCTACTTTAAATACAAGTCACTTGGCTTACATACAAAACTTGAGCTTTTAGGTTTCTTAATCGATATTAGTAGCCAAATTCACTCTATTTTAAATACGATTTCTCAGAAGTAGGATTTTTTTTTTTTTTTTTTTGCTTGTTTAAAGGCTATTTGAAAGGGAAACTTGGTCCGAGAATTTTTTGAGCTTGAAATTGTAGTAGAATATTCTGACCATGTCATGAACTCTTCCATATGTGATATGTCTTCTTCCTCCTGCTGTGTTTAAATCTTTCCATGGGACTTCAAAGTAGTTTTAAAACCATTGAAGTATGTTTTTGTTTTATGATATAATTTACTGATATTAGTTTGCTGCTGTTATAGGTAATGTTGATGATATCATATGCCTTTTTCTAATTAATATTAGGTTGTTTTTTGTTCTGTAATTGCATCGACTCTATGATGTTAATGTTGTCTGGTACAACGTTATATTGGTTGATGACAATAATACCTTCATATATGGCTTAAATGGAAGCAATGTCAGGAAAACGAGGCCTCTGCAAGATTTGATTTCTCCCTCTAAACAGTCTTAAAAGTGCTGACTTTAATGTTGTATACATCTTTATAGTTTATATTTTAGATAGTTATGACCATTTGTTTTGTCCTCAGATTAGTAGGGAAACTGGCATTAGTCACAGGTGGAGCAACTGGGATCGGAGAGTGCATTGTTCGTCTATTATACAAGCGCGGTGCAAAAGTTTGCATAGTGGATGTGACTAATATAGTTAGACATTTTGATCAACTCTGAATAAAACCATCAAAGAAAGAAAAGTACACATTTGACATGACTTTTCGTTTAATGCTGTGTTCGGCCAATAGATGGTGCTGGTGATCATACTAGCAGTGGTGGTATACATTTGCTGCAACAGTCGTGACTGGCAGTGATTATGTGTGAGGATGTTGGTGGGAGTAGTAGTAGTAGTATTACTTTAGTTCAATGTTCAGGTGACATATTTACGTAGACCCATGTTTGTTGAACATAATTTACGTCTAGGATCACATCCTGATGATCATTTTAATTTACATCTGGGATCACATCCTGATCATCACGATGATCCTGGATGTCTGCACCTGAGAATTTTTAGCCCACTACGTTTCCATATATGCAATATTAAGAGGAATCGACAAAAATAAATATAGAAACAACGTTTTTAGTTTTTAGGCAGACTTCCGTAAGAAAAATAAATGTATAGCATAATAATTTTAATTAAGATAGCAAATTTCAATTATAAATCGCATCCATAGTTGAATTACATGTATCCGGATTATCTGAACTTACAATTTTAACAGCTATTCTAGCATTCCACAGGCCTTTAACTAGCTTCTTCTCATCAAAGTTGCCCTGTACAGTCGCCCATCCTTTCGTCTCATCTATATTTACACTCGTAACTCCTGAAAGGGAAGTTAAATTTTATTAAACATCCAAGCCATCCAAAGTTAATTATCACATACACTTCCGGATCTTGAGAGAAATAAAAATAAAATTTTACTATTATTACCTTTCCACTTGGTAATGAATTTCTTGACATTCCTTGCACAGCCTTTACGGTTCTTATTAAAGAGAAGCACCAAAGTCTGAAACAAAGAATTATCAGAACCTTTTCTAAGTTTTCATTGACACACAAATATATAATAATAATAATAATAATTATAATTATCTAGCCGAGTCGGTCCTATAAATATATATATATATATATATATATATATTCAAAACTGATGTTCTGTAACGTTATGAACTGCTTTTATGATGTTATGAAACCAAACATCTGGTTTCGTAACGTTATAGACTTTTTGATCTTGGTGATTTTTTTTTCCAATGACCGATATCCTCTCTCTCTCTCTCTCTCTCTATATATATATATATATATATATATAAAATCACCAACCTGTTCTTTTAAGACTTCAGGCTCATTATCATGTTCCTTGCATAATAAACTTTGAAAAATCTTCACCAATGAGGTTGCCATTGTTTTTTTTTTTTTTGGGGGGGGGGGGGGGGGGGGGGGGGGGGGGGGGGGGTTGTCCTCCTGGTAATAATTAAGTGACCTGTTATGATCAATCATATGAAAAAACTAAAGTGAAACTCAAAAGTACATATTGTTTGAAAAAAGCAGTTACCTGGAGCAAAAAATATCGCAAGTAACTTCGGTCCTGAAGTTGTTTTTTCGGTATGAATTGGTAGAGGATTGCTTATACTGAATATTTATAGGAAAAAACCTCTACATAATCATGCTTTATTTGGGTTTTTTTTTTTTTTTTTTTTTTTTTTGAAGGATTTATTTGGGTTTGTTAAAACGTTATTAATTCTTATTTTCTGACTTGAATTAAGAAATCTCTAATTAGAAATAGAGATTTTCCAAGAAACCAATGCGGGAGATATTATTAAATATTTTATTGAAGATTTTAGATTTTAAAAATATTATTGTAATTAATACATATTAGGTTGTTAACCTAAGGGCAAAGGTTAACACTGCCCTAATTAATTTCATATGGAAAGTGAATTTAATTCCCTTAACTGTTAACCCACTCCCACATAAGGAATTAAAGCTATCTTTCCTGAATGACTTGGTTACATGGAGTTTAGTTGTGTCACTATGGAAATTCTATATAAATGGCTTGTGTCACCCAGATTATGGTGATCAATGCTATGGCGTGTTAATAGGAATCCTATTTAGGAAAGAGAATTAAATTCCTGATTTCTGAATTTCATTGTTTACTAAAGTTTTAAGGAATTAAATTTCGTGGACCCTACTCACAAATAAAGAATTAAGTTCCCGATGGAAAGAAAACTTGATTCCTCCTACCTACCTTGTGAATCAAACTCTCTTTTATAAGTGTAAGATCTAGTCCCAGAAATTTTCCCAGACTCAATATCCAAGCCCAAACACATGATCCGTGCCCATTGATCTAAGTCTAAGGGGCTGTTTGTTTTTTCCTATATAAGTCTTATTACCTCTTATAACTTAAATTAAGATGAATAATTTTGTTTGTTTTTCCAATTTATATCTTATTTTAAGATAAATATGTCTTATTGAAAAAGTTAAAAAATTGACTTTTCACTTATGAAATAAGTCATAATTAACACCTTCACATATTTCCACAATTAACCTTGTATAATTAATCTATTACCAAAAATATCCTTCAATACAAAAAAAAATCCCCAATTTCCTAAATGACCCTAACCCTAACCCTAAATTAACCTAGGAGGAGGGGCCGACGCCGGCGACGCCTCCCTGGGATTTGACCGGAGGAGGCCGGCTGGCCTCCTACTTGCTTCCGGCGGTGAGATGGAGAGTGTCGCTTTTATCTGTCAAAAACTTCAATACTTGATGGCAACGGTTCATCCGTTCGTCGCGTGAGTCTCCGGTAAGAGTATAACGGCAACAAGGAACAGTCGATAAAGGTAAGGTTACTCCGGCGAACACAGCGGTGGCGGCGACACATCCAATCTTTGGTGATCGGGTTTGCAAAATCGAGGGTTTCATTCGTGATTAAGAGAAAAAATCGGCGACTTCGATTGTGGGGGTTTGGTGATCGGTGACTGGCGAATCTTTCTAGACCAACCGTGATGGGTGACTCGCGGCGGCGGCGGCGACGACGTTTGGTACACGGCGGATGTTGGTCATGAATCTCTTGATGGACTGATATGGCTATTTGGCTTCTTTTTTTTCAATGATATAAATTTTTTATTTTTTATTTTTTTTATTTTTTTTTCAATAAATTAAAATATATTATATTATATTTTAAATAAAATATTTAAATTAATAAATAAATAAATTGTAAATGAAAACAAATACCTTTTTATATAAAAATAAATATTTGTTAAAAAATGAAAATACATTAAAAATAAAAATAAATATCTTCAAAGTTAAATGGTTTGTTAAAATAGGGGTAGAATAGTAAAACCAAAACCAATTAATATTTAAGTGGGATACTCTTAAATAAAAAACAAACAAATAAGAGTATCTTAAATATTAAGTGATATTACTTTACTTACTTTAAAATAAGTTCTTTTAATACTTAAGACAAAAAAACAAACACACCTAAGTCCGAGCTCGAGATAGACTTTCACTTCGGTGTAGATAAGTTTGAGAGTTCATTTTTGCTTACCCACATTAACTAGAGGTAACCATTACCTCCCACCCCAAGTGTTGACACGTGTCCAAAACTTTGGTTAACTTTGGGTTAAGTTTGGGACATGTGTCAACACTTGGGGTGAGGGGTAATGGTTACCTCTAGTTAATGTGGGTGAGCAAAAATGCACTCTAAGTTTGAAGAATAAAAAATGACAAGTGGCAAGTTTGGGTGTGAGGTGTCAAGTGCATGTGTGATTAGTGTCTAATTAATAGAATAAAAAGAAAAAGATAAAAAAGAGGAGAGATGAGAGACTGGAGTACTGGACGTTCGGACCAAAAACATAAGGAGAGAAAAGTAGAAAATATACATGAACCAGACCATGTGTGTTTGCGTGAGAGAGAGAGAGAGGAGAGAGAAGCAGATTTCGGTTGGGCAAACAGAGAAAGAAAGAAAGAAGATAAATGAAAGAAAGAGAGGGGAGAGATAGGATCTGTGAGATTAAAGAGAGAAAATAGAGAAATAGTAAGAAACTGGTAGAGAACCAGAGAGGCGGAGATAGAATTGAAGAAGAAATACAATAAAGGTGCAAGAATATGAGCAGTGCACCGTGGATGTAGCAGCAAAGATAATTACATTCGGAAGGAAATTGGAAGTAGAAAAACAGTGGGAAACTAGTCCAAGGGGTCATTTGTTTTTTCCACTTAAAACTTAATACGTATGAATCATAATTATTAAGTTGTTTTGTTTATTTTTTTAAGTGGTCAAACAACTTAAAAATGCTAAAAAACCAACTTAAAATAAAAAGTAAAAAATCCTAACTTTTCACTTAATTGCAAATCACTGAATTACATTAAATGCAATCCAAAATCTTTTCTTCCGATATTATCCCCTTATATAACATATTTCCAATTTCATCATAATTATATATGGTATATAAATCTTTATTTTTAATATATTAATTATTTTAAATAGCTTTAAAAATAAAAAGAACCCTAATCACTTCTCATATTGGTGTTTAATATCAATACTTTATTATGCTATTAGGGTGATGTATTTATACTTTTTTTTTTTAGAGTGTTTTGTGTGAGTTTTCCTAGTGCCCCTTTTATATTTTGAAAAAAAAAAAAAAAATTTCTTTTCTTAGTAAAAGTGGAGTTTGTTTGTGATCGAAGAAGAAGATCATGATCATATGTGTTCTATAATTATTATTTTTTGATTGTTTTTATTCCATATTATATGTATATTTGTTTAACATGGATATAAATGTATAATTACTTATTTTTTAGACAATTTTACTTTTTAAAAACAAACATGTTGACAATACATTCAGATGTGAGGAAAAAAATAAAACATGTCATTCAAGTTCAGATTTCAGTCCCTATTCAATCTTTAGAAAAATTCAGGACTGTTCAGTTTTCAGACAAAAAAACAAACGACCCCTAAGAATGAGCATAGATTTCGGAGGGAACCCAGTTCCATAACAGATTTGAGATACAGATGAATTCAGAGGGAATCCGGTCCCCACAACATATTTGAGCAGAACACTGTAAGAAGATACTTTTTAACAAAAGTTACCCGTTTTACACTTATATGTTAGCAGTAATTATTTAGAATATTATTAGAAATAAAAGATTTATTCATTTATTTAGAAAACAGATTTCCATATTATATATGTTTTCAAGAAATGAGTAGATTTCTAGAATCCATAAATAGATTAGTTATAGAGTTTAAGATTTAGAAAGAAGAATAGATTATGTATGTTCAAAAAGATATCCAGATCTAAGTTATTTATGAGATTTTCGAAAAGAAAAGAAAATAATATTTATGTAAGTTTTGAGAAAAGTATTAATAAAGAATTACGTATGTTTCATAAAGAGATTTTAAGATATCAGATATGTACTCTCCCCAGCAGTATCAGATTCAGATTATAAGCCGGTGGGGCTTCTTTGCACGTGTATGTGATATTATTACTCTGCATGTGCGGTAATATCGCCAGGTATGTGAGATTACTCTACATGTTGGATCGGATATCGACGTATATGTGAGATTATATGTATATATATTACTCTGCACGTTTGATCAAATATCAGCATGTATGTGAGATTATAGCACTGCACTGGTGATCAGATATCACCGTGTTAATAGGGGTGGGCAAAAAACCAGTGAACCGAACTGAACCGATGAACCGAACTGGTCCAATCGGTTTTTTATCGGTTTTTCACTATTCATTGGTTCGATTCGGTTCATTTTTTTTAAAAAACCGGATATTCCGGTTCTCGGTTCGGTTCAAGGGTTCGAACCGGTGAACCGAACCGAGAACCAGTGTATATAATGAAAAATCAAATCTTACTAACATATATAATATATAACCTATATATTATATATGTTTAATTAATTGGCAGGTATATTTTGTCAAAAAATAATAATAATTGGTATATAACTAATTAAAAGATGAAAATGATGAAATAATGAAGGAGTAAAGGGAACTGTGGCAGTTCTTCCAAGCCAAACATATGATTTCCTGGATAATGGATCCGGGTATGGAGATCTAGTAGAGTCAGAGAGTAATATATGTGGACTATGGTGTAGTTGATGGTCCATTAATTATTTAAGTCTTAACCCAGAGATCACAAATCAAAATTCAAGTTGAGAGTTTCTTTGCAATAAATTAGAATCGAGCAAATCCCAAATGGGTTTCATGAAATTTCTGAAATATCTTTTTTTGCAGATTTCGATTGTTATGATGTAGACTAAATTATTGAAATAAGCAATATTATTTTAAAAATTAAAGCCCAATAATTTGGCCCAATAGGTCCAAAACCGAACCAAACCAGTTCAATCGTTTTTTGATCGGTTCACACTTTTCAATTTTATCAGATCGGTTCACTTTTTCAAAAACCGGATATTATCGGTTTTTTTATCGGTTCACTCGAAAAGTGAACCGATCCATTAAACGCCCACCCCTAACCGTGTATGTGAGATATGTATTTCCTCCTACTATGTGTGTGCATTGAGATGCTTTGCCACGTATGTGAGATATTCCCTTGGGTACAAGTTTGGTAAAAGTTTTCAAAAATATATGTATATTACTTATATTGATCAGTAAAGAAAAGATTTCAGGTTATCAAAGTACTAGATTTTATAAAATTAGAAATTGTTTTATAATATTATATAGTATTTATAGAAAAATGTGTTTTATTTACAAAAGATATTTATTAATTAGTTCTCAGCTTATTTTACAGAACAATTTTAGATTTATTTTAGGAAGAGGTGCATAATTTAGAAAGAGATAGAAAAACGTGTTCTACAGATTAAGTTTAGTCTAACAAATACAGAATTCAGAAAGAAATTGAGAAAATCATTAAGTTTTGATATGGAAAACCATCAGTTCTAAGACCACTAATCAATACAAGAAAATCATCGTTTTGATATAGAATATATGCCAACACAAACCGAAATCCTAACATGTTCAGATTCAAGTTGCACAATGTTTTTCAAAAAAATATGATGGAACAATAAGTTAAAAAGTTTTGAATTTAGGAATTGTAATTACAATTACAGGCAGTTCAAGTAATACGAAGTTCAAGCCTATGATTTAACTAATCTGTTGAACATGCGTTTACATTCACAATTCTCCCTAGAGTCGCTACATATTTTTACAAACTAAACAAACTAATATAAAATTCTTTACGTTCTAAACGGTAACATGAAAATGAGATCTTTTAACGGGAAAAAGAACATGAATCAAGTAAGTAATTTATTCATTTTCCGGATTTGAATTGGCAGTGCAACTTTGAGTGAAATTATTGGAAGCAATCACAATCCCCAGAATCATGAATTCATTTGGTTGAATGTTCGGGGAATAATAGAGTCCGCGATCTCGTCAATCACCTTCACCGGAAGAGGGGGCATCTGCTTCAATATTATCTCTGGCATGTCATTCAAGCTGCCATAACTTATTCAAATCAGAAGATTGATACTGCAATAGAAGCTTATGCTTTGCAAAAAGAAGGTAGAGAATGTTTGAGATGCATATTATACATAATACATGGACATGTTCCCAACTTGAACCATCCACATTGTAGATCTAACCATGCAAGAAAAAGTTGCAAAATATTAGATTCTTCAAAAAAAATTACCAAAATAGAAGATAGAACTTAAACTTTCCAGAATATAAACAAGTCATTTAGTGAAACACTAGATCTAGTTTTTTCTGCAGAATCACACTGTGCACTTGAAATGATTCTCAGTAGTGAAGACATGTTGAGTCTGCTTGTACCAAACAGAGGCTATATACATTAAACCACTGATTCTTTTTCTCCGATTTTTCCATTAAAAACAAGATTATAGTGAAAGGAAGATTACTATGCCCAAACCTATGGATATAGTTCATCGAAAATTTGCAGAAGAACTAGCAAAATGGATGCCAAGCAATTCATGGCCCAAGACAAAAGGAACATTTTTTTTTTTGTTTTTGTTTTTGTTTTATTGCCATGCTGTTCGTCATCTCTATTCCATCTCTATCTAGCCACACTGATCAACTACAAGTACACAAAATTAGATGATTACAATTACCTGACTTAGATTTGATTCAAGATTCAACACTCTTGCTTCAATGGCATCAAACTTTTGCTGAGTCTAAACCAATAAAACCAATCAACAGTTGTGTCCATAACTCCATATAAAAAAAAACAAAAAAAAAACAAAAAAAAAAAAAGTTAGTGAAGAAGAACACAGAATATGAATATCAGAGAAGAAGAGTAATTAATTAATTACATCAGCACAAATAGCATATCGGTCAGTCCATAGTTCATTCCACACGAATTGGGCAACCGCAGCGCCGGTCGTAGAAAAACTCATCGTGTACCAGACCCAGAGCAACCGAATTCTCATCATTTTCTCTCACTCTTTTTCTTTTTCTTTCTTTTGATGACGTGTGTGAGCACGTCATCGACTTTTGCGGATGTGTTTTATCATATCACCGCTGATATGGCACGTGTCTGCCACCTCAACGCAATTTAGTTACTTGTCCAGACACGTCATTGACTCTTGCTGACGTGAATGAGCACGTCAGTCACTTTTGCCGAGGTGTCCATACACATCATCGACAGCATGTTGACACTTATAGTTGTATAATAAGCCCAAACAAAAAATGCCCAAATCTATTAAGTTTTATTTCAAGTGGACTTGACCCGTTTTAAGCCCACGACCGGCCCAAAACCCAAAAATTACCTCCTTAAAAGTCACTGACGTGCCCACTCACATCAGCGCGAGTTAATAACGCTCCCGGACACGTCACCATGATGCATTGATGTGGCAAACACGTGATCAAACTGACGATGATATCAGCAAACACATCCGCAAAATCGATGACGTACTCAGACAGGTCAGCAACAGTCGCTGATGTGGCGGGTCAATTTTTTTTTACCAACAGTTGAGGAAAAACGATGCGTTTCCACGTATGATATATTGATATCTATAATCTACATATCTGAGAGCTGAGACTGTAGAGAGTTGCTGCTATTAATCACCAGTCGCCGCGCCACCGCTCATCGCCGCGAATTTTTTTTTCAAAGCGACAGCAAGATGGCTCTTGCTCAACTTCCAAGGCTCAACTTTTCAATCTTCACAAAACCGCCGCTCTCTCTCCTCCACACTCACTTCACTCTCCTGCCAAAGCACAGGTTCCTGTTCTCGCCCAAATCGACCCTCTCCGTCACGGAGCCCATACCCATCTCCCATGTCTCCGAACAAGAAGAAGAAGAAGAAACCCCTGTCACACTGTCTCTCGAAAAGCTCTTCGTCCCTCCAGAGACCGAAGTCTCTGTCGACGACCCTTCACTGAGTACGAGGATTTTGAAGGGCTCCAACATAGTCCTAAGCAAGTACGCGAGGGACGCTCAGGTTGTTCAAGCTGAGTTTGTGAAGAGCAGTGTCAAAACCGAGGACTGTCCCTCTGATGGGTTGCCTGAATTCGCGCTTGTTGGCAGATCAAATGTTGGTAAATCTTCGCTGCTCAATTCGCTTGTTCGAAGGAAAAAACTTGCTCTCACCTCCAAGAAACCCGGTAACTAGTTTCTCATCCATTGTTTAGCTTTATTTGTTTCCAATATTTTTGGGCTTTAAAGTGGATAAATTTTGTGATTGTTACCAAAAATCTAGTCTAGTATCGGAAAATTTTCAAATGGGAGTGTTTCATTCTTCATTAGGTTATTATTTAATTTGAATTTGATTGATTGTGTTGTGAAGTGTTCTCAGTTTCTCACAGAAAGATTGATCTTTTGCATAAGTATTTTCGGCTCAGTTAGTCTAATTTTGGTTGGTTTTTAAGTCCATCAAAAGGATTTCAACTGAATAGCCTTTTCTTCATTGTTTTGTAGGGAAGACACAGTGCATCAATCATTTTCGGATCAACGATAAATGGTATTTGGTGGATTTACCTGGATACGGGTATGGCTTTAATCTTTTCAGTACTTGCATAGTTGCATGATTGCATCTTATATATGTTGTTTATTCGGTTAGGTAAATGGTCAAAACTTCAAAGCTGTCTTCGAGTGGATTTTTTGGTTTGTGCTTGCAGTGTATACTAGGTTAAAAAATTTTATTTTTCCGAGAGGAGGGAACTAAACACCAAACATTATCCTCGGGACTATGTAAATTTAGCATCTGTCACAATCTAGTATAAACTCAGATCGGAATTTTGATATCGGATTTGCCTTTGCTTTTTTCTTTCCAAATTGTTTTGACAATAGAACAATAGCATACCAAACAAATAGAATTAATTGGACTTTACATGTTTATCAACAATACAATAACTTTTGATTCTATAAGCACCTTGCATTGTATGTGTTTCATCTTTTGTCAAGACGACACTATGACAAACTAATTATCAACTTTTATTGGATGCATATTGCTCTTCTTCAATAATATATCTGTCTCTCAGCCTCAGGCAGGCCAAATGAGCCAGGGAGGAAGAGGTCTCCAATATATGTTCCTATAGAATATACATTGTGTCAGTACTATTTTACTTTGTGAATTTGCAATTACTCAATTGATTGCGTCATCAATAAATATAGCAGTGTTGCTTCAATTGTATGTGTATTAGTTCGTGTAATTTATCAGCGATAGTGGCATGGTTTCTGTGATTTTGAGTTATGTTTATAGTTCTATTCAACTAAATTACGTGTTTTGTTTTAATTATTTGCATATGCAACAAATAGGTATGCATCTGCCCCCCAGGAACTGCGAATGGATTGGAACAAATTTACTAAAGACTATTTCCTCAACCGCTCAACTTTAGTCTCGGTATTCCTTCTTATAGATGCCAGCATTCCTACGAAAAAGATTGATCTTGAATATGCTAGTTGGTTGGGGCAGAATCAGGTGAAATATTCTCGTAATTCAATTAGCTGTGTTCTTTAAATTTTGGTCTATTATTAAGGGAAAAGCATGTGCACCATGTAATGTAATTTGCTTTTCTATTTTTTAGATTCCCATGACATTAGTCTTCACCAAGTGTGACAAGCGAAAGAAGAAAAAGAATGGAGGGAAAAGGCCTGAAGAAAACATGAACAATTTTCAAGAGTTGATACGCGGCTTCTTCGAGACAGCACCTCCCTGGATTATGACCAGCAGTGTTACCAATCAAGGCCGTGATGAGATATTACTACACATGGCTCAACTGCGGAACTACTGGCTCAAACACTGAGGGAAAACATCACTGAGTTGATCCAACCTGTTCCTCCTCTCCCGGTAGGTTTGATTATCTTTCTTGTGTTACATGAACAACCACCCTTCTTCAGCTGAGTTTTTGTATTAAAACATCTGGCATTTTCTTCTCACCTATTCCCGGTTGGGAGGTAACAAGATCCCAAATTATTTGTCCATGTACAAGAATTATATAAATTTTCTCTGAGACTTCAAAAAGGCTATTAGATGTTCATAAAACTTGTAACTACTTGTTCTCTCTGTGAATAGTGAGAGGAGGAGAAAACAAGCCAGATGTTGACTGTGGGTGTTTTTTGTATGACGTAGATCCATGTCCCGCACGAACCTTTCTCTATGTCTTTTATCAATGCCAAGGAGAAGAAGAAGGCAAGAAGTTCATCGGGGCAGAGCCTGATAACCACGGTTGAGTACGCAATAAGTGCCGATTGTATGCAACTCCTGTCGATCCCTTTTAATGTTGGAAAAGGTTGCAATTACAGGACCTTTTTATGGTCGAAGTGCAAGCTTATACATGACAATATTCTTTACTTTGCAATGTAAATCTTAAAAGACCATGGGATACTTGCTGTTTAATGTAGAATTGTTTTTTGGTATGTATGGAACCCCCTTTATGCATATTAGTGCTTCGTAATTTTTGGAGACCTAATTTGACAATGACAAAGTATGAAATCAAATGTCAATGGCCTATAATAATAGCATTGGGACTGCTTTTGCTTTGTAGTTGGGGTCATTACATTTTACTTTACAGGAAATTAAACCTGAATTCTATTTAAGACTCCGACTACAAACCACAAACCGTAAAACCATCGAACTAGTAAATTTCTGATTAGGCCACACACCACATGCCTATTTCAGCAAAAAGCCAGTCGTAAATTGTCATAAGCAACAAAGGCCAGGCTGTAAATGAAGAAAACACACCATCACATACTAACAAACCACATAGCTTCAACACAACTACTTCACACCATCATTTTCGTTTTTGAAGCCTTATAATGGATTGTCTTTTCCATATCAGATAAAAAGTGGGTTTTTTTCTTGAAAGATCAATCGATACGGGACATGAGGACATCACAAGCCAAGCATACAATAATATGTATTCAGAATGGAATAAAAATAGTAATTACGATTAATCAAAATAAAGTAGATAACTCTCCAACATATAAATAAGTAACACTCATTTAACAAATATCCAAAATTTCCTGTTTGCAAACTTAGAAATAACAAAACAAAACAGACTAGCATTGCCCTCCTACACTTTATGAGGCAGCAGCGACGTTCTTCTTCCTTGGAGCTGCTTCAGTACCTAATCCAACACAAACAATCAGGAACGAAAAGAGGCATAGAACCGTGAATATCAACAGTATGCAATATTAAATTACCTTCTCTGAAGTTACTCTTGAACCTGCGTGGCACATTACGGAGATACCTCATTCGACCAGTTCCAGTAGTCTTCCTACGGAGGGCCTTGACACTCCAGTTATCTATACAACCAACCACACGAAAAATTCATCAAAAGTTCAAAACAGTCGAAACACCCGAATAAAAGTTGCATCAATGGTGACAAACTGTAATTCAAATATAAACTAAGACACTCTTATGTTAGCATTGCAAACTACATTTCAGGATTCGAAGAATTTTTTGAGCGACAAAGGCGACAGTAAGATTCTATAGAACAAGTAATAATTAAACCTAGCTTAACAATTGGTTATCCATAAAATTGAAGAACAATATAAATCAGTAATTGACATTAAAACATGAAATTAAGTCATAGTTCAGACAATACAAAGAACAAATCACAATCTTCTTCACATCTAAACCCTAAAAATATCCAAATTAAATGAATAGTCCTTCTATATAACTTAGAAAATTTTCACTCAGGTTCTAATTAACGAACAACTAAAAGATTAACTAGAATTTCTCAGCAACAACCTCGCAAATAACACTATCAAATCAACCAACTCAGATCACAATATCAAAACAATTAAAAAAGAAAAAACGAAATAATTACATTTGCGAAGGCGAGCAGCTGGATAAGCACAAGCACTGCATCGGCTCTTCTGGATGTGGAAGCTCCTGCGGCCGCATCTCACGCACAGTGTGTGCGTCTTGTTCCTCCTCTTACCAAAACTTCCTGTACCTTTTCCCTGTCCAACAAACACAATCGATCCATCAATTCTAAGCTATGTATCAGGTTTTCGTTTTACTATTAGATCATTTGCAGACGTAGAGATAGAGAGATTGGAAAAATACCATTTCTTCGGTTGCAGAAAACCCTAGTCTTCAAGCTGCTCCGGAAGGGTTTCTGTTGAATAATTGTTGATGTCGTTTTATAGTGAACTTTTTATAGTCAAGATTCAAGTTAGGGTTTTTCTTTTCGGATCTTTTTTGGGCTTTTATTGGGCTTATCGGATCTAGGCAATGGCCCATGATTCAATTGTCCCAATACGGGCCTCGTGATTTCATTATTTTTTATCGTTTGATTCAAAAATAAGTCCGAAGATCGCGTGTTTGATGACTTGATCCACACTCATCCCGCATCTAGTAAATTAATTTTTAAGTAGGAGATTAGCAACCTTAAGTAAATTCTTTAAGTTTTCGAAAATCGTTTACAAGGCACTAATCGATAATAGTTCAAATCCATAAGTTTTTTGGTTTTGGTTAGAATTAGGTTGAAATGATATTCAATTTAGGTTACTAACGGTTTATAATAATCATTTCATTTCCAACCTTAATGTAACTTCTTAATTTTTTGAAAATCGTTTAACCGATTGTAATTGACACTAACCGACACTACCTCAAAGCTACAAGTTTTCTTAATTTTGGTTGAAGCACTCTTCAATCAACATTATCCATAGCCTACGGTTGTCTTCCAACTCCATTTTCCACCTTATGTAACTTCCTAGATTTCGAAAATCATTTAACCGACAATAGCTCAAATCTGTAAGTTTTCTAATTTTTTTTTGTTAGATTTAGGTTGCAATGAACTTCAATTTATTTTATCAAATGTTTATAGTAATCTTCAAACTCTATTTCCAAACTTAATTTGAATTTTAGAACTTTTCGAAAATCATTTAACCAACTAAAGCCTCCACTAACCAAAACTTGCTCAAACTTGTAAGTTTTTTTATGTTTGGTTAATCGTTAATGAACCTGTTTTCAATTAAGATTATAAATCGCTTATATTTGACTTCCAACTCTATTTCCGACCTTATATAACTTCTTAGATTTATTAAAAGCAGTTAATCGCCCAGAAACAATACTAAACGATGATAGCTCGAACCTTTAAGTTTCATAATTTTTTATTTGATTTAGGTTTAAACAAACTTCAATATAGCTTATCAATTATGCATAGTAATCTTCAAACTATATTTCAAACCTTTATGTAACTTCTTAGCTTTTTGAAAGTCCTTTAACCAGCTCAAACCTACACCAATCGATACTGGCTCAAAGTTTTAAGTTTTTTTTTTTTTTTTTTTGGTTGATTGTTAATGAACATGTCTTCAATTATGATTATGAATCGCTTATCTTTGTCTTCCAAAACCATTTCCCACCTTATATAACTTCTTAGAGTTACAAAAAATCGATTAATTGCCCATAAACTTCACTATCCATTGTCTAAACCCTCTATTTTTTACCTTATATAACTTCTTAGATCAATTTGTAAAGGGTATGGATATTAACACCTATATATATGATAAGCACACCCATATTTATAAGTACACCCATGTCTAAAATTTAAAATTAAAACATTACTAGAAACACACATTTTAATGCCAATAGTACCCTTATTTAAATAAATGTTTTCATTTTTATACAATTTATTTATAAACCCTCATAAGTTATTTACACACCCAATTTTACAAATGCACATCTCCTACACAAATTTTTAAACATAAATTGATAGACTTTCCTCCATCAAAATCGGATAAAGAATAGAAAAATTATACAAAAGAAAGAATAAGAATGGACATAATACAAGCTGCAAGGAAAGAGAGCATCATCAACTAATCGAAAATCGATTAAAGAACAAAGCAAATCCTCAATTTTTTCTTTTGCTTCTTCGGCTTTGGAGGCCGGAGAACAACCTTGATAGCAGCATGAAATACGACCTTAACATTCTGCATTTGCAACACAACATTCATTAGCATATGAGAGTGGAGCAGTGTTCGGGCCTGATGTTCATAAACGTATCCTAATCGCATGGATCATATCGCAATTGCTGCTCATGGGATTGATGAGTACAAAGGGAGCTGCTCAATCAACACCATTTCCCATTGCTCTTCCTGTACTCACAATATGGTTCTATAATTTCACCCAAGGTCGTTACAAATCTGCGTTCATTAGATATCCATTACAGGAAGCAATGATTAAAGATACGCTAGAGCATGCAAGGGAACCAAACCTTAACTTGAAAGGGTATCTCCAAAGTGCATACATTCATCCTGTCTTTAAGAACGATGATGATGATCATCATCATCATGATATGGCTTTTGCAAAGAAAGAAGATGAAGATGTATTAGTCCCCACGAAACGCCAATCCAAGCGAAACACACTAGCTCCGAGCAAAATCAATGGTGGATCCTCGCCTTCATTGCCTGAGGCTGTTCAGGAACATCAAGAGCCATGATTTTGAACTACCAAGACTTAAATTATTACACTGGCTTGTATACATTTGATTGACCTACATTGTAAAACGAATGAGCACATTTTGCTGTATAGACATGAGTGAGAAAAGAGCGACATGGGGCCAGTTGAAACTCAATCGGGTTTTTTAGAACTCCGACTAGATGCAAGTTCTGGATTTTGCGGGCAGTCAGTCAATCAATCGAAAGATATTTATAAAAAAATAAATAAATAAATAAATAAACATTCATTACCATATGCCCAATTAGCCTTTTCAGGCACTACGTTGATCTTCTATTCTTCTCCATCTTAATAAAGTTTAGGGGTATAAAAAAAAAAAAGAAAAAAAAGAATTAGGGTTTAATTAGAGTTTTTTTTTTTTTTTTTAATAAAGTGATGTAGTTGAAGATGTGGGTGTAAATAGTTTTTTTTTTTTTTTTTTTTTAAATTAAACTAATTTGTCCTTATTGGCAAATTCCTATTGGGATATTTTTGTAATTAAATTTTTTATTAAAATATGGGTGTGCTTAACATTTTTATGGATGTCAATATCGGCTCCCATTTGTAAATGGTGAAAGACTGAAAACAAATACACTATGTTTGATTTGATACAAAGTCTTCTTATATCAATACAGAAGGCATTTATGGCTTTACATACTAAGCCTAAATAATTTGGGCTTAAAAAACTAAACACTTATTGTTTTGGGCCCAAAATCCAAGACACTTCAATTTCATTAATTCAGACATAAACTTGTCACAAGAGTTGTGAATCAGTGTGAATGTATTTGGTAATCAAATTTTTATTGGTGGATAAAAAAAAAAAAATTATAGAGGATAGAAAAAGAATTCTAGGGCATACAGTACTTTCCTTTTCTTTTTCTAAAATTTAAATAAAAGAAAAGTATCATTTTCAATAATATAAATATATAACGTTGATTTTTTATTTTTTTTTTTCATTTTAGGAATATATATATATATATATATTTGAGGTTGTTTAAGTTGTTTGCCCCTCACACTTACACCATAAGTTTTAGACTAAAGTATGTGATTATCCTCTCCAAACACCCGAATTATTGTAATATTTTTTTAAAAAATATTTTTTGAACTAACATTGATTTATTGTTTGACAAAAAATTTAATAGTTATCTTTTCTCTTGAACAGTTTATGTTTGTATACAATCTTTGAATCTCATTTAAGTGTAATAACTATTTTTCCTTCTAAAATCAATTTTTATTTTTTGACAATATCTATTAATCCGGTGATGTAGCGGGCCCCCAGACGGCTCAGAGGTGGCGCACCACATGACCCAGGGCTGTCAGTCCAACGACCTAGGCCCAACCACATCAGGCCTGCAGACCAGGCTCCCCAACCCATCATGTGCCTCACGGTCACATAGGTTGTTCATACCAAGGATCGAACCCTTGATATGCTTTGTCTCTACAACGAGAGACAACCATTGAGCTTCGATCCTTGATATGCTTTGTCTCTACAACAATGCTTTGTCTCTCGTTGTAGAGACAAAGCATATCAAGGGTTCGATCCTTGGTATGAACAATCTATGTGACCGTGAGGCACATGATGGGTTGGGGAGCCTGGTCTGCAGGCCTGATGTGGTTGGGCCTAGGTCGTTGGACTGACAGCCCTGGGCCATGTGGTGCGCCACCTCTGAGCCGTCTGGGGGCCCGCTACATCATCCGGGACCAGGTATTTTTTTAAAAGCTTTCACCAATGGTAAGATTCGAGCTACTGACCTGAGAGTCATTTACTAAAGCCCCAAATTCGTCCATCTACTAATTCCTTCTAAAATCAATTAGGTGTTCAATATTTGCAATTTCCAATTAAATGGTTCTAAAGTGCTAGTGCTTCAAATGGAAAAATAAAAATAAAAATAAAAATGAATGGTTTCATGCTCAGCATCAGTAACTTTTTGACTTGTAAAAATGATATTATTGATTATGAAGCATTAAAACGATTGCTTGTAAGATTTCCACCCAGTTAATATTTGATTTGAATTATTTGACCTCTCCACTTCTCTAATAATATTAATCTATACATATCGAAGTAATACATTTCATTATTGTGGTATTAATCTATACATATCAAACTAATACATTTCGTATTGCGGGGATAGCTCAGTTGGGAGAGCGTCAGACTGAAGATCTGAAGGTCACGTGTTCGATCCACGTTCACCGCAATTTGTACTTTTTTTCTCTTTTTTTGGGAAATTATCATTCACTCCCCCCTATAGTTTTCCGTATTCTCCAGTATCCCCCCTCTAGTTTCAAAATTCTCCAATTTCCCCCCTCCCATGCCTATTTTTCAAATTGTACTTTTTTTTCTCTTTTTTTGGGAAATTATCATTCACTCCCCTGTAGTTTTCCGTATTCTCCGGTCTCCTCCCTCTAGTTTCAAAATTCTCCAATTTCCCCCCTCCTATGCCTATTTTTATCTATTTTTTGGGAAATTATCATTCACTCCCTATAGTTTTCCATATTCTCCAGTATCCTCCCTCTAGTTTCAAAATTCTACAATTTCCCCCCTCCCATGCCTATTTTTCAATTTGTACTTTTTTTCTCTTTTTTTGGGAAATTATCATTCACTCCCCTGTAGTTTTCCGCATTCTCCGGTCTCCTCCCTCTAGTTTCAAAATTCTCCAATATCCCCCCTCCCATGCCTATTTTTTATGAAAAATAGGCATGGGAGGGGGGAAATTGGAGAATTTTAAAACTAGAGGGTGGAGACTGGAGAATACGGTAAATTACAGGGGAAAGAATAATAATTTCCCTTTTTTTTTTTTTTTTTGGCCATTCAGTGGCTTTTTCTTTTTTCCTAATAAAAAGAAATTTGTATTGTAACCAAACAAGAAAAATCTTTGAAAAAAAGATTGCTCATCAGTCATCACACTAATCTTAAGATTCAGTTCCCAAAATATATATACATAAAAAGAAGAAGCAATCCAAACATAAAAGGAAAATAAAGATTCAACAACCAATAAATAAATAAAAATCCATTACTTTACAGTAGAGTTTCTCACTAAACAACAAAAGCTCCAAGCAAAGATCTAATTTTCTTTGAATTCAACGTGATCTCAGTAGTCAGTAGATATTCGATCATGATCATCATAATTAAAAAGCTTATAGTGATGTATACGGTGTTGTCGATCAGGACTGGTTTAATTTTCTTGATTTTGTAATCTCACCATTAATGCTAAAGCTGAGTGAGATTTGTACTCAGACTGCAGCCATATGTATACGACTCGTGCATGAGTCACCATCCCTAGGTAGAATTATATAAAAAAAGTAGAAGTAAAGCAAGCAACAACAAGGAAGAATAATTTCTGTTTTCATTAGATGACCAAGACATTGAAGAAAAGTATGTTATAAATTACCATTATTGGGTGTTTGTGTGTGCATCTTATCACCTAAATATAGGTTTGTGTTGTAATTGGTTCCGGCAAAATTTTGAAAAAAAGGAGCAAAAGTGATGAAAAAAGGGCATCAAAGAAAATAGATATATGAAAATAAAGAGAGTAGTTGACCTCCAATAATAATGGACCTAATTATTTTTTAAAACTATATTCATTATAAACTTTGTTGATGTACATTGATTTAATTGTGAGCCAGACATACAATAATGATTCAATAAGGAAAAAAATTGGTTGGTGATGACCTAGTGAAGATATATATGTAGTATTTGATTGTGATGCTCTATTTCAATATTCATCAAAACCTGGAGAAGAATCATCTACCAAATTCTTATAAGATTCTTAAAAGAAAAAAAGGAAAGTAGTGTATATATTTATACACATTCTAGTGGGCTGTCTACCTAATCAAACACTATCGCTGATGAGATCGAGAAGAAGATTTTCTACTGACAAAGAGTGGCAAAAATCTCTGTACCCAAATATCTATAAAGATGATTAGATTAGTACTGGTGGGTGGGTTTGATTTTGAATTTTGATTTATAATCAAATTGGTATTATATAAAAAGCTTGCAGAGATTAATAGAGATACAGTGGACATCGATCAGTGATCACTGTCACTAGTTAGCTACTTTGAACTTGTAAAAGTGAAGAATGTGGTCAGGACATGCACTTTTCACTTGTTTGGTTGTTTTCACCAAGAAAAGAAAATATCTCTCTGTATCTAACCGTATTATCTTCAACTCATCTGCAAAAACATCTTCTAGCTATTTGGATTACTGTATCTTCCCTTAATTATTTGGTTTGAACTTTGAATCACATCTCATGACATGATTTTCAAGAAAAGACTATTAGCTAGGCTTTTAGAGAGTGGCGGTCCCATTATTGATTCTATTCAAAGATTGGAAAAGAGTTTGTGTGTCAGGTAGATCTGTACCGACACTCATTCAGTCCGGAGACAATATATCAGGTATCAAGTTTATATCAAGTTTACGTCGTTGATACCAGAAGTAAATGGTATATCAAAATAAAAATAAAAACTAAAAGATTATAATCGACAAATTAATATTTAATTATATGTATTTATCTATTTCATATATATCTTACGATGGATTACATCACAAATTTAATGTTCAATAAATTATCGGTGAAAATCTGTTTCCTACCACAGCAAAACCCTAATAAAAATATATTTGATCTTTGTCTTTTTCATGCACTTGCATGCGTTTTCCTTTTCATACACGTAATTATAAAGCTCTCCTATAGTCCCATGGGTTGTGGAGTTTGTTGAGTGACTTAGAAGAAAAGAATATATGTATACGGCAAATATACTCATCTGTGTACTGTCTACACGACTAGTAATACGTAGACACATCAATCAAGATAAAGAATATAGATAGACCGACTCTTAAACTTAAAAATGAAATAATTAAATATATATATTACACTTTTTTTTCTTTTTCTTTTTTTTTTTGTTTTGTTTTATACAGATATGTTGTTATCATCCATGTCAATTTTTAAGTCAAGTCAAAGAAATTTGTCAAAAAATTTAATAATGATATTGATAAACTGGTATATATAATTTTTTTTTTTTTAATATTACAACGAATTTGGAGGTTTGAAGGAGTGAGATGTGATGGCTCCCTTTGACATAATCGTTTTTTTTTTTTTTTAATCCTTTAATAAAATTAATAACTTTTAAATTATTTTCACTTTGAACTCTTAATTTTTTTTTTTTTTTTTTTTTATTAATGACCTATCAAACTTGAATTTCTAGCTCCGTTCCTAAAACTCACCCCGTAAAGTAAGTCTAAGTTCAATCACATGTTTGAGTAAGTGAAGAGTTAAAGTGCATAATGTGAGTGTGTGCTTGGTGTTACAGAGATAAAAACACTGCAGAGAGAAATATTTTATACCGTAGAGAGAGGAAAAGTTCTAAGATTCTTGGTGGTTTAGATTTTCTGAATATTCCAAATGCTAACAATATATAATATTATAACTTTGACTTGCATAGTTGCTAATACTGGTGTTTATCAATTTTAATTACATTTAATTTGATAAGAACTTTTGTCAAAGTTAGCTAGCTTGAGACTATAAATATATGGGTATCCTCACAAAATTTTGTCAATATATGTTTGAGATTTGTTAAATCTATATCTGAGAGTAGCTAGCTAGCTAGTTCCTGTGTACCCTGGGAAATTTAACATAAATATATAATATTAATTGAATATTAATAATTCGAATTTAAGAATATTACTCTAAAAATCCAACCTTTGAGAGTCTCGAAAGGCTGCATTTTACTTAGAATTACAAACAGATAAATCCTAGGAAACTTGATCAGAAGCAAATTTTCCCAAAATTTTGCATTTGATGAAGAGATAAATACTGCTATAACTGCTGATCTCCTGCCAATGCATAAATAAATTATTAGAGATGGTGACATCTTATAAATATCATAACAATTATCAGACATCAACTATGCAAATTCAATTAATTACTATTACAATCTACAAGAAAAAATTCTTTCAAAAAAATAATAATAATATATATATAAAATAAAATGTTGCAAGTTTTCTCTTAATTAATCTATACCATTACAAAGTCTCGTAGGAATATATATAAATATATAATTTCTTTTTGTTTTTTTTATCATATGATCAAGGAACTATATTTGTTTAAATATATAATTATGTATTTATTTATTTTACTGTCTTACTATAACTTTTTAAAAATGTATACTTTGTAGAAGCATACTTGCTCAAAAAGGCATGCATGCCTCAACAAAAGGTAAAGAAACATAAACCTAATTAACCAGACCCGGAATCATTCCCTTCTACCTCAACATGTGCGGCCCAATCATCGACAAAGCTTAATTCTACTTGGGCCGCTGAAACTGCAGAATCAGAGCGAATCTTAGTCTCAGTTTCATGGAAGCGCTTAGACCTTCCCTTACTCATTTGAGACTTGGAACTGTATAAAATCTTAAAAGTTGGCTTCACTTTTCACTTTTCACTTTTCTTTCGATTTGGTCACCACAGGAATACAATTATTGTCAAACACGGGATCTACTGGACCATGATTAGAATTTAAAGCATGAATATCTTGGTCTTCTGATATTTTTGTCCAAATAAATCTTTCATCATTTATCTCTTGAAATTCCATCCACATCTTTCTGATCAAAATTCTGGAAGTTTGTAATCCTTGGATTGTCAAGAATCACCATGTTATTAATGCGGATATTCACCATGTTAGTAATGGCGGTTTATGTTATTTGTTGACAGACATTCTGGGGAATAATCAGGAGTTAGCTAGTGGATGGGGATACAAATGATAGATATGGAGTGTTGGATAGAATGATCAACGGTTGACCAGTAACTCTCCACCATCTGATCTGACGTTGATTTCTGGCAGTCAATTATAAAAGCCTGGAAAATGGTCCCATTTAAAGCGATCTAAACCGTTCGGATAATCAATATTCTGGACCACGCATAATAAAGGCAGCAAATTGGATGGTCCAGATTAGAAACCATGTGCACCTTGTGTACGTACCTTAGAATAAAAACCTATCATCATTTTTGTGGATGATATACACCAGGACCACGTACCCTCCTTATAATCTATATTACGTTTTGCATTTGAGTTAAAATGATACTTGCTTCTCAAACTACTATTGTTATAAAGAACATAATTTTTAATCTAATAATAATGTCTAGGTGTCACACGTATGATTATTTAAATTGAGAGAGAAAACTTATTTCAAAAGAAAAAAAAAAAATTAGAGAAAAGATTATAGGTTTAGAGGGAATTAACACTTATACAGGAAGAAGAAGATGAAAAATATCAACAGATAAAAACTTTTGATTAATGATTATAAAAAGGAATATAAAAAAAAAATTATATCTTAACAGTATATAACATATTTTATGCCGTTACACTTGTTGCATGTGACTAGTATGAGTTTCAATCTCATCATACGTAATATTTAATATATGTGAAAAGTTTTCTCTTGGTGTTTATAAAAGTACTATCCAGCGGTGTTTATGAGAGCAGATGTATGTCTGGATGACTGGATTGCTTATATATTGTTTAATCTCAACGGTCCTCCGTTTAGTGTCAGATTAAAAAAAAAAAAAAAAAACATATTACTACAAATTGGGAAACCCTAAATTACAACTATTCAGCAATATTATAAAATAAATAAATAAACTGTCATTTTCTCAATCTTGTTTTAGTATTATTGTTTGTTGGCTGTGTTAATCAACTTTCCTAATCAGTCAATAGAAGACGAGTAAGGTGCATATCGGTGCTTTTGAAACGATAAGCATGGAGAGAAATGATGTAGAACTGAGGCCAACATTAGTTGGGTCATTTAAAGTGGCTGGTAAAACTTACTTATAAAAATACACAATCATTTGAAATAATTCTTCACTAATTGGGAACTTAAGAATCACAACCACACAACTGAGATTCTGATGGCCAACCTTGCAATGCAATTCCAATTAAAAAAAAATTAGAGAAATAGAAAAAAAAAATCATTAAATTACAGCAAATCAATACATTAATGTTGAAATCTAAAAATGGTTCAAGAGAATCTAATATCTTGCAAAAATAGGCTACCAAATTAAGATTAAAAGAGATAAAATTTGGGCGGTGGTGTATTTGTGGTTGAATATTCATATAGCTTTTTAGTTAAAGGGGTCCTCATAGCATTAACTTTAAAAATCAGAGGATCAAAAAAGTTAGATACACATACAAATTAAGAGCAAATTAGAGTTGTTGAGAAGTCATGAGATTTTTTTTACTATTTATATAATTGCATGAGAAAAAAGAAAACAAATATGAGAAAGGACATTTGATGGGCAATAAAGGCCCAAAAAGGAGGGGTCCAAAGCAGGTGACCAATTGGGGAACTTCATGGGCCATATTAAACCCTCTTGTAATGCCTTAAATAGGATTTTCATATATAACAAATTAATTAATTTAATTCTTTTGATGTAGATTTTTTTTTTTAAATGTTTTATTTTTATATATTTTTATTTGATAGATTCTCTATTGATTAATTCATCTGCTCCCACACCACACACCTGCAATCTTAAAAACCCTAACACTTTCTTGTAATTTATGTTATATGCTCATATATCGAGCTATTTTATAAAGGCTAATTGACACTAATGCTCCCTAAACTTTTTCAAAATATGCACTATACCTCCTATACTTTTTTTCACCACTAAACCCCCTGAACTCTTACAAATTGGTAAATGTCGACTATAGATGCCCCCTCACAAGGGGTAAAAAACCCAAGTATTTGCCACACAAAAAAAAAAAAAAAAAAGAGTTCAGGGGGTTTAGTGACGAAAAAAAGATTATAGGGGGTATAATGCATATTTGGAAGAGTTTAGGGGGCTTCAGTGCCAATTAACCTTTTATAAATTAAAAAGTAATGCTAGACATCAAACCCTTAAAATATTCCATCTTGATCAGATGTGTTATTGGATTCATATAACATGGGCAAGTGAATTAATTAATGGACCTTCAAAAAAAAAAAAAAATTAATTAATGGACTCAAATCACTTGTCCAAAAATGGTGTCCCAATTTGTATCTAACCAACCAAATTGGGACATATGTCTACATTTAATTATTTTTTTCAATTTCTTCCATAAATATAGACGCATGTCCCAATTTGGTTGATTAGACACAAATTAAGATACCATTTTTAAACAAGTGATTTGAGTCCTTAATTTTACCAATAGCCGAATCAAGGTGACATAATGCACTTTTGTATATATGTATTATCGACACCATTGAGATAACAAAGTAGTTGACCACGATAATGCTTCCACAATCTTTATAGTAAATCGAGAACAAATCACTCTCATTTCTCTATCAAAACACCTCAAACTTTTATGAACTCTTACTAGACAAGTCTTAAGATACATCAGTATTATCATAATCACATCCGATTATATAAATTTATAAAAAATAGAAGTCATACAAGCAACTTAAAATAAACGCGTACGATCACTTAGATGAAACTACCTCAAGATCATATTGATAAATAATTTTGAGATAGATGAAGTAAATTTTATTAATTATTTATATGTTATTCAATTTTTTCATCCCCCATACTACCAAAATGCATACAATCCATACATGTTGTTCTTACTCTTACATTATCAAAACAAAAATGAAAAATATAAGTCATTGACTCGTTTTTTTGCGGTAGGAAAAATCATGAGAAATTTAGATATAGGATAATAAATTTATATAGTTGCATGAATCACAGTTTTCCCATTAATTTGGGTTAACAAATTTGTACGGCGTAGGCATGATATATGGGAAATTAAAAGGATATAAGGAATTCAAGAATTGGAAGATAATATAATTTGGTCAACAAACTAAATGAATCCATACCTTTCTACTATATTTTAGTGTCACATGCAAAGTTTTACTGAAATCTGGTACTAATTAATTTTCTTTTACATCATATTTTGTGCTAAAAAACTTGTAATTATTTATTTTATCAAAACATATAATCTTCATTTTGGCAGTACTCTTATTTTAAACAATGGGAGATTTGCAAACAACTTCCTAGGGTTTGACACTTTTTCAAAAACAACCCTCTTATTTTGAATTTAGACAAAAACCTCATGCTTACAATAACAATGAAGAGATTCACAAGAACAAGAATATATATATATATATATATATATAGTCTTTCTATATCAGTTCGAACTGACAAAAGTTATATCAGTTCCTTGTATGTGGGCCACTGGATTTAAATACTTTGACTGACAAGTGCATACAGTCAAGTCAAAGTATTTAAATCCAGTGGCCCACATACAAGGAACTGATATAACTTTTGTCAGTTCGAACTGATAATAGAATTTCTGTATATATATATATATATTTATTGAAGTTTAGACTTGAGAAGCAGATCATAAATAATTCTTTCATGGGGGATGATTCAAGTAATTTTTTTATGCTCTTTTTTTGCTTCACATTAAATCATTTATTTAGTACTTCTTTTTTATTTCAAAAAAGTTAAAATTTAATTTGTCAGGATCAATCAAGTCCAAGTGGGCTGTGGAACAAAGAACAAATTACATAATCAACTTTTCAGGTGGAGGAACACAAGTGTCCATGAGGATTTCTCTTTTTCTTTAATGTGGTGTGGTCGGGGAAATCTTTTATTGTGCAACAATTATGATTGAGTTAACTTTGTAAAATAAAAAGATTCAAACAACAATAACATCACATCTGCTTGCCTATTTCAAGACTCATCAAATTTTACCTACCAAAAAAAAAAAAAAAAAAAAAAGGGTATTGCCATTTGTCTTTTCAACAATATTTTGCCTAAATAGCTTGCCCAAAAGGCCATCCAATCCCACATCCCTTTAAAGACCAATACAGGTTAGTATTTCTGATCACTTTGAGTAATCATTATATTTCCCACTGTTATATTTATAAATTCTCGGATACAAACACCCGGACATATTTTATGTCCAGTATATGATTGATTATTTCATGTGATATTATAAATTATATTCGGGAGTTTGAATTGAGAAGTGTCTCTTAGAACTAATACTACATTATTTATTTATTAGTTCAAGTTTTTGGGTTGATTTTTTTATACGTTTATGTCATTTATAAGAAAAAGGCTAGTAAAAAGCCAAACTATGGGAGAATTCGAACTCTTTTGAATAAACCATTGCTAAATAAGTGTAATTATTTACATTACAAGAAGAAAAAAAAAGAACTTGATCAGATCAGGTGATAGTTTTTTTTGTTTTTTGTTTTTTTATTGTGAATGGAAGTGAGCCAGTTCATGAGCTGCGCGCAATTGAACCCTTAATTGGTTCAAAATAATGAATCAAATATATATATATATATATATATATATATATAGAATTGGTGGTAATGGAGGATATATATGAGAATAGGATGAGGTAATAATTGATGAGGCGTGACTGAGCACAATTAGTAAGATTCTGTGCAAAATTTTAATGCTCAAATCTCAATATTAAACTTATGATGAAAAGTGGTGGTCCAAGCTTCTAGTTGGAGATGGAAATCATTTCGAAAGTGAAATGGGCACAAATTCACAGAAAAAAAAATATAGTAATGGAACAAGCATATAAATGATCTATATAGACACAATATTGGGAGATCTTTGTAGAAAATCAAATATAATAGTTTCTCCAAGTGGGAAAAATTAATAAACAAGTCATCATATGTAAGCATTTCAATTAGAAAGTCACTCACTAATTTGTCCTTGGAAGCTAATTAAGTCACCTTGGAAATTAATTAACACAAAAAAGAAAAAAAAGAAAAATAATAATAATAAAGAGAAGGAAAAAAACCCTAAATTTGAAAATGAGAGCCAGCACTCTCTTTCTCTCTCTCTCATAATTTCCCAAACCCACCACAATCAATTTGCAAATTAACAAAAGCCAAACCTTCCTTCCTCTTCCCTCTTCTCTTCTTCTTCTTCTTCCTAAAAAGTCAATAACTAATTAGAGAAAAACAATGTACAAGATGTACAAAATGGTTGATGATCAATGCGCTAGGTCCCCCACCACAAACAACAACAACAAACTCCTCCCATTAATCTTTCACTCTCAATTGCCTCCTTCCCAATGCCAAAAAAAACAACACAATTAAGTTAAGACATCAGTGATTGCTAGCTAAAATCCTTTTTTTTTTTTTTTTTTTTTTTTTTTTTTTTAATGTCTGAATTGGAGGAGCAGCTACTTTGGTAACAAAGCAACATTAACTGGCTATAGCATCCATCAAAAACCTCCAATTTACCCTAAAAATCTTCAATCAAATCTCTCTTCTCTTCTCTTTAATTTCCTCTATATATATATTATATATATATATGTGTGCTGTTAGCTAGCTAGTAGTAGTACTAGTACTCCATATATATAATAAATCAGTTTGATGATGATGATGATTGTGTAGCTGGCAAAAGTGATCTTGTGAAGGTGGTCATGGGGTGGTGCTTGGCTTCAGCTTCGCAACATCGTTTGATGTCTGATGCTATTTTCTTGGCATCCATTGATGCACCCAGTAACCCACGTTTTGTGAACCCCACTGCATATAGTCCACTCTCACCTTTCCACCCATTTGGAAATGGCCTTCTTGGCAACCCATCTTTCTCTGAAAACATCTCACTTTCCTGATCATCATATCATTTCAATAAATTAAACACAACATTTTAATCATAATCTTAATTTATAATGAGACTTTCTTTCTATTTGAATTAAAAATAAATAAATTTATATATACATGTATACCTTTAGCCAAATTGGTACATTGCTTTTGTAACCAGTTGCCAAAATAATGGCATCAAAATTCTCTGTTCTTCCATCGATAAACTCAGCAGCATAACGTTTTAGCCGCTTGATGCCTGGACATACCTACACCAATATTATATTTTTGACAATTTATTTTTCAGAATTCTAATTGAATTGATCAATGCTTTGATATATAGGCAATAATGATTAAGAAAAAGCAAGATCCAAATGTGAATGATTTAAGTCAAAAAAGTGATTAAGGAATTATGAGAAAGTGGCCGTGCCATCAAGAAAAGTAAGTATGGGTACTATATATCTATATAAATGTATGAGTAATAGATTCCATCGAATTCTTAGCTGCCAAACAGAAAAAAGTGATGATCATGGATGGTTGATTTGATGATAAAAAGGTGTGTACCTTAATGTCTCCACTTTTGATCTTGGCTAGTGTACCCACATCCAACACCGGTGTCTTTCCTGACAAGTTCTTGAGTTGAAGGGGACCCAAATGAGGCCGGTCCAATCCGAATCGAGCCGTGTCACCGAGCATGAGCCATGACACTATTAGCAGGAACCGATCCACAAGCTGCATGGGCAACCACTTTAGCAACCACATGGACAGACCGAAAGTTGATTTTCCCAGCATCTCTCGTGGTAGGACGTGAACCTTCAATATCAAAAAACAAACAAAATGATCAATAAAGTTACTCCAAAAACCCCAAAAAAATAAAATAAAAAAGTATTTCACAAAAGGGTTTTGAATTTTGATTGGTTTGTGTATGTGAGCCCCCTCCTACTATATAGTTGATGTATGGGCAAACCATTAATTGATTCTCCATCATATGCTATAGGGAATGGTTGGTTTTTGGTTTCTTTTTTTCTTTACAGAGAAATTTTTTAATCATAAGAAGGAGAAAAAGGGGAAGATTGTGCATGATTATGACAATCTATAATTTTTATAAGATTCTACGATTCTGACGAAGGTTATACATTGCGCATGCTTGCTTGCCTGTAAATCCCAAGAAAGTGAATTTTCATTCATTTTCTCTAACTTTTTTATTTTATATATAAATAATTTCAAGGAACTGTTGGAACTTGAAGTCACACACACACAAAAAGCAAAAAGCAAGAACGCCCATGAACGGAATATGAAAGATTATGAGTTTGTTTTTAAATTTCATATAATTAACTTTAAGAAAATGAAACAAAACTTGCTTCTCTTTTTTGGGTGATGTTTTTTTTTTAATATGTATACTAAAAAAAAACAGTGGCACTGTGACAAACATCAATCAATCAATCATTCTTTCTTTCTTTCTTTCTTTCTTTCTTTCTTTATATTCCTAATTATAAATTCAAAAAAAATAAATTCAAAAAAAGGAAAAAAGATATTCCCATATGGGTTTATTTTTCCTTTTCTTTTCTTTTCTCTTTTTTTTTTTTTGTTGCTTTTCCATGATGATCTTAACTTGAGAAGAAAAACAAAATACCCTAAAAAAATATACCCTAAAAAAGATTCAAAAAGCTTGGTGTCTTCTGTTTTTTTTTTTTTTTTTTTTTTTTTTTTTTTTTCCATATTAAAATCTAGAATTCTTCAACTTTAATGGAGACTGGAGAGAGACATAGAGATAGAGAGAGAGAGGGCATGGTTGAGAAAATTATTACCGTATCTCTAACAACAAGCGAAGGCATGGCATTGTGATTGCAAAGATCCAGACAAACCTCCATTCCTGAATTTCCACACCCCACAACCAAAACTTTTTTACCTCTAAAATCCTCACCACTTTTATACAAACTAGTATGCCTTATATCACCTAAAAACTCCTCCTTACCTTCAATCTCGGGCACAACCGCCTCCGCATTCTCTCCGGTAGCCACCACCAACCACCGGCACATGTACTCGGTCTCCTCCCCTTCTTTCATACCCACACACTTCACGCGCCAAAAACGAATCGTGGGGTCGTACACAGCTTGTAACACGGTCTGGTCAAAACGTGGCTTGATTTCGAACTTATCAGCATAGGCTTCTAAGTAGTCGACGAATTGTTTCTTGCTAGGGTAAGTTGGGAATTCACTTGGAAACCCCATTAATGGAAGCTCACAGAATTGCTTTGGTAAGTGAAGACTTAGACGATTGTAGGTCTTTAGCTGCCATAGAGATGCTATACAGTTAGATCTCTCTAGTACTACGCTTTCGACGCCAATTTTTTTCAGACATGCCGCGGTGGCCAAACCTGAAGGTCCGGCTCCGACGATCACTGGCCCCGTAACGTATATGCAACGTGGCGTTGGAGATGATGATTTATTATGATGATGATTCATTCTGCTTTTGTTGTTGACGAATATAGGATCATGAACTTGTTTGCCTTCTATTTCTCTCGAGCAGTCCATGGACGTATAAGAGAGAAGACAAAACAATGAAGAAAAAAAAAACTATGTATATATATGTGATATATATATATATATATATATAATCAAGTCTCTGTTGAGTGACAAAAAAATAAGAGTGAGTGCCTGTGCGGCGACTGGAGCCTGAGAGATTAAGAGCAGAGATTTAGTGATAAAATTAAAAAAAAAAAAAAAAAATCAACTCTTATCTGAAGAGAGATTAGGTTTTTGAGGGAATTCCTGAAAAATTGGAGTGGATTAAGAGAGTCTTATCCACTTGATAGAATGGGTTTTTTTGTTTTTGTTTTTTGTTTTTGAATTTCTCTATAGCTCTCATGTGTTGTGGCTCATCAATGGAGGGTAAACCGGAGGATGAGCACAAACTACGGGCCTAAATCAGCATTCAACAGAGAGAGAGAGAGAGAGAGAGTGAGAGAGAGAGAGAGATGGAGAGATGGTGATATGTCTATATAATTCCTTTTGTTCATTGAGAAAGAATTTATATGGAGGCAGTACTCTATATATTGCTCTGTAATTTAAGTAGGGACACTTTCGCTCTCTCACATGCGGGCACATATTTATATGTACAGAGTATTTGAATTAATGTTAATTATTTATTTAAATTAGTTGTTTAAATTGATTAATTAACTATTAATGATCAATATCCAAGTTATTTCAAGTACTAGTACTGTATACAACAACGTCACTCCGTTTGTCACTAGAGAGAGTGAGAGATAGCTTATTGGGTATTGGTTTTTTGTTAATTAATATAAAGAAGATCATTTTAAATGGACTTTAATTAGGATAATTAGTTGTGATAATGTTGATTGTTTTCATTGGATAATTCGAGTGATTATATAAATGCAAAATTGGACCGACTTGAAGAGCTAGGGTGGATTATAAAATAGTACTGTAACCGAAATGTGTTCCACATATAATATAATTATTAAATTAATTGTAATTAAATAAAGTTGATGTCCTGTGGATTTTTTTTAAGCGATTTGTAATCATGGTAAAGTATATATAGTGCAGCTAGCTAATAACCAATAAAAAAGGTTTCAAAACAAGCTAAAAAATTTACAGCTTTGAAGTGAAATTGCAGTGCCAGATATATAAATAAATAAATAAATATATATATATATATATATATATATATATATATATATGATGATGATGATCATTAATTTGCTGCAGTGGCGATACCGCTGGTGACAACAAGGACAATCCCACCGCATAGTTATTTCATGTTTTTTTTTTTTGTTTTCCTTTGAAGAGACATAGTTACATCATGTTATTTGTAGTTTGTCTATTGAAACATTTAAAACTTAAATTGATTATTGATAAATGTAAATATATATGTGATAGATTTTATTGGAGAATTTATGAACAAAGAAGAATTGAGATTTGAGAGGATGATGGAAATCTAAGTAAATATAATGTTGGATTTTGGATATGATAAAATTCGATCGGGGTATTTATAGATCTTTGACTGAGTTATATATTCGATTATGATGATTCATATATGGATCTGTTTTTTTATCTGTTTCGGTCACTGTTACAAGTCTAGTCATCGTTTGTTTTGAATAATAGCAATATCATAAAAGATCATCATTTTTTTTATAAATAAAAATTAAAAAAAAATAGAGAGAAATATCTCTCAGATTTCATTTCGAGGGAATGAGAAAACCTTTCTACTATGGATTCTAGAGTTATAGATAATTGTAGCTACAATTGATTTTCAGTTGTCATTTAGATAATGAAATGATGCAGTGATGGAATGATACCAAAACTGCAGACTAAACTTGAGACATTGTCGAATTGTATGAGTAAGATATATTGGACTGTGTTCTCCCTTGTTATTTATTTATTTATTTTTTTTTTTTGTGACAATATCTGTTAATTCGGGACCGGTATTTTTTAAAAAACTTTCACCATTGATAGGATTCGAACCGCTGACCTAGGAGTCATTTGTCCAAACCACACCCCGTTGGTGTTCTCCCTTATTATTTGGAATGCACTTTTTAAGGTAGTTTTTAATGATTACATTAAAAACTGATAATATATAATTAATTAGATGATGAGTACTAGTAATGTCAGCTAATTAAAGGGTATTGAGATTGAATGATTGATAGCAGAAGCAGAAACCACTTCAAAGAATGAAGCCCATAATGGGTTTGCATCTACTCTAGTCTCTAAGGTCACCCCATCCCACAACACTATACTACTCTCCTTCCTCCCAAGTAATGTACCCTCGGTCGAAATGTTTAAGTTCTTAGGTTGAGTGGTTACTAATATCATATTAGAGTCTTAAAGTCTTGAGCATAAGAGAATCCGTTAAATTAAAAAGTCCAACCTCATGTCTTCAACGACACCATTAGGCTCTAATGACCTAAGTTTTCGAAATGTTTGAGTTTTTAGATTGAGTGGTTACTGATATCATATTAGAGTCATTAAGTCTTGAACATGAGAGAATCCGTTAAAATGTCCAACCTCATGTCTTCAACAACTCCATTAGGTTCTAAAGACCTAAGTTTTTAGATTCAATTAATATATGTTACTAAAAAATTATATCATAACTTACACTTGATAGCTTTTGCGCGCACTGATGTAACTACATCAGCATAAATGCATGTGAACCACTGATTATGGAGAAGTTTTGACAAGTGCATACACTTTGAATCACAGTATGTATATATATATTAAGCACCACTGATTTTTTTTTTTTTTTTAAGAAATTAAAGAAATCACCACTATATAGTTAAAGAATCATATTTACTTGACTTGATCCAAATTCTAGATCCTCTCTTACTGTTAGAATTTTATTTTATTTTTACTTGACTGTTATAATTTGTTTTGACCAACTACCGAATCCGAATTTATTTTATTATAACCTGTTAGTTACAATTCGGATCTAGAATCAAGAAAAAAGAATCTCTTCTTGCTTTAAATTTGGATCGAATTTCATATAGTCAAGGCACTCTTGTAACAATCAAAGGAATTCTCCAATAGTGCACTAGATGCAATATACCCGGCCATCGGCCGAATCATACTAAGTAGTAAGGAAAACTCGATCGCAATACCACGTGATACGATTTTATTGATTAGGATACACTGCATCGGTGCATTGAAGTTTTTCTCTCTAACAAAATGTTTTATATTAATCTAACAGTTTCGAAGATTTGGTCAAAAAAAAAAACTTTTCTATTAATAACAGTTTCATACATTTACAGACTTATTTTTGCAGTCTAGAATAATAATAATAATAATAATAATAATATATAAATAAATAAAAAACATGTAAAAAGTTTTGTGAACAAAACACAGTCATCCAATGATGAAGGCGAAATAAATGTATAACAGAAACGCCTGTGCAGAAATTAATTTGAAAGTTTGTGAGTAGGTGGAGAAAAGCTATGGTGTCCTTTCTAGTTATCAGTACACTTGTTGTCTTTGAGTCACTCATTATTGCTTCCAATTTATGTGTGTGTATATATATATATAAATACATACATACAGACATTATATAATATTTTCTTTCCTTTTTAGGGTTTATTGTTAAGTTTTGAAAGATAATGTGATTAATGTATTCAAAATAAAAGCTCTCATCACTAGGGAATTTTTTTTCCTTAAAAATAATGATAATAATTGAGTTAATTTAATTGCAAATTAAGATCATTCGAACTAGATTATCAATTTTATCACTATATAAAAGAATCGGAATTTGAATTTTATAACTTTTATTACTGGATAAAATATAGGTGAATTATCAATAACAATCGATTTAATAAATAATTTTTATGTTTTTTGAAAAACAAATTCTTAAAAAGTTAATTAACAAGTGTCAAGAAAAATCAAAAGTTTGGAAATTAAAATATATATATATATGGATCACTCTCTTGACTACCCATGTAATGTATAGTTCTTATATAGCTAATTAAATCCCAAATTCAATATAATCTTAAGGAAATTAAGTTTATTTGAATGTGACCATTTTAACCAATTGAATTATATTAAACAACCCTCTTTTTAATTATCTGTAAAATTTTCAAAATAATATTATGAATAATGTTATAGATTGTCCAAATACGTGGTCATAGCTAGATAATATATATATATATATATATATATATATATATATATATATATATTTGGTGCTAACAATATCTTTCAAACTAAGATGAGGTTTTAAGTTCAAATATCCGTTTATGAAAGTTACGATTTAGATCATCTATCAAAATCATGATTTACATGGTAGCTCCAACTCATAGATTTAATAAAGAGAACACCTATTAATTACATTAATTAATTTTCAAAATCATTTTGTGCAGTCCACACTAGTAACATCAAACAGAGACAGTTGTTCTCACTTCTTTTTTTTTTTTTTTTTTTTGGTGGTGGTTTTTAGTTTTTCTTACAAGTTGTTAATGTTATGGTCTTGCTCAAACTGTCAAACATGACAAGAACTATTTAAAAAATCGGTCATTGGGCAAGAAGTTGATGATCAAATTAGGTTATAAATTTGTTTGTATAATAATGTTGACTGTTGAATTAATGTTTGGCCCTAAAAGTGGGACCAAGATAATTGTCATGTACTTGAATTATAGCTTGTTTGATTTTGCTTATATATGTTTGGGAATAAATAGTTCATGATCATAAGAAAATATTAACTAAACCAATTAAGATCAATAAATTTTGGGATGTTTTCCATTCCCCAAAACTGTCCTTAAACTTGTTATTGTTGGGTTCCAATCAGTATTTCTGATCTCCTAGAATTACAATTTTCAAATTTTTTGAGAAAACAAAATGTAGTTATATATCGGTGGATAATGAATAGCCTTACAATCTATAAGGGGTGTATTCAATTAGGATTTTTGAGAACATTCAATTACAATCTATAAATCCACATGAACTTTCATTGATTTATTTAGACATCTATCTCAGACTTTTATGAATTTGTTTAGACATCTATCTCAGACTTTCATTGGATTCGTTATCTCAGACTTCTATTATAGATAGATAAATTATACCAGTATATGACCCAATCAATAAGCCGAAGAGAAGCTCTATTTCAAAGCTCAATTTTCACAAAGATCTCAACTTTCATGATAAACCCAAAAAAAAAAAAAAACGTATGAATACATAAAACTTCACGTATGAATAAACGTTGCACACCAACAAAAAAACTAACGATAATAATTTCTATTCAATTACTAAAATCAATCACAAATGATAGAAAGTGACATAGTTTATAACAATTTTGAGAGCAAAATTAAAGGAAACTACTCAACATTCATAACTCATCTTCATGGATTCTCATTGTTATTCAACTAATCATATAAACAAACAATAATCAACTAATTGAATAACCGAGCAAAGCTATACATAAAATATTGAAAAAAAAAAAAAAAGCATAACCCTAACCCAAACCTTGTCAATTTTGACCACCCTTCGATCCACGATTTTTAATTTATTCTCTACAACTCCAAATCTTACGAAATTTGACATGGATAATCTAGACATATATGAAATGCTACAGTAAAATTATCAATTTAATCCATGATCATTTGTGTATGAAAAAAATCATTCTTTTCTTGTTTTCCGAATCTGTCAAGCAGAAATCAATATTGACCTTTGTCCACTCCAAAATTTATAACAATTTTTATACTAATTTATAAATCATGAAATTTTGTAGAATAACAGTAGACATAACATTTTATCTACATATAACTTTTCATAATTTTCTAGTTAGAAGAACCTACCTAAATAAATTTATGAATTCTGGTCATTTGTCAAAATAGAAGGGTTTCAACAAGCCTTTGTATATTTCGAAAATACATAAAAACCAGCATCATGGTCTCTACTTTCATCAATTGAATAGGCTATAAATCATCATCATGGTCTCTACTTTCATCAAGTTAAGCATATCAAGAAGGCAGAATTTTACAAAAGTCCTACCTTTTTGGTAATTTGTCACCTCTATAAATGTCTTTCCAAATTCATCACTTTAGTCCTTACTTTTTCCAAAACTCATCACTTTAGTCCATTTGACCAAATATGTGAAAGTCAACTATTTTAAAACTTGTGAAAGTACACTTTTACCCTTATTACTATTTAATTTAGCTAAAATGATTATATTAGCTTTAAATTAAAATGAAAAACAATAAAATTCTCAATAATAAAATCTTAAATAAATATATTACCAAAAAAAAAGCTTAAATAAATAATTAAAAAATCCATTAATTTTTTCTTATTTTGTATTTTGTCATAATTGATTTTTATTTAGCTAAAATGATTATCTTAGCTTTAAATTAAATTGAAAAACAATAAAATTCTCAATAATAAAATCTTAAATAAATAGATTACAAAAAAAAAATTATGAAAAAAAATCATTTAAAGCTAAGATAATCATTTTAGCTAAATTAATATCCATTATGAAAAAAATAAAAAATAATAATAAAAAATTAATGGATTTTATTATTATTATTTATTTAAGATTTTTTTTGTAATATATTTATTTCAGATTTTATTATTGAGAATTTTATTATTTTTCATTTTAATTTAAAGCTAATATAATCATTTTAGCTAAATTAAATAGTAATAAGGGTAAAAGTGTACTTTCATAAGTTTTAAAATAGTTGACTTTCACATATTTGGTCAAATAGACTAAAGTGATGAATTTTGAAAAAAGTAAGGATTAAAGTGATAAATTTGGAAAGACATTTATAAATGTGACAAATCACCAAAAAGGTAGGACTTTTGTAAAATTCTGCCTATCAAGAATCATAACCTAGTATATTCTAGAAGTTCAATCACGAAAGAGATAAACAAAGGAAATTAAAATAGAAGCAACGAACCCTAGCAACAAGAAAAACTCAAATTCCTTGGGGAGAAGGTTGGACTTGTTATGGCCTTTGATATTTATACATCTCACCATCAAGTCCACCAAAATCCATGACTTGAGAAAATCCTTTAAAATCTAGTCCCAATTGAATACATCTTGATTTTTACAGATATTTTTAAAGTCTCAGTTCAATGCACCCGAGTTTGGAAGGATTCTTTACAAGTCCATATAAATCCGAATTGAATACCACTGGATTAATATAGACTATTTTAAAGTCTTTAAATGCCCGAATTGCATACAGCCGGATTAAAGTCTTTAAATGTCTTCGAGAATCCTAATTCAATACACCCCCTAAGAGTAGTTTATTGGATTTTGAAATCTATTAGTATATATATCATTATCTAACAAATTTATAATTTAAAACAAATTTCCAAAAATTACATAAATTTGTTTGGATATGTTTTTTAAAAAACAAATAAACAATGCAATGCAACTTACACATAAGTTCAAATTAAACATAGAGTGATTATATATTGCCACTCATAAAAGTTCTTTTCACTCCTAAAATCTTGATATATATATATATATCAAACTAAAGTGTTTGTACGTTAAACTATTTAAAAGACATAATTAATTATTAAAAGACAAAGTTATCCCCTACACCCATATTATCTATACCCTAACATAAACCCTAATATTCTATACAGAACCAAGATCAGTTTATCATATACTTTAGCTATACCAAGCACCAAACTTTACCCACCAACATTTGATTAATTCATACATTTGTGTCCCAATCGCATTCAAAACCAACTATTGTATTGTGTCACTTTGAGAAAATATTTTCTTAGAAAATTCGAAATATAATTTTACTTGCTATGAGTAACCGGAGAATAAAGAGATGTCGAAAGCTTATTTGAATTAGGTCTGTTTGTTTGTTTTTTCTTTTCCTTTTTCTTTTTCTTTTTTGAACATTTGATTGGAAGTTAAAACTAATCATGAACTGGTTTAGAGAGAACACAAATATTCTTATTTAAGGTTCATTTTGACATTTTTGATCTTTGTCAATGATAAATTAGCTAGACCGCTTGCTCGAGTGTAACCCCACAAAAAACTAATATCCCAACAACTTGTGAAATCCAATATTCCCTGCTCCCTAGACCCTAGTACACCAAACTTGATTTGAAATCTACCATTGATTTCCAATATAGAAAACAAACACCACTCATGACAGTAGTAGTAGTAGTGGGCGATCTAGGGATGATATATTACAATGTAGATGCAAGCAACTAGTTGTACGGATAGACGGCGCTGCATTTGGTTGTTGGGAGAGGAGGTAGGGACGGACAACAAGGCGGCATGTTTTGGTTCTTCACTTTGATCATCATTTCCACCTCCTTTGTCTCCCACAAACACATCCCCTGCCGGATCCACACACTTACTTTTTTCTCCATAACTAATCCCATATATTACAATAAAATATTGCATGTTTCCGTAAGCACGATTTCATTACGTACAACTCGTTATAAAATCATTAGTTAGAATATAAGTAGCACAGATATGGATACGGGATACAAAAATCTTCAAAAACTAGGATACGGATACGTCAGGCTACCTCAATTAAAATAATTTATATATTTTTGAAAATAATAATATATGAAAACATAATCCAATAATCCATTCAAAACATATTCTCAATAAACATATATTACAAAATCAAATTATTCAAACATTATAGGTTAAAACCATAACTTTTAACCTATAATGTTTGAATAATTTGATTTTGACCCTTATATTTTTTAATTCATAATTTGATCCCATTTTTTTAAAAAAAATAATAATTACAAAACTGTCCCTCCATATCCTCTGCATGTCCCCACTGTATCCTTCGCGTGTTCCACAATATCCTTTGCGTGTCCCTACCGTATCTTGATCCGCATGTCCCCTCCGTTGACTTCCAAAAAAAGTCCACGGTTTCTAGCGTGTTAGACACATATCTAGCCGTGTCCGACACAGGCTACATGCCCAAGGAAGAGTGTCTGTGCTTCACTGGTCAGAATGTCCCGATTTTAATAAATAAAAAAAATTAGATTCAAAATAAGAAGATTGTTCGGAAACCAAATTCATGATGTGTATATGGATACCAATTTTACAAATTAAATTTTACAATACATATCTTTTGATGATCATATAAGGTTTTTCTTATATACAAGTGATTCTACTCGTACTTACATCAATGAGAGAGTTCGAGTTACGTTCCTATAACATGTAATTCAAATGTTAATAATTTTATAAAGAAAAAAAATTCTTTCATATATTTATAGCAACTAGCTGTTTCATTCTCTTGCGAATCTGCTTGGTTTAATAATATAGTGGTGTTAACATGTGCCATAAGAACACAGGTTAACAATTAAAAAAATACATAAAAAGGAAGATATTAATTATATCTATTATCTTAATCAATGCAATAAATATATATTTATAATAAATATTTTCCATTTTTAGTAAATTTTTAGTTATTAACATGTGCCAGTATGGCACAAGTTAACACTACCCTTAATAATATGCCAATTGCTATGTTTTGGTGATTGAGTTGGACCTCCATAAATATCCTGATCATGAAAGTTGCTTCTAAATTCTTCTCAGCCACTTAGCGAAGAACACATTTATGGAGTTCTCGAAATTAAATCCAACCATATATATATTCTTTAGAGTTTATATAAAATAAAAATTATTCTTTGTCTTTTTCCCCCCCTAAACCTCATCGATGTATTGCCACGTTCATTTCCCTTAAATAGTTCAAATTGACCTCTCTAAATTAAAGTTTTTGTAAAAAAAATTCTTGACATTAATTTATCTAGATTTTTTTTAAGTTATATTTTAAAACAAAAATAACATCCTTATTATTAAACAAAGAGACCTTTACTTTGAATTATATATGACTTAGAATTTCAAACAAATGAGTAAAAAAAGGGATAATTACCCCGTTGACCATCAATTTGATGACACACTATTAAAATGGCCACTAGATTGAGAATTAGTTTTAAAATGGTTATTTTTTACAAAAAGTGTGACATTAATAGTCATTCCATCCAATTCCACCAAATGAGTGGCATTTTGGTAAATAAGGAGATGCCATTAATTTATTTTGGATTTTTTTTTGGAAATCAATTTTTTCTTTCGTTTTTTGAAACGAATAATTATATTTAGTATGTGTATATAGTATAGCATATCTCATATATATATATATATATATATATATATATATATATATATTTCTTTTTTGAGAAGATTAAGGCTACAAAATCTAAAAAATCTATTGATCTAAATCATTTCTTTTGTATTTTGAAATGAATAATTATATTTAGAGTGGTGCTATTGGCACACCCCCTACTGATCTATTTATGCCCCACTTGTTTAAATTTTGATTTAATTAAATAAAGTTAAATGTTTTTATTAATTTATTTTATTTATTTTCAAAACTACCCTTTTACTTATTTTTCAAACTTAATAAACCCCATCTCTAATATCTCCATCTATCTCAGATCTCTTTATCTATGGTCTCATCTTTCTTTCACCTTCCATGAACGGATTTATTTTTTCTTATTTTTATTTCTTTTTTAATGTTTTTTTTTTTTTTTAACATCAAGCTTTATAAAAAAGGTCAGGTTGTCAAAAGATAAAGAACAAGCAAACAGCCCCAAGAAAAGAGCAAAGAATAGAGCAATCCAAGACAAAACACACAGAAAAAAACGAAACAGCCCACAAACAAAACGAAACAAGAAGCAAAGAGCAAGTGTTTGTTTTGGTTATCATCGTTTCACTTTCAAATTCTAAAAGAGTAATGAGATTAAATAATAATCAATATCTCATCAGTCTAATGCACCCCAAGTGTTTGATTTATTGTTTAAATACAATCCGTATAAGTATTTTTAGGGTTTAAGAGTTATGAAAAAAAAAATCAAGAAAAGGATTAAAAAAAACGGTTTTTTTTTTTTTTTTTTTTTTTTGAAAAGTAATGTGGGGTTTTATTAGATTTATTTTATAATTTTTTTTTCTTAAATCGTATGTCTCTTTTAGTAATTTTGATAAAGGAAAAAAAATAATACTAAATAATTTAAAAATTGGGGCATGAATAGATTAGTAGGGGTGTGCCAATAGCACCACTCTTATATTTAGTATGTGTATATATATATATATATATATATATATATATATATATATATATTTACAAATATAATTATTCGTTACAAAAAACAAAAGAAAAAATTGATTTCTAAAAGACATCTAAAATAAATTAATGTCATCCCCTTATTTACCAAAATGTCACTCATTTAAAAAATTGATTTCGAAAAAACATATAAAATAAATTATTGTCATCCCTTTATTTATTAAAATATCACTCATTTGATGGAATTGGATGGAATGGCCATTAGTGTCACACTTTTCGTAAAAAATGGTCATTTTGAAACTAATTTCCAATTTAGTGGCCATTTTGATAGTGTATCATCAAATTGATGGCTACCAGGGTAATTATCCCTAAAAAATGACCAAATAATAATAATAATAAAATCACATGGAACTAGAAAAGCAAAAGGAAATTAGAAGATGAATAGAATAGTTGTATACTCTACTGTACAATGAAGTTATAATGGGGAATAAGCCGAAAGCTTAAAGTGAAGCATATATATTTGGTCAAAGATAATTTTTTTTTTTTTTTAATAAACTACAAGTGTAAAAAAATAAAAAATAAAGAAAGAACATGTTTATCAATATAAAAGAAAGAGGACAAGATGGGTATCTTTTAATCTTTATTTAGAGTTAAAAAATAATAATAATTATTATTATAAAAAAAATAAAAATAAAAAAAAAAAACAATACAAGAATTGAAGAGTTTTAGGTTCCAAAAAAGTTGATTCTATATATAGCAACATTCTTTATATAGTCCCCTCTCCTGTGGGAACTACATTAAAATTACAAAACAATCCTATCAATGCATGCCTATAAGGCTATAATAAGCCTATACACAACAAAACAAGTCTTCAATACTTTGACTTTGCTGTATTGACAAAAGTTATATCAGTTCCTTGCATGTGGGCCACTGGATTTAAATACTTTGACTTTGCTGTATGCACTTATCAGTCAAAGTATTTAAATCCAGTGGCCCACATACAAGGAACTGATATAACTTTTGTCAGTTCGAACTGATAATAGAAAGACTATATATATATATACAGAAATTCTATTATCAGTTCGAACTGACAAAAGTTATATCAGTTTCTTGCATGTGGATCACTGGATTTAAATACTTTGACTTGGCTGTATGCACTTGTCAGTTAAAGTATTTAAATCCAGTGGCCCACATATAAGGAACTGATAATAGAAAGACTGTATATATATATATATATATATATATATATATATAATTAAAATGAGATGGGGTCCCCATGAGAAGAGAGTTTAGAATAGCCCAAAACCAGCCAATGATTTGGGCTTCCTTAACCGCGCGGATTTCTTTAGACCAGGACCTACTAATGTGGGCCTTGTGAGCCTCCCTTCCATTTCCAACCATATGTCAAGGCACGTGTACTACGCCGCCTCCTATCTCTTTTTCGAATTCTAACACCGAAGCCGAATGGATCAGGGTTTGCTAGATTCTGTCGAAATTAAACATTATGAATAGTTTAGAGATATCTACTCTCACAACACTTGCTTATAATTGATTAGGATGGGAATATAGGATTTAAATATCTAATTAGACGTGAAAAAGGAGGTGTACAGTACTCAACCAAAAGCGGATACACATCCTAAATCTTTCTTGTGCTTTTTTTTTCTTGTTTTGTTTTTGTTTTTTGTCTTTTTTTTCCTTTTCTTTTTCTCTATTAGGCTAACACTCGCTTCATGGGTGAGAGAAACAAAATGGGATTGTATGGGACATGGGATCTACCTCATTTCAAATAAACTAATTATATATATATATATATATATATATATAATTATTATATTAAATTCAATAGGCCAAGCATTCATTTTATGCCCCGTATGCCTCCATTGCCGCAGAGTAAACTTTTATATATTTATTTAATTACTTTATGCTTACTTTATCTAATAAAAGATTAACTATTTTGTCGTTTTTAGTAACTTTATCTATGAACAATTGAAAAAACCACTTTGAGGGTGCATTGCACCCATTAACTCGACTATAGGTTATTTTTTTTTTTCTTTTGTTGAAGCATATCTTATATGCATAGCCCACATGAGATCTAATGATTGCAACATATATATAATACAAAACCATGTATTAAAATATAATGATTTTGGAAGTTTCATTACGATCTCTATCATGTGATTCAATTTATAGTTGATTAGTTATTAATCCAACTTTTAATTACCACTAACCATTGTAGAAATCATTTTTCCCTCTATTTTTGTCAACAAAAATTTATTTTACTAGATATTTCACTATACAAATGATTATGCTAATACAACTAGTAGGACCATTAATTAAAGATGGTGGTTTGACGAAATGAGGTTGGTTTTGTGGTAAACCCCTCACACCCTGCACCATGAGGTTGCGGATTCGAATCCTCCTTCTCCTAAAAAAAGCCTCAAATTTATGTAATAGTATAATACTTCAAAAAAATTTTCGAAACAATGAGAGAACAAGTCAGGATTGTCAATCTCCACCTCTTATCTTATCTCTTTGAGTAGAGGATATGCACATATATGGAACAGATTGGAATGTTCAACGTTTGTCAACTTTAAATGCATGATATCTACTCTTTAAGCTATTGAATTCCGAAAACAACGAATTAGGTATGAGTATCTACACTAACTCTTTTCATTCTTAAAGTATTTAGCATGGTATCTACTAAGTTGCACTTCAAGAAAGCATAGGCATAACGGAATTCGACAAACACATAAACCTAGAACAAAGTATCTTGTCTAGATATTATGAAGGTTAATTTCAAGAACCAATAACTAGTTCTTTTGTTACTTCCATAGATACAAGACTCGGTCATCCAAATCTACCTATGTAACAAACTCAATATAAGGTATATATGCATATGGTGATCAAGCATAAACAAACCCATATAAAAGTGAAATATAATCTTAAATTAACCAATTAAGCACCACAAAATCTGTTCATAATGTAAGCATATCGAAAAACTCAAAGAAACATGATTAGGGCTTCGAATGTATGACCACCATCCATCTCACACATGGATGGTGGAGATCAAATATAATTTTAAATAATTGAAAATTGAATTGAATTAGAAAATATATAAACTAAAAGAAAAACAAAATTTTAAAAAGCAAAAATAAAAAATAAAATTGAAAAATTGAAAAAAAAAATCATATTTTATAAATATCATTGATGCATCTCACCTGCACAAACAATGATATTTTTTTTTCCATTTTTTCAATTTTTTTGTTTTGTTTTTTTGTTTTTTTAAAAAAATTGGTTTTTATTTTGGTTTTTCTTTTAATTGACTTATTTTATAATTCAATTCTATTTTCAATTATTTAAAATTTTATTTGATCTCCACCATCCATGTTTGAGATGGATGGCGGAGATACATTTTTTTTTTTAATGTTTTTTTTATTAATTTAATTTATGAATCATGGGTAGTTTAGTCTTTTAAAGGTAACAGTTAATCAACAGTTAAGTTTAACCTAGCAGTAAGGGGTGTGAGTGTCAATTAGTACTAAAGCTGTTTCTAAGTGCAAGAGGCTAAACCTTATGGAGGTTGAGTGCAATTTGCTCAAAAATAAATAAAGATGGTGGTTTGCTAATCATATTAAATCATAATAAAAATCTAAATTAAGATGTGATTATAATTGTTTAATGTATATAAATCTTCATTAAAACAACAAAACCGAAGGATCATAAGAAAGATTATGCTAACCCTACCTTTGAGACTCTTGCACCAAAAGCACCCCTTTCCCCCCACTAACAAGTTTTTTTTTTTTTTTTTTTTTCTCTTTCTTTCTTTCTATATTGTCCCATGTTAGTCGAAATCTTTAACCTCACTTCATATCCCACCAATTTTTTTGCCAAGTTGATATAAAATTACTTTAATTTAATTTAATTTGATCTATTATAATTACTTCAGAATTTAGGGGAGTAGGACAAGATTTGAACCCATAATTTTATGGGTTAATTGCACTAACTTACCCTGACATTTTACAATATTACAGCTATATTCAACTTTTGCATTTATTAACAAAAACATACCCTTGACCACTTTGACTAACTATAAATTTAACCATTGACTGTTTTATTCATTCAAAAAGTCTAAAATACCCCCAGTTATTATATTAGCATTTATATATTATCAAGACAAATTCAAATTAAATTTATAATTAATTAAATTTAAAAATAAAACAAATTAAATATTTAACGTTTTGGTGTAGATGTTAGGGTTTTTTTTATTTTTATTTTTATTTTTGTTATTATTGTTATTTTTAATGGTTTGTAATTTGGATTAGGAAACGGTGGTTTTTGGAAATGATTTATTTATTTATTTGGTGGAATCAAAAGTTAATTTTTTGTTATTTTTAAACAAATTAAATATTTATTATAAGGAAAGGTATTAATATTTTATTAAAATATTTTGTATAATAAATTTATTTTAAAATATTATTTTAATTTTATTATTTTAATTGTTTTTATTTAATTTTATTACATTTATTAATTATTAATTATTAATTTAATTAGTTTTGTTTTTAAATTTAATTAATTATAAATTTAATTTGAATTTGTCTTGATAATATATAAATGCTAATATAATAACTGGGGGTATTTTAGACTTTTTGAATGAATAAAACAGCCAATGGTTAAATTTATAGTTAGTCAAAGTGGTCAAGGGTATGTTTTTGTTAATAAATGCAAAAGTTGAATATGGCTGTAATATTGTAAAATGCAGGGTAAGTTAGTGCAATTAACCCTAATTTTATTGGTGTAAGTGTGAGGGATGGTAATCATGGTATACTATTGAACCAACTTTATCTCGCCTTTTTTTTGAAAAAACTTTTGACAAATAGGATAGTTACCTCTACGATAGATAAACTGACGAAGTCTTGACTCTTGATCATAAATTTTATATCATTAACTTTTTTACCGTTTTTAATTCATAACCATATTTTCATATCCAATAGGAATCGAAAGAGAGAATTAAATATTCACTCTTAGATGAAAATTATGTATATGCAAATAAAATAAACTTGTCAAAAATTAGAGTTGGAGTGAACATTGAAGTTCAAAAGTCTAAATAAATAAATAATAATAATGTGTGTATGTTTAAAACTAGATAAGAAAAAAAATAATGAATTGTGTAATTATAAATGGCCATTATTATTTTGTAGAAAAACGGTGAGCGAGCGTGCGCATATAAGCACTTTAATCTTTGTAAAAAGAACTCTTAGAAAATTAGGTTAGTTGCTAATCTTTTTGTAATTAATAATCACTTTGATTAGACATAAATTAAATAATTAAATGTAAAACCGAAAGCATTATGAAATCATCCTATTAAAACTCTCTTAATATTGATAATTTAATATTTTAATGTACCAAATTTAGTATGATTTAATTAATAAATTAATAAATAGATCAATCTAATCAATAATCATCATGATAATATTAAGTGGGGTGTCTTGAGCAAAGAAGAAAAAAGTTAATTATAAAGCAACTCATCACTTTGGAAGTACTTAAGTAAAGTTAATTTAACACTAATATTATTTTAATTTAAAAAAACGCTAATATTTAATTAAAATAATAATATTTTATAATTTATATTAATAAATAAACTAAAAGGCAATTGTCTAGTGTGTCAAGGTGTAAATAAAAGTCTAAAAATGAAAATAACTTCATTGTGAAGTTAGGAACCGTTTAAAAATGCTTCCTTCAAAAGCACTTCTTTAGTTCTTTACCTAAATATTTTTTTTTTTCCCTCATTCTTGCTTTTTGGTTTTAATTTTGATTTTTTTATTTCATTTTATTTTTTTTGTTTTAACTTTTTCAAAAGTGCTTTCATGAAAACCAGAAGCAAGATTGAATTTATTCAAGTAAGTACATTGGCAATGTGATAGGCAATGTAATATAAAATCAGATGTTGGTTGACTTGTAGTTTACTATAAAGTAATTGTTTTGTTTTGTTTTATTTATTTATTTATTTATTTGAAACTTAGTTACTTTAAAGTAATAGTTAATACCCCAAAGAAGTTTGATGTCTTCTTCTTGAGGACCTTCCTATTCATAATTGGTTTAATAATTTATTTAGGGAGAATACTTGAAACTTCATGAGATTAATCTTACAATTTTAGAATTAAATAAAATACTCCTTAAAAAAGGAAAAAAAAAAAAAAATCTTATGAACATGAGTTGTTTGGATTTTTCTTGGAATGAATATCTTATTCTAACAAAAGTATCTAAGAGTGAGCTTATCTAGATATATTCATTTTATATAAATAAATAAAAATCCACATAGAATATAAATAAATATAAACAATTTAAACAGTTTTTACTTTTATGAAGAAAAAAAAAATCAACTCTCCATCCATTCATTTCATGTTTGTTTCATTGTTTGCATACGGGCTTGTTTTGATTTTCACAAAGTATTTTGTTTATAAATGAAAAAAAAAAAAAATTGGATATTTTTAAATATTAATTTATCTAATTTTGATATTATTTAAATATCATTTACATTATTTATATCTTTAAAAATAAAATAAAATATTAATTGAATTAATTTAAACTAGAGAAATTATATATAATTAACAGAATTAATTATACTAGACACTCAAATAAAATAATTTATAATTAAAAGGTAAAATTCAAAAAAAAAATAAAAATAGTACTTGATGGCAAAATGTGTTTATTTGATTAGCTAAAATAGTACGAAAACAAACCCCTCTTTCCTTTGACCAAAGGATGAAAGTCTTCATCATTAATTGGAGTGGTTGAAGCTAATATTTACTAACTCTGCCAAAAGCATTGAAGAGAGGATGAAGATCGAAGAGAGAAATAAATTTGTTTGAAGATTGGACTAACTCGGCCATAGGAGTTAGTACTTCATTAATTTCAGAAGAATTAAACTAAAAAAAAAACATTTACACATGCATTAATTAAACAAAAAAAAACAGGTCCAGCTAACTCTGCCAAAATTCTGTCTTTTATTAAAGGAGAATTTCAAATGGATAACCACAAGCACATTTACACATGCATTAATTAAACTATAAAACTATTAGCAACTTATTATAATTAGGGTTATGCATGCCTTTGCACTTTAGTAACTTAATTATATATATATATATATAGTTTTTCTATTGTCTGTTGTCCTGACAATAAATATATCAGAACGAAGAATGTGGACCATAGATTATGGAGAAGTTTTGACAAGTGCTTACACTTTAAGTCAAAGTATGTAAATCTAGTGGTCCACATTCTTCGTCTGATATATTTATTGTTAGGACGAACCGATAATAGAAAATCTATATATATATATATATATCAATTTTTGATATAATATATTTATCTATTTTATTGTTTCATATTTGTAAAGTACTTTCTAAAAAAGCAATTACTTCCATTAACAAAATAATTTTAATTAATTCACATGGAAATGATCTCATAAAAAATCTAGAACTGTAGTTAGGTACTTAGGTGTTATATATATGTGGATGTGGACCATGCATGCTTACATGGAAAGCTTTACGGGTTCTTCTCAGCCCCATATGATTGCAAACTGCAGCTCCTATAAAATAAGTTCAAAAGATAGCTTTTTAAAACCCATTTTTTTCTCTCAAACAACACAATAACCCTTTATAATTCCATCAAGCATCTCTTCCTCACAAATGATCATATTGTATCTATGTGATAAAGACATGATCAATGAGAAGAAAGCATATATATGTATACATATTTAATATAAGACATAGAATCATTGTGGGTCACATCTTCCACTCTTTAAATTGAATCTCTTTTTAATTATTTTGAAGTTGTGTATTTGTTTATAGTGTTTGTTTGTTTTTAATTATCACAAGTTCAAAGCTTGATTAGACAGTTGTGGGGACTTAACTTTTCCATGATTTTAAAGAGTATTTGTACTCAGCACAATTTGCATCAATTCGAAAAGAATAAGAACCCATTACATTATTAACACTTAAAATATCATTGAAATGATGGTTTCATGAATCATATGATTATATAAATATTTCTAAGAGGCTATATATACCAATTAATTAATATATATTAGATGATGATCATCAAGTGATAAATGATTCTTCATCCAAAGTACTGTTAGATTTTTGGAGGATAATATAAACCAATCATCTCTTCCAATGAATTATGAAAATTAACATATACTTGATTTGCATCAGCCCACAAATATAATAAAAAATATTTTGCCCAATAATTATATATAACATATATAATTTTGAGTGTGGTACCGTCATTAATTATTAGTTGGCTACACATAAAAGTTAGAGTCAGAATTACGACTACAAATTCTTTGTTCACACATAAAAGTTTGTATAAAATTTCTATTATTATCAAGTACTTGCTAGTGCCACACATGGTTATAATTACGGATTTATACCTTATAAAAAGGTGGTGATAAAAATTATATATTTTATAGGGAAAATTGCACAAGCTTACCCTAACGTTTCCTATTATGGCATAATATTCAACTAATGCCTTTAATTGCACAAACAACCCTTCATGTTAGTCAACTTTGGTTAAAAATAGCCATTGACCATGATTTTTTTTTTTAAAGCCCAAAATTGCCCCTGCACTTTATTACAAAAAATTCTTAATTGCCATTTATTTAAAACATTATCTACTTTAAATTATTATAATATAAAAAACAAAACAATTTAAGAAAACGTTATTTTGAGAAAATATAATTTAATAATATATTAAAAACAAAACAAAAAAACGTTATTTTGAGAAAATATAATTTAAAATTATGCAAGTCCAATATGAATAGTGGTAATGTGTTACATATTTTTAAATTTTTTTTGTTTTTATTATATTATTTTTGAATTTTTTTTATTTAAAAAGGATTATGTTTAGTATTCTAAACACAAATATAAATAAAATCATCAAGAGTTTGAAATAAAAATATAATCATTTGCCATAATAAAATACAGTAGTACCGAAAATTTGTTCAATGTTCATCTCTATAAGACAAAATAATTTGACTCAATATAAATTACGCATTATATTTTGGTTCAAAATTTTTTAAAAAATACTAAACATAATCCTTTTTAAATAAAAAAAAATATGTTTTAAATTTTAAAAACATGTAGTACATTACCACTATTCATATTGGACTTTTATAATTTTAAATTATATTTTCTCAAAATAACGTTTTTTTTTGTTTTGTTTTTAATATATTATTAAATTGTATTTTCTCAAAATAACATTTTTTTTAAATTGTTTTGTTTTTAATATATTATTTTTGAATTTTTTTTAATTTAAAAAGGATTATGTTTAATATTTATTTTTTATATTCTAATAATTTAAAGTAGATAATGTTTTAAATAAAAGGCAATTAAGATTTTTTTGTAATAAAGTGCAAGGGCAATTTTGGGCTTTAAAAAAAATCATGGTCAATGGCTATTTTTAACTGAAGTTGACTAAAAGGAGGGGTTGTTTGTGCAATTAAAAGCATTAGTTGAATATTATGCCATAATTGGAAACGTTAGGGTAAGTTTGTGCAATTTTCCCTATTTTATACTTAATGTGTATTTACATGACCATGCTATCTCATTTTTTAGAATATATATAAATTAAAATAGACACAAAATTAATAGTGTCATGGCGTCATCTAAATCATATGCAATTAAAACTTTTGGCTTTTTAATTAGTTGGGCCAATAGCGTTCTCTTAACATGCTTATTAACTTAAGGATGCGGTTATTGCCACCTATATAATTTGTTTATACGTCTATATTTTTGTAAAATTGTATATTACAAAAATAATATAATATACAATTACTTATAAGAATATGAGAACTGAATGTATACAGGTTTAAATTTATACTGCACCATTTAGTTTATTGTTCTAAAAATTATTGTTCAAAACCAGTAAATAATGTTTACTTTTGTACACATATATAATCAAATATATGTACTTTACTGATTCTGATTTGCTCACAACCAAAATGAATAGTGTACGGATATAATCCAACATAATTGGAAACTCTAATTCGACATCAAGTTTACAACTAATGAATAGAGTCAAAAAAAAAAAAAAAAAGGTTTACAACTAATGATAAAAGTCAACGCGTTTGACTATAATACCCACCTAGAAATAATGATGTGTAACCAGAAATGCATGGAGAAATTAACAAGAATGAAAATGAAAGTTAATGTTGGAATGATAATTTTTTCTATATAAATACGTCATCCAATCATTTTTCTCACAAAAACCGACCCATAAAAGCATAACATTATTAGTACAAGATGAGCAATATTATTCACAATGGGAGCCGCCCCACCAATATTGGTTTGCCAAATACTCTCTAAATAGCCTTGGATTGACTCACTTCACTAATTAAATTCTAACAAGAAAATTTTTCTTTAAATATTGAGTGGATGACACCAATCCTCCCACCAAAGATTGCAAATAAATACAAGAAGAGCCAAGAGGGTATATTCTTTTTTAATTTGCTCTTTTCAACGACTAAAAAAGACACATTAGTGGGAGAAATAATAAGGATTTTTCTATACATATAGATATATGAGTATACAGCCTAATGGCGTAGCTCTACTAGTAGATAAACGAGTTTGAGGTTTGGGTAAATAACTTCCAAATCAACGGTTCGAATCTTATTAATGGTAAAAAACTTAAAAAAATACATGATCTAGATATACGGATAGATAGATATGGTCAAAAATACATATATATATATATATATATGTGTGTGTGTGTGAATGAATACATGCATGAATTGGCTTACAAGTAAAGGAAAAAGAAAAAAGAAAGATCATGGATTTGGTTGGAAGTTGGCTGACTCTTCATAAAAGGTAGTAAAAGAAAATCTATGGCTTTAACCCACTAAATTGCCTTTTGATTTTTTGTAAGAAGATAATCTCTCCATTAACAAACTTCATGTAGATTGACCCCTCTATTTCAAAAGGGTTGTGAGAATTGCTTAATTCTTTAATTAAATTTCCATTTGTGTGTGAATAAGTGAATATGTAGTGTGACTTGTATCCAGAATTTTAAAAAATTAAACCTACACACGTTTGATTAGCTCCGTTGGATTTCGATTCAAACTTAAAAGGACATTTGATGGACTATGTTTTTTGTTTAGTAATTTTGGAATTGGATTTTGGCCCAATCTCTTGATTGATTTTCAAAAGTTATCTGAAAGTGATCCAAAACCAAGTGGGTGAAGCATACTCTAAAATTTATCTGTATTGCAATTCAGACAAGCCCATATGAACTAAGAAGCCCAAGAAGAAAAGAGTCAAAAGACATTAAGAGAGATTGTTAGTTGTTACGTGTTACCATCACAACATCTTTGATATGACCCATAGGTGTGAGGTCCATACCATTGGTCCAAGGGCCAACTTGATCCCCTTCCCCGAGGATCCCAGATGAGGGAACCCTAATAGAGCCACCGAGTATTTTTTTTTTCTTTTTTTTTTAATTATTACAAAATTTCGGGGGTTTGGAAAGGGGAAAGGACTCGAACCTATAATCTTGTTGTGCAGGTATGAGAGATATACCACTTGACCAACATCATCTTATCCAATCTAATGCTGCATCAACATGCACTCTTAGTACACATGTTTTGATTGTAACGGTCCCGTTCTGGTCGGTACGCACTGATATAACTACATTAATACCAATACATGTGGACCACTGATTATAGAAGCTTTGATAAGTGTATACACTTTAAATCAAAGTATGTAAATCTAATGGTTTACATCCAACGCACTGATGAAGTAATATCGTGCGCACTGACGAAGTAATATCAGTGCGCACTGACTTGAACATTTATGATAATTGTAAAACTAAATACTAATTTTTATTTTATTTTTTCAAGAATGAACCGTATATTAATAAATGAGTAATGCTAGATTATTCAAAATATTGTTCAAATTAATATCTAAATATTATGGTATGTGAGCAGCCACCAGCCAACACCATGACCCGTAGAGTGAGTGATGTGTTAATTACAAGTCATATGACATATCATTGTTACTCTCAACAAATAGGACTATACGAGTGTTTTTATTAAGTTTTTGGATCATTAAAAAAAAAAAAAAAAAAATTAGTAATAGAAGCATATAACCCTTTCTCTTTTCTTTTTTTTCTTATTTTATTATTATTATTATTATTTTTTTTTTTTGATAAAACGGGAACAAAGCAGAGCAAAGAAAAACACAAGAGAACTTAACCAGGCTTTTCGGCTTGTATAGAGCTTGAGGTTTGGGTAAATGACTCACAAGTCAACGGCTCGAATTCTATTAATGGCAAAAAACTTTTAAAAAATACATGATCTAGATATACGGATAGATAGATACGGTCAAAAATACATATATATATATATATATATATATATATATATATATATATATGTATGTGTGTGAATGAATACATGCATGAATTGGCTTACAAGTAAAGGAAAAAGAAAAAGAAAGATCATGGATTTGGTTGGAAGTTGGCTGACTCTTCATAAAAGGTAGTAAAAGAAAATCTATGGCTTTAACCCACTAAATTGCCTTTTGATTTTTTGTAAGAAGATAATCTCTCCATTAACAAACTTCATGTAGATTGACCCCTCTATTTCAAAAGGGTTGTGAGAATTGCTTAATTCTTTAATTAAATTTCCATTTTTGTGTGTGAATAAGTGAATATGTAGTGTGAATTGTATCCAGAATTTTAAAAAATTAAACCTACACACGTTTAATTAGCTCCGTTGGATTTCGATTCAAACTTAAAAGGACATTTGAAGGACATTTGGATTTTGGCCTAATCTCTTGATTGAATTTCAAAAGGTATCTGAAAGTGATCCAAAACCAAGTGGGTGAAGCATACTCTAAAATTTATGAGTGGCGATACTTGCACCCCTAAAAAACTGTACGTGCACCCCCATTTATATGTATACCCCTTTAAAAAAATTTAAAAAATAAAATCTTGTAAGTACACCCCACACAATACCAACTATGCCCTTTGTTTTAATTTTTAAAAATATTATAAAATAAACACCTTGTATTCTTTATTTTACCTAAAACAAAATAAAAAGGAAAAATTAGTTTAAAAATAACAATACAAGGGAAAAATTATAAAATGGATAAACAACAACAATAAAATTGCAGACATCCACTTCGGCTTCATCATTCTCATAAGGAGAGAGAGAATGGTTTTTTTTTTTTGTTTTTTTTTTTTTTTTTTTTTTTTTTGTTTATGTGTTTTTTTTTATTTGAAATACAAAATTAAAAGAGGCCTAATATATATATGGAGGAGTGCAGTACTCCTCCCAAATTTTGGAAGAGGTTGTAATCTAATTTTATAATCTAGGATAGAAGAGGATAAGGCAGTAGCCTCCTCCATATTTTCTTGAGAGAATATACTGTTTTTCTTCACTTTTTGATATATTTGGGATTTTATTTTTCTTTATTATTTTTAATTTGATTTAGTTAGTTAAAGTTTTGAAAAGTAGATAGCGATAAGAATTATTATATTTTTGAATTAAAATATTAATAATTTAATTTAAGTGTAAGATTGGAATTTTGAAAATATATAAATTTGGAGTGCATATACGATTTTAAAAGGGTGCAAATATCGCCACTCAAAATTTATATGTTTTGCAATTCAGACAAGCCCATATGAACTAAGAAGCCTAAGAAGAAAAGAGTCAAAGACATTAAGAGAGATTGTTAGTTGTTACGTTTTACCATCACAACATCTTTGATATGACCCATAGGTGTGAGGTCCATACCATTGGTCCAAGGGCCAACTTGATCTCCTTCCCCAAGGATCCCAGACGAGGGAACCCTGATAGAGCCACCGAGTATTTATTTATTTATTTTTTAATTATTACAAAATTTTGGGGGTTTGAAAAGGGGGAAGGACTCGAACCTATAACCTTATTGTGCAGGTATGAGAGATATACCACTTGACCAACATCATCTTATCCAATCTAATGATGCATTAACATGCACTCTTAGTACACATGTTATGATTGTAACGGTCCCGTTCTGGTTGGTACACACTGATATAACTGCATCAATACCAATACATATGGACCACTGATTATAGAAGTTTTGACAAGTGCATACACTTTAAGTCAAAGTATGTAAATCTAATGGTCCACATCCAACGCACTGATGAAGTTATATCAGTGCGTACTACTGACTTGAACATTTATGATAATTGTAAAACTAAATACTAATTTTTATTTTATTTTTTCAAGAATGAACCGTATATTAATAAATGAGTAATGCTAGATTATTCAAAATATTGTTCAAATTAATATCTAAATATTATGGTATGTGAGCAGCCGCTAGCCAACACCATGACCCATAGAGTGAGTGATGTGTTAATTACAAGTCGTATGATACATCATTGTTTTCTCTCAACAAATACGACTATACGAGTGTTTTTATTAAGTTTTTGGATCATTAAAAAAAGAAATAATTAGTAATGGAAATATAGAACCCTTTTAAACTACGATTCATTGAATGTTTTGAATTTTGAATTATTATTCATTTAAAAGTAATTTTTTTGCAATAAATAAAGGTAGGGAAGGGATCAGAATGTTTGACTAATCAGATGGTGCCATTACCGACGAGCCTTCCTCAGGATAGGCCAATCGGATTGGTTGGCAGTTGACCGTCCACAACCTTAGACGGTGGATACAGAACCCCAAAGGCCCTAACAAACAATATTTTATGTGTAACATTTGGATTTGGATCCCCTAATCATCTCATATTGGCCTCATATAAATCAATAGTTTTTATTAATTCTGGTAGAGCAAAAACATAATAATAAAAAATAATCCAGACTATTGATTTGTTATATTAGACACGTGATAATAAATTATAGAAGTGATGACAAGATGAGGACCATTAAGATAAGAAGATGATCTAGATCTAGATCCGTAACGGATTTAGTTGTCAATTCAATGCACTAATGATCATTATAACGTGCACAATTTTACAGACTTTGTTATAATCATGAAATATTTACAAACTCTCTGCCGCTCTCAATCATTCTTCGTACATTTTTTTTAATCAATTATCAAAATTATATAAATTTGAACATTTTGTATATAGCCTTATTGAATACAACTTACAACCTACTGAATTTAATTAAGTTTTTAAAGTGATGTTGAGAGATGTTCGATTAGACAAAGAGCAATCGATTAATGTGTGTTAGGTATGACGTTTTTTAATGTTAGAAGCTGTTTTAAAGTTTTGTTTGATTGTTTGGCAAAACTCAAAACAGTTTTTTAATATAAAAATTGTCTCAACTGCTTTTTATAAAAGCTATTTTAGGTATATTAGAAGAAACCCAAAATTTGAACTTTTTTAAAACATATTAGTAGTCTCAACTACCTTTTAAAAATTTTAGATATTCCACCGTAGCTAAAGAGAAGTCTAGGCCTGGTGTGCAGAAATGATAAAGGAGTGGTGATTGGGGGCATCGGCTCTTGTTTTTGATGGTTTGGTTTATGTGGAGGTTGCTGAAGCAAGGGCCATCTTAGAAGGTTTGTTATTAGCTATGAATAATGGTTGGCTGCCTTTGTGTATAGATTCGGACGCTCTTGGTGTTGTGAATTGGTGTACAGGAAAGTCAATTAATTGTAATGACGTTGATAATGTTGTTCATGATATTCGAATTTTGTTGGATAGTCATAGAGATGTGTCCCTTTCTTTTGTATTTAGGTTGTGCAACAAAGTTGCTCCTTATATAGCAAGAATGGTTATTAGTTTTGAGAATTCTGTTATTTGGGATTTTTGTTTTCCAAAGTGGTTGTTGAAATTGGCCTGTAATGACATTGTTTCTGTTGAGGTTTAATGAAGTTTTACTTTAAAAAAAAAAAAAACTCTTTCATTAAATACATTGTCAACACCGTTTTATAATTTATACAACCAAAAGCTATTTTTAAAAATACATTATTGTCAACACATTTTTTGTAATTTATACAATTAAAAGCTTTTTTTTTTTATTAAAAACTCAACTCAATAAAAGCTCTATTGTAAAAGATCTACTCCAAAAGCTCAACTTGAAAAGCCATACCAAACACACCCTTAATAGTGAAGCAAATGAGAAATTACAGAATCCATAATAAAGAAAAAAATTCGATGCTATTTAGTTCAATACAGCTTTGTATTAAGCTTCTAAGCAGAAATATATCATCAGAGGATGTTCTATTATCTGATGCTCTAGAAATTGAACAAATTTAAAATAACATTTTTATTTATTTCTAAAACTAATGTCTTTCCAACTGAAATTCACACAAACCATTTGATTAATTGAAAGTGTTTAATAGTTTGTAAAAGATATAAGGTTTTTTTTTTTTTTTTTTTAGGCAAGTCCTATTAAATCCTCCATTGGACTTGTTACTAACTTTTATTGGTATTCATGGCTTAAAAAGATTATGGCTCACCTTTCATGATCTTTGGATGCAATTTGCTTTAGATTCTTCATAAGTACATGTGCGCTCTCAGCAAGTTCCTTACACCACCATTCAATTCAATCTAACAATGTTATAGGTTTGAATTCTCGTCACCGTATATGGTATATATATATATATATAAAAAGCTTGGGACGAAAGATATAAAAACAATGGAAAAAAAAAAAAATACAAAAATCCATATTAACAGAACTTCTTACCATGCATACGAGCTATTTTTGAATTAGAAATGCACTTTCATATAATTAAAATAATTTTTCATTAACAACATGAGATTGATACACTGGTATGTCCGATGTCTTTCACACTACACCATAAAAGTTATGGGTTCTTATCTCTCAACTCGAAATAATTGTAATAGTTTATTTATTTTTTTAGTAAAAAAAAAAAAAAAAAAAAAAAAAAACTTGAAGTACCAGTAGAATTAGGGCTAAAATCATAAATAGCCCTAGAGTATTCAAAAATATCTTTTCTCAATAACTTTACTTTTTTTTATCCGAGAGATATGATTTTGGATAAAAATGCCCTTAGTGCAAGTATCACATGTAAGAAAAACTACTTTTTTTAATCATCTTCATCACCTCCATCAATGGAGGTCTATTCACAAACCTCCACATGGAGTTTTATCTGCTCCATCAATAGAGATGATAGAGATTTGAGGTTTTTTTATTCATCTTCATCTAATCTCCATTGATGGAGGTCTGTTCGATCTCCATCAATGGAGGTTTGAAAAAAAAAATGTTTTATTTTTATTTTAGAAAATTGAAAATTGGAAAAGAGATTGAAAAATTGAAAATTGAAAGTTTACAGAACATTACACATTGAAATGTAATTTTAGTGTGTAATCATTTTGTAATTTCAATGTGTAAAGATGTTCAAATTTCAACATATAAACATGTTATTTCATCGTATAATCATGTTATTATTTCATCGTGTAATCATGTTGACATTTCAACATGTAATCATGTTAATATTTTTGCATGTAAAGATTTTCATCATATAATCATATTTATATTTCAACATGTAAAGATTTCAACGTGAAGACGTAAAAAACTAAATACTTTCAAATGACTTTTAAAGGGGCAAACGATATCAAATTTTCGCTTGTAATATACCATTGGAATCGTTTCGATGAGGAGAACAATATTTTAAAGAGAAATGAGAAAAAAAAAAAAAAATTAGAGAGAGAAACATGACAAGAACTTATGAAAGAGAAAAAAAAAGTTGTGAAAGAATAAAGTGAAAAGGTAGATAAAGGAAATCTTGTCCAAAAACATTTCTCTTGGAAAGAAAAAAATTATTGGGATATTTGCATTGAAATTAGATTTTTGAACCGCCCCAAATAGTGACATTTAATTTTTGAACCCACATTTTTAAAGTCCCAGTTCAATACACCCGGATTTGGAAGGATTCTTTAGAAGTCCATAGAAATCTAAATTGAATACCACTTGATTAATATAAACTCTTTTAAAGTCTTTAAATGTCCGAATTAAATACACTAGTATTTATAAAGTCTTTAAATATCCTCGAGAATCATAATTCAATACACCCCCCCTTAGAATCTTCATAAGAAGCACATGTGCACCGTCAGCATGTTCCTTACACCATTTTTCAATTCGGTCTAACAATAGTGTAGGTTTGAATCCCTATCCATATTAATAGAACTTCTTACTATGCATACGAGCTGTTTTTGAATTACAAATGCACTTTCATATAATTAAAATAAGGGATAATAATCCCGGTGGCTATCAATTTGATGACACGCTATCAAAATGGCCACTACATTGAGAATTGATTTTAAAATGGTCATTTTTAACGAAAAGTGACACTAATGGTTATTCCATCAAATTTCATTCAATTAGTGGTATTTTGGTTAATAAAGAGATGACATTAATTTATCTTAGATGTTTTTTGGAAATCGATTTTTTCTTTTGTTTAGAAGATTAACGCTAAAAAATCTAAAAAACAAAGAAGAAACACATGTATTAATTTAAACAATTTCTTTTATTTTTTGAAACGAATAATTATATTTAATGTGTTTATATACGTATAGCATCTCAAAACATATATATATATATATATATATATATATCAGTCTTTCTATTATCAGTTCGAATTGACAAAAGTTATATCAGTTCCTTGTATGTGGATCACTGGATTTAAATACTTTGACTGACAAGTGCATATAGCCAAGTCAAAGTATTTAAATCCAGTGGCCCACATGTAAGGAACTGATGTAACTTTTGTCAGTTCGAACTGATAATAGAATTTCTGTATATATATTTACACACACTAAATATAATTATTCGTTTCAAAAAATAAAAGAAAAAATTGATTTACAAAAAACATTCGAAATAAATTAATGTCATCCCCTTATTTACCAAAATGCTACTCATTGAAAAAATTGATTTCCAGAAAACATCTAAAATAAATTAATGTCATCCCTTTATTTACCAAAATACCACTCATTGGATAGAATTGGATGAAATGGTTATTAGTGTCACACTTTTCGCCAAAAATTGTCATTTTTAAACCAATTCTCAATGTAATGGCCATTTTGATAGTGTGTCATCAAATTAATGACCACCGGGGTAATTATCTCTTAAAATAATTTTTCATTGACAACATAAGATTGATACACTGGTATGTTCAATGTCCCTCAGACTACGCCATAAAAGTTATGGTTTCCCACTCTCAAACCAAAATAATTGTAATAGTTTTTTTTTTTTTTTTTTTTTTTTAAGTAAAAAAAAAAATACTTGAAGTACTAGTAGAATTAGGACTAAAATCATAAATAGCACTAAAATTAAGTGAGTATTCAAAAATATATTTTCTCTATAACTTTTTCTATTTTTATCCTAGAGAAATTATTTTGGAAAAAAATACCCTTAGTGCAAATATCACATGCAAGAAAAACAACTTTTGTTTAATCTTCATCTCCTCCATCAATGGAGGTTTGAAAAAAAAAAATGTTTAATTTTTATTTTAGAAAATTGAAAATCGGAAAAGAGATTGAAAAATAGAAAATTTGAAGTTTCCAGAAACATTACACGCTGTAATGTTAGCATATAATCAATTATTTTGTAATTTCTACGTGTAAAGATGATATTTCAACATGTAAACATGTTATTTCATCGTGTAATCATATTGAGTTGTTGACATTTTAGCATATAAATATTTTCATCGTGTAATTATAATTATGTTTATATTTTAGCGTGTAAAGATTTGAACGTGAAGACGTGAAACTGAATACTTTCAAAGGATATTTTATGGGGTAAACGATATCCGATTTTCACTCGTAATATACCGTTGGAATTGTTTCGATGCGAACAATATTTTAAGGAGAAAAGAGATAAACATGACAAGAAAAACTTATGAGAGAGAGAGAGAGAGAGAGAGAGAGAGAGAGAGAGAGGGTTGTGTGAGAAACTGAAAATAAAGTGAAAACGTAGACAAGGGCAATCTTCTAAACATTTCTCTTGGATTAAAAAAAAAAAAAAAAATCTTATTGGGATGTGACAGTGCCGTAGAATTATATAATTCATATAATCTATTCAGCAAAACTTTATACAAAAGAATTATCGAACACACGGGAGTAGTACTATCAAAATCAGAATGTCAGTGTTACTGGTACCAATAATGGTGCTCATCACTCCACAAAATACATATCTAGAAACTGTTTCAATATCCTAGCTCATTTTTAATTTTTTATGGGATATTATCATTTTCCCCCCTACTGTTTACTATATTAGAAAGGTGAGGACAGGGTTTCTTGACTTTAGAAAGGTGACCCCCCCAGAACAGATTTATTTAACAAACACCCCCTTCTGTCAGAACAGTGAGGGTTAACCGTTACTGTTGGGGGACAATTTCGTAAACTCACCATGGAACAGGAATGGACTGAAGGTTATTAATGTAATTGACATTAAAAAATAATATAACTGATCGGACGATAAATGTACCTAATTGAGGTCCCCATTTCCTAGCTTTTGTTCTCATTTTCGAGCACATTTTTGTATATAATATGTTTTGTGAGCCTTGTGTAGGTATATATTCCCTACAATGGTGTTTGAACGTAAAGTCAAGTTTGGGAGGCAAAAATGAGCTAAAAAGTGAAGAATTGGAAAGTATGCAGAGTTGCCACGGTCTCACCGTTGACCCAAACCGTGACGTGATTTGTGGTCCACCATGGCATGTTTCCGTGGTAAATCCGCCATTGAGCTAGAACGCGACATCGAGACCGCAGCACTGGTCAACTCTGTTTTCCAAAGGTTGATGGGCTGAAATTGTAAAATGCCCATGCAGAACACACTAATTTCGGGGCCTATATCTCCCTCCTCGTTGAGAACTGAGCTTCGTGCAATATATTTTCGGAAAGCCCCGGAAGTCCACTTTCTAGCGGTTTTTACGGATCGCGATTCCGGGTTTTCTAGAGGGAGTTATGGCAGTTTCCGTAACGGTGCGCGAGGCTGGAAACATGACCGCGGCAGAGAATATTGTGCAGATCACCTAACTTTCGGGGGGCATATCTCCCTCCTCAGATCGAACCACATTTATTTCTACATATATTCGGAAAGCCCCGGAAGTCTACTTTCCAGCGGTTTTTACGGATTGTAATTCCGGGCTTTCTAGAGGGAGATATGAGCATTTCCGTAACGGTGCGCGAGAAGTTCGCTGCCGAGTTCGCCCCCTGACAGCGAACTTGGGGGCGACCTAATATTTTTAGCATCAGAGGCAGAGATCTTCGCCCCCTAGCTGGTCGCCCCCTGACAGCGAACTTGGCAGCGACCTTCCGTCACCAGCACAGCGAAGGGTCAGTTTTCAAGCCATTTCAGAAGGGCATTTTGGTCCTTTCATACCCAGATCGTGCCCTAAGTTTCCCAACCTATTTATACACCATTTTAGGCCCTCTCTTGAGACAAGAAACAAGCCATAAAACACAAGAAACACAGCAGCTGCTGCACTTCATCTTCTTCCCCAAATCAAGAGAGAGAGAAGCTTTCAAAGCTCCCATGGAGGTTCTCCTCCATGGGAAGCTCACCACCACCACTTTCCACACATCCTCCACCACATTTGGGAGTAGATTGCAAGGAGATAGGGGTGGTCTATGACCAATTTCGAGCTAGGGATTCATGGAGCTCTTGGAGGGATTTCTTCAAGGGTTGTCTCCTTAAAACTCATTCTCTTTGTATTTCTTGTTTTCTCTTATGTGTAATCCCACTTGGGAATATTGTAAACCTATATTTGTGCTCATTTATGTGATGATTGTTCTTAAATCCATTTGGGTTTTGATTTGTTCTTGTTATTATTGCAAAATCTCTTGTCTTGATATGCATGTGTGTAGAGATTGGAAATTGATGTGTGCTCATGGATGGGATTAGGAGTAGATTAACTTAAATGTAGGAGTAGTTGTAATCAAATATCCTATTTGTGTGTGTATGTTGATGGAAGGTCGAAATGCCTTGTTTTGATGGGTTTGAGTGTATGTGGGTTGAGATTGTACTTTCATGGATGACCTTCCGGGTATAGTCTTAACTACTCAGCTCTAAAAGAATAGATGAAACTTGTTTTATGCATGACCGTGCTAGAATAGGTTTTGGCTACATGTTCATATGCTTAATGGTAGGGACTTGAGGCATAATTGCTCTAGCCATGACCTTTGGGGAGTGATTCGTGTCTCGAATCCCTTAGTTGAGATTACAAGCTCAATTGCTCTAGCCATGACCCTTGGGGAGTGATTTGTGTTTGTGAATCTCTTAACTGAGAGAATAAGCCCATAACTTGAATTGGATGTCCTTAAAGCCTAACAACCACTATTTGTGCACTTATGTATGGTAAACCTATTGAACCTTGTGTGATCATTATCATGCATCTCTCCAAGCCACCCTTTTATTATTTGTCTCTTTAAACACCATTCTCACCATTTCATATTCTCTTTATTTTTATTTTTATTCTTATTCCTTTCATTTACATTTCCACATACACCACACCGCAATATGCATACACCTCATACACAACATTCTCATCACATCCGCATTCTATTTACATGCTTTCAATAAACTCTAAAACTCGAAACGGTTGACGGATGACACCTCCCTGTGGACGATACCCTTGCTTGTTGCTATACTAGTCTCTAGTCATTTGCACTAACAAGGTGAACTTGAAATATAAATATTTTGACATGCGAAAACGACAGCCTTGTCAATAACTAATTAAAAAAAAAAAAAACTAGTGGAGGGGACGATGCCACCTAACCCACAATGCCACTAACTAAAGAAAATAGTGAAATAAATGAAAAATAAAAAACAAAACAAATAATCCATCTTCTTCAGATCATCGATCCATCTCATCCTCTAACCACTACCATCACCAACCCTCATTTTCTACTTCTTCAACTTCTGCTTCTCATCACCACCACCAAAACAACCGCTGCCGCTCTCGGAATCCAGAACCCCTCTCTCTCCCTCTAGAATCTCATCTCTCTCTCTCTCTCTCGTGATTGATCGATCTCATTTCTCTCTCTCAATCCCGATCTCATCACATATTCAATGGTTTTTTTTTTTTGGTGGCCGATTCAACGGGTTCCTGGTTTAGTGATGGTGGTTGGGTGATTTTCGTCATCGATTGGGTTTGAATATGGGTTTGGTGGTGGTCCAGATCTGGGTCGGGTTTTGGTATTTGATGATGGTGATTTGGTGTTGGACTTGGGTTTTTTGATTTGTTTTTTTATTTTGGTTTGGTAATGATGAATCTGGGAATAATCAAACAATAATCTGATGATGAATCTGGGAATTTTCTGGGTTTCAGTGTTGTTCTGGGTTTTTGTTTGGTTGCTAGGAAAGTTTGGGAAAATAGAAAATATACAGGATTTTTTAATATGCCTACAGGATTAAAATTAATTCTGGGTTTTTTAATACACAGAATTTTCTGGGTTTCAGTGTTTGGTTGCTGGGAAAGTGTTGGATTTTTTAATATCTCTACAGAATTAAAATTAATTAAAATATTATTATTAAATATGTTTATATTATTATAAAAAAATTGTTTTTAAATGTGTATATTATTATTAAAAAAATTGTTTTTATATTTTGTTTTATTTTTAATTTATGTTTTTAAAATTAAATAAAAAATTATAAAAGAGATCTCCACCGTCCATCTCAAAGATGGATGGTGGAGATCCATCATTTTTTTTTTTTCAATTATGATTTTTTATTTTCTTTTTAATTTTTTTTTAAAGGCAATAGAGGGCAAAATCGTCTTTTAACCCACTCTATTAGTTTTTCCGTTTAAAAAGTTAATAGAAGGGGGTGTTTGAACATTATTTTCGTTTTAGGGGGTAGGTTGACAATTTTTGGGAAACCCTGTCCTCACCTTTCTAATATAGTGAACAGTAGGGGGGAAACTGATCTTTTCCCTTTTTTTATCGTCCATGACCATGACAAGAGAAAGACATCCCAACAACTTCTAACCAGTGTAGTACTATCAAAATCAGAATGTCAGTGTTACTGTTAGCAATAAATCCAATAATGGTGATCATCACTCCACAAAATACATATCTAGAAACTGTTTCAATACCCTAGCTCATTTTTAATTTTTTTATCGTCCCCCCAGCAACTTCTAACCAGTGTAGTACTATCAAAATCAGAATGTCAGTGTTACTGGTACCAATAATGGTGATCATCACTCCACAAAATACATATCTAGAAACTGTTTCAATACCCTAGCTCATTAAACATCGTCATTGACCATGACAAGAGAAAGACATCCCAGCAACTTCTAACCATAACATTTTAATGAAGATGATATGTAACTCGGACCCTTTAGGGGCCGTTTGTTTAACGGGATAGGATGGGATTGGCTTAATTTTAAGCCGTTTCCCATGTTTGGCTCATTGATAGAACAGGATAAAAATAATCATGTCAACCCATTTTACCCCATTGCAACGGTATAAATTTGTACCGACGAAATTCATGGGATTAATTTCTTTCCCATCTTCCTTATTACACAAACACCCATTGACCGTCAATGCCAGCTTCTCTCTTGATTTTTACAAACCTAGATCATCAATCTTTCACAAACTCATCTTCACTCATCATAAACCCAGATTCTCCGATCCAAAACCCAATATATATCATCAATCAAAACAATATCTCGCTTCACAAACCCAGATTTGTTCAAAAAAGAAAAACCCAAATCCGTTCACAAAAGAAAAATAATAATGAAAAGAGCAGATCGTGGAACATACCCAGACCTATTCACAAAAGAAAAAAAAAATAAAGGAAAGAAGAAGAAGCGAGCAGATCGTGGAATTGTTTGTTTTGATAAAGGGTACTCAAAGATGTGTGCTTTTCTTTGTTTTGAGAAGATTTGGGTCTTGAGGAAGGCATGTTGGTGTGAGTGTGGTCATGGATCGGTTAGGGTGAAATTGTTTTTTTTTTCCCTTTTTTATGGTTATGTAATTAATGGTTATGTAATTTTCGAAGAAGAAGAACAGGTTGAGACAGAGGAGACAGATCTGGGTCTCCACATAAGAGCATCTCCGACCCGAATAATGCTTTTGGTGCAATTTTTACACTAAAATAATGTAATTTTCACACTATTTGACCGTTATATCTCTACTCCACTGCACCAAATTTTACTTTAAAAGCATATTTCCTTTCTTTCCCTTTTTTTTTTTTTAATATTTCTCTACAATTAACATTTCAACCCATAATTAACATAATATTACAATACAATACGAAATTATGAAATTAATATATTAATAGAAATTAAATTTAATTCGGTAAAATATTACATTTATTATTAAAATATCTCGAACATTACATTTCATAAAATAAAAAAGAAAAAGCATAAAAATAAAAGTACATATTGATCATCATCTAATTATCTAAATTAGTATATTCATCCCACAAATGATCTATGAAGACATTTCGGAGTGCAATGTGAGCCTCTTTATCCCTAATTTTTCTATGTCGAGCTAGGAATTCTTGAAATCGGGTATTTTCATCTAACACTATCTCAACTTCTGGAGTTGTTGCTTCCATATAATCCTCAATTGCTGCATAAACATCACGCTCATCCTCGATTGATTAGGGTAAAACTGTGAATAAACAAAACCTTTAAATAAAAGATATAATCAGAATAGATTTAAAAAAAAATAGGGTTAAAACGTGATGAGGGATCGAGAAAAAAAAATGACCAGGGTCTGTGCAAAGATGAACAGTGTCTCGCGATATATTGCGCGACATTGTTCACCTACTGACCGTTGGCGCAGCGATTGCCACTGTGTTGGAGGCCGTTTCTATGGCAATTTGGAGATAGCGCAACAGTTGGCGTGGGGTTGGAGATGGTCTAAGAATATATCCATCTCTTTTTTTTAATATCTTTTTCAATTTTTTTTAATAAAATATTAACAACTTGGATGAAAATAACGAAAACAACCTTTCATTTTGTTAAATTTAACTAAATTTGACTTACACAAGGAGGTGCATGTAATTTTCTCTTCTATTTTAAATCCTATCATATGTTACACTAAACACATGATTACTCTATTTTTAATTCTATCATATATTGCACCAAACACGTGATAACATTAAAATTAATCAAATCCAATCATATCCTATCAAATCCAATCTCATCCATTAAAACTAGTTCAATCCTATCCCACGCACCAAACGCACAGTGTCTATGAAATAAGTCCAGCTTAGATTTTATCTTCACTCCACCACCCGTCTACTTCAGAATAAATTGCATTTAAGTTAAGGCAGGGGGTAGTTGAGAGTATTAATCGGGTCGCTATTTATCGATGAATAATGCTTGGGAGTATTATTGATGTGCTACTCTAATTGGTGAGATTAGTATTTTTAATATTGATTGGTCAATACCTAAGCATTATTCTTTATCGTTGGTTATAAATTTCACAACTCACTTACTCTTCTTTCCATGTAAACTACTACACTAAAGTTTTTCAGCTCATTCTTCTCTCTTAACTTTCATAGATTTCAGTACCACATTCAACTCTCCAATGGGGTTCCGCTTCTCGCTCTTCGTTACTTTTCTCACTGTAAGCTTCTTAAAACTTGCATGGTTATGAACAAAGAGCATGTATATATCTTAGAATTTTTAATTCTCTAATCATGTGAGAAACTAACGGATTTTTTTTTTCTCTTGTATTTACTTACATTGCAGCTTGCACTGGTGGCAAGCCACGCTGCTTTGTCTCCTGAACTTTACTGGAAGTCAGTATTGCCAAATACTCCAGTGCCAAAAGCTGTCACAGATCTTCTACACCCTGGTAGGTAATTTAAGTCCAGGCACTCTATTATGGAAATCAAAAACATACTTTTATGCACTGCATACTTGAGAAGTGAAAATTTTCCGTCATATGTAGAGATTGAATTATAAAGTAGTTATGTAAAGAACTATATGCAATCGTAAGAAAGAAAAGTAAACTAGTTAAAGTCGGTACATGTCAAGTAAGTGGAATATGTTTTCTTTAAATTAAGTTCAAACTAAAAATTTGACAAAGCGCAGAAAGACATCAAGGAGAAGTTTGTGATGATCTACAAATTTATCAGGCTATTCCTCGGTTAGATTAAAAGGTCTTTTCTAATAATACTGTATTTGCAGACCCGGTAGAAGACAAAAGCACCGCTGTTGGCGTAGGGAAGGGCGGTGTAAATGTAGATGCACCAGATGTGTTCATTGGTTACAGACATGGTGCCTCTGAGAATCAGCTCCATGATGTCCAAAATACAGCTATTTTCTTCGTAGAGAAGGATTTACATCCCGGCACCAAAATGAATTTGCACTTCACTGAAAATTTAAATGAAGTAACTTTCTTACCTCGCCAAGTTGCCAAATCAATCCCTTTTTCATCTAACCAGATGCCAGAAATCTTGAACCGGTTCTCAGTGAAACCTGGATCATTGGAAGCTGATATAATGCAGAATACAATCAAAGAGTGTGAAGAAGCTGGGATCAAAGGAGAGGAAAAATATTGTGCAACTTCACTAGAGTCAATGATTGACTTCAGCACTTCCAAGCTCGGAAAAAATGTCCGGGCAATTTCTACTGAAGTGGAAAAAAGAACCCAGTTGCAGGAGTATACAATTTCAGCTGGAATAGAGAAGTTGACAGACAACAAATCTGTAGTGTGCCATAAGCAGAATTATGCATATGCTGTATTCTACTGCCATGCAATCCAAACCACAAGCGCTTACATTGTTCCTTTGGAGGGTACTGATGGGACAAAAGCCAAAGCAGTAGCAGTCTGCCACACAGATACATCAGCATGGAACCCAAAGCATTTGGCTTTTCAAGTGCTCAAAGTGAATCCAGGAACTGTTCCTATCTGTCATTTCCTTCCTGAAGATCATATTGTCTGGGTTGCCAACAAGAAGCCTGCAGCATAGAATGATACCCTTTATTAGTCAGCAAGTTTGAACTGGATCGGTTTAAAAAGTTATCCTTTAGTTATATTTGGTATGCATGTACTTATTAAGCTTGCTGTAGTTGTATATGATGATGCATCAGAGAGTCATGAATCTTATCTACTTTGGTGCTATATTCATTCTCTACTTAAATTCTTGGGTGGAGAATTGATTCAAATAATGTTTACTTTTGTTAGTTTGTACACATATATAATCAAATATATGTACTTTAGCTGATTCTGATTTGCTCACAACCAAAATGAATTGAAAACTGGTAATTGGTATCATATATAAAAGAGCGAACACAACTAAAATCCATATAATTCAAAAAGCATATGTACATACATATGACTATATGAGTACACATATGTACGGATATAATCCATCATAATTGGAAACTCTAATTCGACATCAAGTTTACAACTACTGAATAGTGTCAAAAAAAAAGTTTACAACTAATTACAAAAAAAAAGTTTGCCTATAATACCCACCTAGAAATAATGACGTGTAACCAGAAATGCATGGAGAAATTAACCAGAACGAAAATGAAAGTTAATGTTGGAATGATATTTTTTTCCATATAAATATCTGATCCAATCATTTTTCTCACAAAAACCGACCCATAAAAGCATAACATTATTAGTACAAGATGAGCAATATTATTCACAATGGAAGCCGCCCCACCAATATTGGTTTGCCAAATACTCTCTAAATAGCCTTGGATTGACTCACTTCACTAATTAAATTCTAACAAGAAAATTTTTCTTTAAATATTGAGTGGATGACACCAATCCTCCCACCAAAGATTGCAAATAAATACAAGAAGAGCCAAGAGGGTATATTCTTTCAATTTGCTCTTTTCAACGACTTAAAAAGACACATTAGTGGGAGAAATAATAAGGATTTTTCTATACATATAGATATAGATATATGTGTATACAGTCCAATGACGTAGCTCTACTAGTAGATAGACGAGCTTGAGGTTTGGGTAAATGACTCCCAAGTCAATGGCTCGAATCCTATTAATGGCCAAAAACTTAAAAAAAATACATGATCTAGATATACGGATAGATAGATACGATCAAAAATACATATATACATATATATATATATATATATATATATATATATATATATATGTGTGTGTGTGTGTGAATACATGCATGAATTGGCTTACAAGTAAAGGAAAAAGAAAAAAGAAAGATCATGGATTTGGTTGGAAGTTGGCTGACTCTTCATAAAAGGTAGTAAAAGAAAATCTATGGCTTTAACCCACTAAATTGCCTTTTGATTTTTTGTAAGAAGATAATCTCTCCATTAACAAACTTCATGTAGATTGACCCCTCTATTTCAAAAGGGTTGTGAGAATTGTTTAATTCTTTAATTAAATTTCCATTTTTGTGTGTGAATAAGTGAATATGTAGTGTGACTTGTATCCAGAATTTCAAAAAATTAAACCTACACACGTTTAATTAGCTCCGTTGGATTTCGATTCAAACTTAAAAGGACATTTGATGGACTATGTTTTTGTTTAGTAATTTTGGAATTGGATTTTGGCCCAATCTCTTGATTGATTTTCAAAAGGTATCTGAAAGTGATCCAAAACCAAGTGGGTGAAGCATACTCTAAAATTTATCTGTATTGCAATTCAGACAAGCCCATATGAACTAAGAAGCCCAAGATGAAAAGAGTCAAAAGACATTAAGAGAGATTGTTAGTTGTTACGTGTTACCATCACAACATCTTTGATATGACCCATAGGTGTGAGGTCCATACCATTGGTCCAAAGGCCAACTTGATCCCCTTCCCCAAGGATCCCAGACGAGGGAACCCTAATAGAGCCACCGAGTTTTTTTATTTTTTTTTATTTTAATTATTACAAAATTTCGGGGGTTTGTAAATGGGGAAAGACTCGAACCTATAACTTTGTTGTGCAGGTATGAGAGATATACCACTTGACCAACATCATCTTATCCAATCTAATGATGCATTAACATGCACTCTTAGTACACATGTTATGATTGTAACGGTCCCGTTCTGGTTGGTACACACTGATATAACTACATCAATACCAATACATATAGACCACTGATTACAGAAGCTTTGACAATTGCATACACTTTAAGTCAAAGTATGTAAATCTAATGGTCTACATCCAACGCACTGATGAAGTTATATCAGTGCGCACTGACTTGAACATTTATGATAATTGTAAAACTAAATACTAGTTTTTATTTTATTTTTTCAAGAATGAACCATATATTAATAAATGAGTAATGCTAGATTATTCAAAATATTGTTCAAATTAATATCTAAATATTATGGTATGTGAGCAGTCGCCAACCAACACCATGACCCATAGAGTGAGTGATGTGTTAATTACAAGTCGTATGATACATCATTGTTTTCTCTCAACAAATACGACTATACAAGTGTTTTTATTAAGTTTTTGGATCATTAAAAAAAGAAATAATTAGTAATGGAAATATAGAACCCTTTTAAAATACGATTCATTGAATGTTTTGAATTTTGAATTATTATTCATTTAAAAGTAATTTTTTTGCAATAAATAAAGGTTGGGAAGGGATCAGAATGTTTGACTAATCAGATGCTGCCATTACCGACGAGCCTTCCTCAGGATAGGCCAATCGGATTGGTTGGCAGTTGACCGTCCACAACCTTAGACGGTGGATACAGAACCCCTAAGGCCCCTAACAAACAATATTTTATATGTAACATTTGGATTTGGATCCCCTAATCATCTCATATTGGCCTCATATAAATCAATGGTTTTTATTAATTCTGGTAGAGCAAAAACATAATAATAAAAAATAATCCAGACCAGTGATTTGTTATATTAGACACGTGACAATAAATTATAGAAGTGATGACAAGATGAGGACCATTAAGATAAGAAGATGATCTAAATCTAGATCCGTAACGGATTTAGTTGTCAATTCAATGCACTAATGATCAATATAACGTGCACAATTTTACTGACTTTGTTATAATCATGAAATATTTACAAACTCTCTGCCGCTCTCAATCATTCTTCTTACATTTTTTTAATCAATTATCAAAATTATATAAATTTGAACATTTTGTATATAGCCTTATTGAATACAACTTACAACCTACTGAATTTAATTAAGTTTTTAAAGTGATGTTGAGAGATGTTCGATTAGACAAAGAGCAATCGATTTCATCGGTTTTAATGTGTGTTAGGTATGACGTTTTTTAATGTTAGAAGATGTTTTAAAGCTTTGTTTGATTGTTTGGCCAAACTCAAAACAGTTTTTTAATATAAAAATTGTCTCAACTGCTTTTTATAAAAGCTATTTTATGTCTATTAGAAGAAAACCAAAATTTGAGCTTTTTCAAAAATCTTGTTTTGAGCTTTTTTAAAACATATTAGTAGTCTCAACTACCTTTTTAAAATTTTGGATATTTCACCGTAGCTAAAGAGAAGTCTGGGCCTGGTGTGCATAAATGATAAAGGAGTGGTGATTGGGGGCATCGGCTCTTGTTTTTGATGGTTTGGTTTATGTGGAGGTTGCTTAAGCAAGGGCCACCTTAGAAGGTTTGTTATTAGCTATGAATAATGGTTGGCTGCCTTTGTGTATAGACTCGGATGCTCTTGGTGTTGTGAATTGGTGTACAGGAAAGTCAATTAATTTGTAATGATGTTGATAATGTTGTTCATGATATTCGAATTTTGTTGGATAGTCACAGAGATGTGTCCCTTTCTTTTGTATTTAGGTTGTGCAACAAAGTTGCTCCTTATATAGCAAGAATGGTTATTAGTTTTGAGAATTCTGTTATTTGGGATTTTTGTTTTCCAAAGGGGTTGTTGAAATTGGCCTGTAATGACACAACACATTTTTTGTAATTTATACAGTTAAAAGCTTTTTTTTTTTATTAAAAACTCAACTCAATAAAAGCTCTATTGTAAAAGATCTACTCCAGAAGCTGAAATTGAAAAGTCATACCAAACACACCCTTAGTAGTGAAGCAAATGAGAAATTAGAGAACCCATAATAAAGAAAAAAATTCGATGCTATCTAGTTCAATACAGCTTTGTATTAAGCTTCTAAGCAGAAATATATCATCAAAAGATGTTCTATTTTCTGATGCTAGAAATTGAACAAATTTAAAATAACATTTTTATTTATTTCTAAAACTAATGTCTTTCCAACTGAAATTCACACAAACCATTTGATTAATTGAAAGTGTTTAATAGTTTGTAAAAGATATAATGTTTTTTTTTTTTTTTTTTTTTTTTTTAGGCAACAGTCCTATTAAATGCTCCATTGGACTTGTTACTAACTTTTATTGGATTCATGGCTTTAAAAGATTATGGCTCACCTTTCATAATCTTTGGATGCAATTTATTTTAGATTCTTCATAAGTACATGCGCGCTCTCAGCAAGTTCCTTACACCACCGTTCAATTCAGTCTAACAATGTTATAGGTTTGAATTCTTGTCACCGTATATGGTGTATATATATAAAATAAATAAATAAAATTTTAAAAATAGCTTAGGACAAAAGATGTAAAAACAATGGAAAAAAAAAATACAAAAATTCATATTAACAGAACTTCTTACTATGTATACGAGCTATTTTTGAATTAGAAATGCACTTTCATATAATTAAAATAATTTTTCATTGACAACATAAGATTGATACACTGGTATGTCCAATGAGATGAGGTGAGGAGAGGATCCTGGTTCTAAAAGTTATTGGTTCTTATCTCTCAACTCGAAATAATTGTAATAGTTTATTTTATTTTTTAGTAAAAAAAAAAAAAAAAAACTTGAAGTACCAGTAGAATTAGGGCTAAAATCATAAATGTGGAAATGGTGAAAAATGTCACCTTTTTAAGTTGGTGTTGTAAGAAAGTCACCACTTTAATAACTTAAGTTTAAAAGGCACCTATTATGGTGAACAGACAAAAATGCCCTTACTTTACACATTCTCTTACTTTGAAATTTTCTGAGACTTTATTCTTTCATCTTCTTTATAGAGGTCTGTTTAACAGACCTCCAATGGAGATTGAACATCAAAATAGATCTTCATTAGTTTAGTGGCGCTACACAAACGCATTCGGGGGTCGAGCTGCCCGGTCAGCTCGTGGGGGTTAGGGGGCAACGCCCCCGAGCTTTTTTTTCAATTTAAAACCTTAAACTGGTTGTTCTTCGAATCTTTTGTAAACCTTAAGATGGTTGTGTGAATTTTGATACTAGGTTCGAGCCTTTTCATATTTGGTTCGAGCCTTTTCATACACTGTTGAAAAGGCTCGAATCTAGTGTAAAAAGGCTCGAAAACGAACGAAAAGGCTTGAAAAAAAGTTCAAAAAGGCACGATTTTAGTTCAAAAAGGCTCGATTTTTTTTTTTTCAAAAAGGCTCGATTTCAGTTCAAAAAGGCACGATTACAGTTCAAAAAGGCACGATTTCAGTTCAAAAAGGCACGATTTCAGTTCAAAAAGGCTCGAAATTTTTTTCAAAAAGGCACGATTTCAGTTCAAAAAGGCTCGAATTTTTTTTTCAAAAAGGCACGATTACAGTTCAAAAAGGCACGATTTCAATTCAAAAAGGCTCGAATTTTTTTTTTCAAAAAGGCACGAATTCAGTTCAAAAAGGCTCGATTTCAGTTCAAAAAGGCTCGAATTTTTTTTTTCAAAAAGGCACGATTTCAGTTCAAAAAGGCACGATTTCAATTCAAAAAGGCACGATTTCAGTTCAAAAAGGCTCGAAATTCAGTTCAAAAAGGCTCGAATTTTTTTTTCAAAAAGGCACGATTTCAGTTCAAAAAGGCACGATTTCAATTCAAAAAGGCATGATTTCAGTTCAAAAAGGCTCGAAATTTGTTTCAAAAAGGCTCGATTTCAGTTCAAAAAGGCTCGAATTTTTTTTCAAAAAGGCACGATTTCAGTTCAAAAAGGCTCGAATTTTTTTTTTTCAAAAATGCACGATTTCAGTTCAAAAATGCTCAATTTTTTTTTCAAAAATGCACGATTTCAGTTCAAAAATGCACGATTTCAGTTTTAAAAGGCTCGAATTTTTTTTCAAAAAACCACGATTTCAGTTTAGGAAAAAGTTCAAAAAGGTTCTCTTAATGTTTGAAAAAAACACAAAGTGACAAAAAGGGGTATTTTTGTCTGATCACCTAAATAGGTGCCTTTTAAACTTAAATTAGTAAACCAGTGATATTCTTACAAAAAGTGCCTCAAATAGTGACAAAAAAATTTTGAACCCAATCATAAATAGCCCTAAAATTATGAGTATTTAAAAATATCTTTTCTCAATAACTTTACTTTTTTTTATTCGAGAGATATGATTTTGGACAAAAATGCCCTTAGTGCAAATATCACATGTACGAAAAACAACTTTTTTTAATCATCTTCATCACCTCCATCAATGGAGGTCTATTCACAAACCTCCACATGGAGTTTTGTCTGCTCCATCAATAGAGATGATAGAGATTTGAGGTTTTTTTATTCATCTTCATCTAATCTCCATTGATGGAGGTCTGTTCGATCTCCATCAATAGAGGTTTGAAAAAAAAATGTTTTATTTTTATTTTAGAAGTTGACATTTCAACGTGTAATCATGTTAATATTTTTGCATGTAAAGATTTTCATCATATAATCATATTTATATTTCAACGTGAAGACGTAAAAAACTAAATACTTTCAAATGACTTTTAAAGGGGCAAACGATATCAGATTTTCGTTCGTAATATACCATTGGAATCGTTTCGATGAGGAGAACAATATTTTAAAGAGAAATGAGAAGAAAAAAAAAAAAATAGAGAGAGAGAGAGAAACATGACAAGAACTTATGAAAGAGAAAAAAAAAAAAGTTGTGAAAGAATAAAGTGAAAAGGTAGATAAAGAAAATCTTGTCCAAACATTTCTCTTGGAAAGAAAAAAATTATTGGGATATTGCATTGATTTTCAGGGCAAATGGGGGAGTTTGCCATAGAATTATATAATTCATATAATCTATTAAACAAAACTGTATACAAAAGCATTCTAGAACACACGTGTAGACGTGTAGTACTCTCAAAATCAGAATGTCAATGTTACTGGAAAGACAAACATAACAAGAAACTCCCACTCCTACTCCTACTAATGGTGATCACTTCAGCTCCCACTAAACCCTCATAAATTTGGTAGTTGTTCGTTTGATAAGACTAGATTTGATCAACAAAATCCACCAAATACAGTCCGTGACAAGAGAAAGACATCCCAGCAACTTCTAACCATTACATTTTAATGAGGATGGTATGTGTAATTCGGATCCTTTAGTGTCAGGGAAATAAGTCCAACTTAGATTTTCTCTTCACTCCACCACCTGTCTACTTTAGAATGAATTGCATTTAAGTTAGGGCAGTGGACAGTTGAGAGTATTAATCGGGTCACTGATATTGGTGGTGCATTGCGCTATTCATCGACATGTCTCGTTATAAATTTCGCAACTCGCTTGCTCTTCTTTCCATGTAAACTACTACACTCAAGTTTTTCAGCTCATTCTTCTCTCTTAACTCTCATAGATTTCAGTACCACATTCAACTCTCCAATGGGGTTCCGCTTCTCGCTCTTCGTTACTTTTCTCACTGTAAGCTTCTTAAAACTTGCATGGTTATGAACAAAGAGCATGTATATATATCTTAGAATTTTTATTTCTCTAATCATATGAGAAACTAATGGATTTTATTTTTCTCTTGTATTTTTACTTATATTGCAGCTTGCACTGGTGGCAAGCCATGCTGCGTTGTCTCCTGAACTTTACTGGAAGTCTGTATTGCCAAATACACCAATGCCAAAAGCTGTCACAGATCTTCTACACCCTGGTAGGTATTTTAAGTCCAGGCACTCTCTATTATGGAAATCAAAAACGTACTTTTATGCTCTGCATACCTGAGAAGTGAAAATTTTCCGTCATACGTAGAGATTGAATTATAAAGTTATGTAAAGAACTATATGCAATCGTAAGAAATAAAAGTAAACTAGTTAAAGTCGGTACATGTCAAGTAAGTGGAATATGTTTTCTTAAAATTAAGTTCAAACTAAAAATTTGACAAAGCTCAGAAAGATATCAAGGAAAAGTTTGTTATGATCTACAAATTTATCAGGCTAATCCTCGGTCAGATTAAAAGGTCTTTTCTAATAATACTGTTTGCAGACCTGGTAGAAGACAAAAGCACTGCTGTTGGCGTAGGGAAGGGCGGTGTAAATGTAGATGCAGGTAAAGGAAAGCCCGGAGGCACATCCGTGAATGTTGGAAAGGGCGGAGTAGGTGTTGACACAGGAAAAGGAAAGCCTGGAGGCACTTCTGTAAATGTTGGAGGTGGAGGTAAAGGAGGCGTTGATGTTAACACTGGAAACCAGGGCAAAGGAACCAGTGTTGGTGTTGGCAAAGGAGGAGTAAATGTGAATACGGGACACAAGGGAAAACCAGTCTATGTTGGAGTAAATCCAGGGAAAAGCCCATTTGTGTACAATTATGCTGCCTCTGAGAATCAGCTCCATGATGACCAAACCACAGCTCTTTTCTTCGTAGAGAAAGATTTACATCCCGGCACCAAAATGAACTTGCACTTCACTGAAAATTTAAATGAAGCAACTTTCTTACCTCGCCAAGTTGCCAAATCAATCCCTTTTTCATCTAACAAGATGCCAGAAATCTTGAACCGGTTCTCAGTGAAACCTGGATCATTGGAAGCTGATATAATGCAGAATACAATCAAAGAGTGTGAAGAAGCTGGGATCAAAGGAGAGGAAAAATATTGTGCAACTTCACTAGAGTCAATGGTTGACTTCAGCACTACCAAGCTCGGGAAAAAAGTCCAGGCAATTTCTACTGAAGTGGAAAAAAGAACCCGGTTGCAGGAGTATACAATTGCAGCTGGAATAGAGAAGAAGACGGACAACAAATCTGTAGTGTGCCATAAGCAGAATTATGCATATGCTGTATTCTACTGCCATGCAACGCAAACCACAAGGGCTTACATTGTTCCTTTGGAGGGTACTGATGGGACAAAAGCCAAAGCAGTTGCAGTCTGCCACACAGATACATCAGCATGGAACCCAAAGCATTTGGCTTTTCAAGTGCTCAAAGTGAATCCAGGAACTGTTCCTATCTGTCATTTCCTTCCTGAAGATCATATTGTCTGGGTTGCCAACAAGAAGCCTGCAGCATAGAATGATACCCTTTATTAGTCAGCAAGTTTGAACTGGATCGGTTTAAAAAGTTATCCTGTAGTTATATAATAACGTACCTCAAACACTAGCATATGTGGTTATGCATATACTTATTAAGCTTGCTGTAGTTGTATATGATGATGCATCGATCTTACCTACTTTGGTGCTATATTCATTATCTACTTAAATTCTTGGGTGGAGAATTGATTCAAGTTCCCTGCCATAATGAGAATCACATATAAATTTCCATATAACTGACAATCTTCGCAAATTTCATAGGATTATAGGAATACAGTCATCCCATTTCGTCTGGCACATAATGTTATGAGAGCATTTATTGACCATTTGACCATAAATATAGATTTCCTGAACAAGAAATATATTGAAGTAATTACTTAAACGACCACAATTTTTCCACGGAGCAAATTTCACAAAGACAAAAGGTACCAAGCTGAGGATATTCAGAAAAGAAATCATGATCGTAAAACTAATCAAATAAAACCATATTCAAAAGAAATATAGAGTAAGGAAATAGTTGTTAAAATCAAAATAAAAATAAACTAAAAACATTTACTTGACTACTTGAGGCCTACATCCAGGAAAGCCTTTCAAACAACATTCATCAAGCACCTACATATTCCAACCTTAATAGTATCAGTAACTCCCGTAAGCAAACAGTGATATCTGAATATCCCATTTTCCCTTATTTCAAATATTAATATTTAATAATGATTAGAATACATGTAAGCACTTCGATAACACAACAGAGATGCATCATCTAGTATGTCGAACATCAAAATTATATTAAACATTAAAACTGTTGACTTTTTCATTTTTTATTTTTTTGTGAGTTGCCGTTTGGCAGAGCTTGGCCCAAGCCTGTAAGGCTATCCACCAATACATATACCACTTCTCATAAACAAAAAAACATCACAAGTATGAAAAAGTTAATAAAAAACAAACAAGCAACCATCCCCATTAGTTGGAACGGGAAGGAGGGCCATACCTGGCTGTGATTCTCCCATTAGTCTGATTGGTAAGCTTCATGGTCCATATAAAGAAAAATATAACAGATAGTTTCCTTTCAATTCTATCCACACCTCCAGTTGTGTGAAAATAGACAGCAAACAAACTGCAAAGTAAAAATTTAGGATAAAAACTCTACTAAAGCTGTAATTACGATGATGAAGATGGTACTGGTGGCCCATGAAAAATAAGTTTTTTTATCACCTAAAAAGTAATGAACAAAGAAAAGAAACTCTTTGATAGTATTTGAACGATGAAAAAATCTTTGATATTTTTATTCTTCTCCGTAGGAGGATATTTATAGTAAATTTACAATATGGAAAGAATCAAGAAAGGAAATACAAAAAGAAATAAATCATCCTACAATCAGGCTATTTAATCACTAAGCTATAATTAAGCTAATCAAATCCTAATCAAATCAGTCAGATGGCAACTATACAATCAAGCTATAATTAACCACACTAATTAAGCTAATTAACCTATTAGTCAACTATACAATCATAATTAAGAATAATCTCATTGATTGATAGCTGACACTCCCCCTCAAGCTGGAGCATAGATATTTTCAATGCCCAGCTTGGAACAAAGATATAGGAAAAGAAAATTTTAGAAAATTTAATATATCAACCGCACATTACATACACTGATATCAATCCTCATCCTCCATCATCAAGCATCTTTTAGTCAAAGATAAACACGTTCACTATTTTCTAGAAATCAGGCACCACATCTGTAATTTGATCAGCTGGAAAAGGCACCAAAGAACCCCATGTTCTTCCAACTTTCAGTTTGACATGCAGCGGAACTGAGAAAAGTATAAACACAGTGAATATAACTCTCAAAATAGTAGGAAATATTAAATGTAACAATGAACACATACCAAGAAGTAAGGCAGCACTTTCCATGGACTTCCGTAGAAGCAATGCAGCTTCCTTAATCACAGATGGATCAACTTCTAATACTAACTCATCATGTACCTAAATACCAATCACCAAAAATCAATAAAATTCAACTCAAAAGATATAGCATTCCAGAAATAAAAATTAAGAGCACAGTCATCCCGCACTCACAGAATAAACAAAACTTCAAAACTTCAAGCATTTGATTTATTTATTAACTATTTAAAAAATCCATAAAGTGATTAAAGGGAGGGAAAAAAAAATCAATTTCCAAAAGTAACCTGTAAAAGAATTCGGCAGCGATCCTTCAGCATGTGAAACATAGTTGCAGCTGAAAAGCTAGGATCCAAGCAATAAACCCCTTCAACAATCACAGAGTAGATTTATCATGGCAATTTTGATTATGTCAGCAGCAGATCCCTGTAGAAAGCAGCTGTCAGTCCAAAATTTATAGCTTGAATGCTACCTTGAACCCATGGCCCCTTCCCAATCCCCAATCTCTGAAAGGGAAAAGAGGAAAATATTGTACCTGGCAAATAGAATTCACTGCTTGCCTCTGAGCCTTCGATTTTTCTTTACTGTTTCCAAATTTTATTTTTGACAAGTACCGCTTTCTTCCCTTAAGGGTTTCTGCATATCTGGATAAAGAATTCATGATATTGATTAGTCTATATGGCTCCGAAAAAAGAAAGGGGGAAATTGACTGTCGCACACCATCTCAAACAAAAAAAAAGTCAGAACATTAAACAAGGCATCTGAGGTGCCAACAACAGGGAAAACAACAATTATTGGTCACTTAAATTTTGATGCTTAAAAACATCAAAAAGAGTTGACAAGATATAAATTGATCAGGAAAACTTCGATGGCGATGATCCTTAATGTACTCTGACGATTGCAACATTTATGTAACACTCTAGGACAATGATTTTCTCGTGGTTAAAATCTAGCACTGATTGCTGAACTATAGAATGTCAAGAGAAGAGGTGAGGTTTAGGGTGGTTTGCCTAGTGAGAGTGTGAGACATGTTTACATTGAATCAAACTAAGATTGCCTTTGCACTTTTCACCTGTGTACAGCTTATCATGGTTCCTCTTTTAGTCTTCTTCCATCATATTCTCCCAAAGGTTTCAGAAAAAATGATACACAGAATTAAGGCAAGTTTCAATTATATGAAAACTTACTTCCACTCATACCAAAGGTTTCAAAAATCCATCCTTCTCTTAGGTACACAAATGTCTCACAATCAAAAAGGTTAAGATCTTCAAAATGCCATGCTCTTAAAAACCCAAAAAACGTATTATATAAATCGATGCTCAGATTCAGCACCCTTGTGAAAGTGGTTATGCTAAGATAACAGTACACATTACCAGATTCATAGTTCGGTTTAGTTGTACATCATATCCAAATCAGCTACCAGAAATCATTTTAATAATAGGTTTGTATGAACTCTTGATTGATTGAAGAATTCATCGATCAAGAGTTCAAAGCACACACAAACACAAAGATACATATGTATGTATATATGTTTCTAGAGAGAGAGAGAGAGAGAGTTGATCAACTGGATCAGGAGCATTGGGGAGAGATAGAACAAAGATGATTTTAGAGTTATTTTTTTTTTTTTTGAATAATTTCACCCTTCCTTATGAGGCTATTGACATAGTTGTTTTGATGGAAATTATCATCACCAAAAAGAATTTTGTGAAGTAATGGTGCAAATCTGAAGCATTTTTCAGATGCATGGGCACATGGTGGCATCATCCTTGTTTTAAAAAAATAGGGAACAAAAAGTAACGACAATAGTCTGTAGCAAGAAAGATAATAAGATGTCCTCACCCCTTTTGACGACAAGATGAAACAGCTTCATGAAGCCAGGAATCAACGCCAGGAAAAGAATTTTTGAAGCTTCTTATTTTTTCTTTAGCTTCATCTGAACTACAATTCAGTTGTCCTGAAAGAGTATTAGGACCCATTCCATAAAGAATGCCATAGATCAACCTTTTTGTCTGTTCTCGCTCGAGTGAGCTAACAGAATCTTCTGTTCTTCCAGTCCATCTTGCTGCTATCATGTTGAAAACATCACCGTCCGGTTTGCTAAGGAGGTCTATTAATGCAGAGTCTTTAGAGAAGTGTGCCATCAACCGCAATTCTATCTGAGAATAATCTGCCGTTAACAATAACCAGTTCTCCTAAAAAAAAAAGAAGATAAAGATCAGAATATAACTTAAAAATATACGCACCAATTGATATGGATGATAATATATATGCCAACAAAGCTGTCCTAGCGATTCATTCACAAAACTCATAAGACTTCTATAGAAGGCAAAACAGCAAATCTCCATGCTATAATGGCCCTTCTGTCTCACCCCAGGGGTCTGAGAAGACCCTAGGCTCCAACCAAGAGATCAAAGGTGCAAATTTCCTAGGGGCCAACTATCTAGGATTCTTTTCAAAAAAAGAAAAAGAAACTATCCAGAATTTAACATCCCACAAGTTTCCTAATTACCAAGGACGTAAGGTCCGGCAGAAGTCCCAAGCTAGCCTAGTGAACGAACAAATGTTAAGGGAATTATGGTGTAAAAAAAAAAAGGAATGGCCCTCTCTCTTACCCTCCCTAACCTCTGGCATTTCTAAAATTTAGAACCACTAGGCTTGACACATGAATTGCAATTTAATTCTTACAATTTTAACTTATAAATAAATCCTAATTTCAATCTAATAGTTTTCATATACGCCACTAATTTCATAGAGATAAGTATAGAAAATAAACAAACTGAATCCAGGTTTTAAAATGCCTAGGTAGCAATATTTCTAATAAATGTGGCTGGTGATTTTCAATATGAACTGTGAAAAATTCATCCTCAAGTTTTTCAAACATTATAACTCAATTAAGCCTTAATCCAAACAAGTTGAAATCAGCTACATGAATTCTTCCTTTTTTACCATGCAACACCATAGCGACACAAACACTTTACAGTATTTGTTTTCAGTTGTATTATAAGAAGCTTTCAGGAGACAACTAAATAACCTTTACCTGAGTAGGAACAAAGAAATCACGAGCATTGATTTTATAATTATCTGCCTCAGCATCATCTCCATCTGTTCTTATTATTCATTTTGAATTCAACCAAATGCTCAACAGACTGCATAACTCAGAAAGAATAAATGAGTATCTCATCAAATCAAATGACCATATTCAACTTGCAAACAGAGACATAGCTAGAATCAGTGGAATAAGATCCAACCTGAAGATTAGGTTCCTCCATTGAAAGTCGTCCGGTTGCTGTTGATGATTGGAGCCAATGGCCATGTAGTGTGTACTTTTGCCTACTCATAGATAGCCTAGCTAGTGAGCAAATTGACCCCAATGTACAGTTCAAGAGCTTTGCCAATGTTCGATGCTCTTTGATTACTGGGATTATTGGATGCTCATGCCTGAAGTAAAACCATATCCACGCTTAACAAAATTCCAAATACATGAGAACAAAAAAAAAAAAAAAAAAAAGATTATTTAAAAGCAGCAAGCATTAGTTGGAAGAAATAGCAACAATCGCAAGAGCACATATGATTTTAATGGTTCTGCAATAACAAATTAAACATGCCATATAACATTCTTTTTATAAGAAACTAAAAATTAATTCATAAAAAGGAGATACATGCCATATAATATTAAGACTAATTTATATAACTGTATAAAAATCGTTGCCCAATATTTGTGAGTTATTCAGAAAACTAATTCTCTCACAATCGTTTAATTAGACACTTTTGCATTTTCAGGATATTAGCTAAAATCTACTTTTGCACCATGAGCAAAAAATAACCCTCTCAATTACCTTAATAGGTCCAAACAATGCTTGTCAGTACTAGGATGTTGTTTCCCTTTATTGTGCCCTTCGGGTATGGACAGCTTCAAGTGTCCATACAGGACATTTGCAATATCTGCCGCAGTATACAAGGAAAACGCCATGCCAGCCAACTTATAAGCTTCCTTCTCAAGATATCTAAGCTTTTTCTGCAGCAAATTACGAGCCTGGAGACATCCCTCCATATCAACACCTATGCCCCAGAGCTCCATGTCAGCAAGAACATTAACCTACCATCCAAAACCATAACACTAATGTCAGTATTTAAAGCATATTTTAAGTACAGTTCAATAGTCTAAGCAACATGAAGACTGCACTACGTGCCCAGACATCATGGGGTACAGGTTATCAAACACCTAACTTATAAAGTTGCATGCATTCTTTTTTATATGGTAAAACATCACAAGAGGAGCCAGAAAATATATTAAGGACCAAAATTTAACAGTGGAGAATGATTATACAGCACATTATTTAAACATTTCACGATTAAGTAGAGAGAACTCATTGCTAAGGAGAATGCCAAAGCTAAGTTGCTAACAATACAATTTTATCTATTTATCATATCATATGTATGTACAATAAGATGGTTTATCAAAAAAATAATAATTTCAATTACAGCATCCCTGCACTTCAAGTTTTCATTTGCCCAATCATATATTTTCCTTTTAGAAATTCATAACAGGTGGCAAAATAATTTACCAATGGAATTTCGATGTTCATAAGCGCTTCAAGGAGTTGTTCAGAAACAAGTAACTTCCAAAGAACAGAACTTAAGGCTCGCATTTGAGCAACCCGAAGACAGCAACCATTATGTGCAGCTCTCCGCATCTGATTCTTCCATCGGCCACTTTGATTAGCTGCTGCTAAAACCTCACTGGATAATCTTTTCTTAACTTCCTAAAAACCATTGTTACAACTTTAAATCCAGCTTGAACAATGATAAAAAATATATATATATATATGACTTAAATGAGAAGGATAAGAATCATTTGCACCTAAGAAATACTTCAATATAAATGAGAAATGTGTTAACATTGTGTAAGTAAAAACATTCTCTATTCAAAAGTAATTTTCAAATGCTTGTTTCCATATATGATTGTTAATACATAAGAAAGAATTACCTTCTCTAAGTTTGGATTAGAGCTTCTCTCCTCATCAGGCCAAAGAATCCATGCAACAATGCACATGTCAATCCCATTCTTTACATGAACCAAGGACAACAACGAGTACGAGTTGTCTATAACTTCAAGACCCACACTTTTCCCCACGGGATTCAGAGAACCAAATCTCTGAATGGAAACTGCAGCACGTTTAAGCACCTGAATCTGAACTTTCAAGTTCCAAGTAAACTTTCTAACATCTTTATTCTCCATTATAACACCAATTTTGTTCCATCGTTTTTTCATTATCTCCAACCACTGGTCAGGAGGTAGATCTTTGCCCTTATCACTAGATCCACTAATAAGCAAGTAATCATTTCTTCTGTTATCAGACCATAGCAGATCCTTAGGAACATTTATATAGTAAACAGGAGAATTTTCCCAACAGATTGCTAAGCCATGTATCTCAAAAGGAGCAACAGAATTTACTTCTGATCGTTTCGTATAGTGGATATCAAAATAGAATTCCCGGGTAGCCTCCCAAAGATCCAAGAAACAATCAAAACCGCCAGGAGTATTAATTGCACTGATAGGACCCTTCTTGGAAGAACTGTCCTTACTGACAAGAAACAGATCTCTGTCAGGCCGAACCTGTACTTCATGATCAAGATGTCCATCAGGTGTTACGGATCCATTACCAATTTTCCCTAGTTGAGCAGAGAGGGTTGGAACTGCATTTCTGATGTTATCAACATTTAAATTAAGCTCAGCAACATCAGTTACAGACCCTACAACTGGTACTGCTGAATTTTCATCTCTGAAATTTCCTTGCAGAGCATTATTTAAATCTATTTCTACTGAAGCTACTAAGACACCGTCTGAAGTTTTTTTTGATTTCTGTCCTGCACCTTCAGAAGCAAATTTTTCAGAATGCTCACTAGCTCTTATAGATGGTTTCACTGAAACATGCTCAACTTGTACCAGGCCAGCAAAGGTACCAGAAGCATCATCCCCAGAAAAGGTAGTGGCAGCTTCTTTCCCAGGGGAATTGTCAGGAACAGTAGATAATAAAGGTCGAGAAAATTGTGGGACATTTAACCCAAGTGACTTGAAAGCTGAAAAGGCAGCAATCCTTGCCTCTTCAGCTTTTTCAAGAACGATTTTGCGTGCACCATTCTTAATTTTCTTTGCTACCCCCAACTGTAAGCGTCTTTGTGCTGAACCTTCTAATCATACAGTCAACAAATCAGTATTAAAGATTTTACAAAACAAAGAAAGTGAAACAAAGTAGCAGCTATTACAGAGAATATGGAAGTAAAAGTTTCGATAGAATCAGATTCTTGGCTTTACTTTGGGACTTCCGTCTCCAAGGAATTCCAAGATACTTTGTTTTTCTTCATCATTCTAACTTGGGAAACGGTTTGAGGTAGCTTTTTGATGCATTTCTTATAGATAATTTCTGGGTTGGGGCAGTGATCATACAAGTTTCCATACATATTATTTTTTGTAGTTTGCTATAGGTTTTTGTGTTGTGCACATCATTTCGCCTTTATATCTACTTTCTTCATTAAAATCATTCTATAAACATTGGAAGAACAAATGTAAAAACATGGGAAGCATGAAAGCATGCTGGTTTAATGGAGTTCATTAGAAACTTTAAAATTAGATCCAAGAAGCAAATGGCATGTAGGCACAGGTGCCTATGCCATGCCCTTTCTCCATATAATTGAAAAAATTTCAATCACATAAACTAACAAATGAAAAATCTTAGCAACAAATCCACTACATCTGTGTCTACGGACTTTTTTCCGACAATGCAACTATCTTCCACACGTAAGACTTGCAGATGTTCAGTAATATCCAAGAAGATCTCTTGACATCAAGCAAGTGTAACATGTTTTTCTAGGTACACAAGTAACACAACAAAATTTCCTGATATGTTTCTTGCCAACAGGACAGAAATGCAATAATATTTGAACTCTTAAATAGTTATCTTTAGTTGTCAAAATTTAATTAAGAAAATGAAAACAATCAAACGAAACTCGAACTTTAGGCCAATATCTATTAGAAATTTCATACCAGAATATCACAGTATCAGGCATCACTCTAATATGGTAATCATTAATTAGAAAAGCAATATAATAAAAATCTCAGAGAGATCCACCTTCTGTGGTCCATGATGAAGATTCAAAAAGAGCTTTGACGATTTCAGGGACAGATGCTTCAGCAATTGCAAGAGGTGTACGCAAGCCAGCTTTATAGAGTGCTCTTGCACGAGAACCCTAAAAAACAGAATGTAATGATCAGAATCATGATGATAATCTACCAAATTCATTGCAATAAAACAAATTCTTGTTAATTCCCTATAAACAGGCATCGCACAGATATACCCAATAAATAGCTCTTTAACAACTTATCTGCTGGGGTTTGCATATGCTCGTAATTGTTGTTATGATGATTCTTTTAATTTTATCAGAATTCAGAAACGGAGATATTACTAAAAAAAATAAAAAATATACAAGGAAAAAATAGAAAAACAAAAGATTGCAATTACCTTCACATATGGAATTGTAGTAAGTTCTACAATTTCTGCTCTCACTCCAAATGAAACACGATTCTGGAACTTAGCAACCAAGCCTTCGAGATCATGCCATCCAAGCCTCTCACAGAACACAGAAACCATAGATGCAAACCTTCCAGCATTCTCTTGTAAGGCTTGAACCATGCCTCTGGCCACTTTAAAAGCTTCACAAACCTCAAGCACAGGAACTTCCTTCATCCAAGAATTTCAAGTACATGCATATAGCAAGACAGGGAAATTAAACAGGATGACTACAAGTGGTGGCAATCCATATATAAACTGAAAAAGAAAATCAAAAGTCACAAATAGGTGACCACAACCAATATGACTTCTATATATATTACACAGGGTAAAAAGACATGAATAGGTTTTGTTTCAATTTATTTGTTATATACCTTTATGCTAGAAACAAAAACAAATTCAGAAATATAAAGAAAGGCATATAATGGATGTAATCGCAAGTTATGATGTATGCACTACTTGTCATCAGTAGAAGAAATGGGAGAACAAGGAAAGAAACCTGCACTAGTCTTGACAAGATGAGGGCGACGTAAAATCGTTTACACACTCTAAGTGTCTGCTCATCTGAAAGCATACCATTGTTGGTGATTCCGGGTCGGTACTCAAGTTTTCCATGAAAACCTTTGGTACCATCTCTTGATCTGTGTGTAGCACGCATAGGTGCACCATGTGCCATGCGCATTAAATATGGTTCTGCCACTCCCACTCGATTGCCAACTGACTGAATTTCATGAAATTTGAAGAGTTACTAAAAATAATATAAACCCCATAAAAAATGAAATTATTCATCAGAAACAAGATGACAAAATTCACACAAACGCATGTATACTTATTGATAGAAAATTGATAGAAAAGTGAATTTTATTAAAAAAAAAAATGAGAAAGAGGAAACACAAAAGTGAACCATAAGTCACAAAGGGAACCAAACATCCCATATTCCCATCCATGAGCTCCAAAAACTGCTACTGTAAAAACTTATACTGCAGTTCTCAGTATATTCCAAACTTCATATACATTCAATCGAAAATAGTAACATGGAAATGAATATAAAAAAGAACAAGAATACTGTTTCAGTTCTACCATTTATTGACTCCGGCTCTATCTATTATTGGTATCATCATACATAGATCGGCGCTAAGGAGGGTTCACTTAAAAAGGTATGGAGTACTGGAGATGAAAACTCCTCAAGGAGTTAATGACACCAATCATGGTGGCACAAACTCATTCCTGAAGTTAGGTATGGAGAATACTATTGATGTATACACACCAAGACTCACTTTTAAGAAATATTAAGGCTCAGACCATGTGATTGCCAGCAGACAATAAGAACAGAAAGAATACAATAATGCACCCATCTCCAAACAGAACCCAAAAAACCTCAAATATAAACCAAAAGAGTCAAAATCACCTGGTCAAGAACTGATAATTCCAGGAACCGCTCATAGTACAGTTCCCAATCTGGCTCAACTTCAACATTAATTGGTGTAACTAGATAAACTAAATGCAAATCAGAAGCAAGTACAAATCCTTCTCTTGCCCTTGAAAGGTCATCCAGCACAATCTACAAAACCAAACAAGAGATATTATTAGCCTCAGCGTCTCAAAATTTTATGATTACTTTAGGTTGATCCCTCAAATTTAAAGAAAATCAATTGAAAAACAGAGAATAACATAATAATGTTCAAGACTCAGAATGTTTAAAACACTAATTTAAATTTTAAAAATACAATAATGAAAAGTAAAAAACTTTACAAGTGACTCTTCTGGGCAAAGAGAACTGCCAAAAGCTGCACGTCCAAGAGGTGTGGTACTGTATAACTTTGTATCTTCATTCCATTCAACAAATTTTCTGTGGCACAACCACCGAAGAGAGTCTGTAGCTGATTTTACCACATCTTGAAATGGTTTTGTAGAATTGAGAAGAGTACACCTAACATATCGATGAATGTCTTCAGCAGTTTGAACAATCCCACCAGCCACAACTTCTAAAATTGCATGAGTCATTCCATTCTTATCTTCAGATAAACAGGAATGCAGTGGCGGACAATTTTCGTTAAGAAGTCCAATAATCCTTTTGACCTCATCTGGTTTGCAAATAAGCACCTGATTATGTAAAAGCATTAGTAAGCATAATTATAGATATTTTAAGACAGAATAGAGATTAAAGACAATTATGTTGCAGAACAAAACAATTTAATGGAAAAACTTATCTACATTGGTAAATTTATCAACCAGAAACTAAAGAAAATTACTGTCGCAGTGATAACAGTAAAATAAAACGGTGTTCCTCATTCACTTAAATACATCAAACATATATTCCTTGAGTAATCAAACGCTTGACCTTGTAGGAGCAAACCAAATTCCTGACTACTTGACCAACCCTTGGATATTCATACAAAACCAAAAACCAGAACTATTTATGCTTTAAGAAAAAATAACATTTTAACAAAATTTCAGTTACAAAAAGTCAAAAACTTCACCAGAGGAAGAAAAAAAAATTTATAATATAATTAAAGTTGAATAATCAGTAAACCAGCTTAATATAACTTGATATGAGGAACTCAGCTGACAACAAAAACAATTTAAAAAAACAAGTAAACATACACTTTCTCCTTTTGTATCTATTCCCGTTCGACCAGCCCGCCCAGCCATCTGTTTGTACCTTGTCCCATCAATGAAATCACGCCCAATCCTAGGTTGTCGAAAAATAACCCTCCGAGCAGGCAGGTTCACCCCAGCAGCTAAGGTAGATGTAGCAGTTAAGACACGTACAATGCCTTTACGATAGCAGGTTTCAACTACCTCTCTTTCTTCAAGCTACACAAAGATTAACGAACGGCCATCAGAAGGTAAGCAGTAAGCTCAAAGGATTTATAATCAATAAATACAAACTCACAATTACATGATCAGAAAATTAAAAGAAAGAAAATTGAAGAACAAAAATATCAATAATGAGACAAGAATTATGGAAGGAAGAACAGGAGTAATACCGTGAGTCCAGCATGGTGATAAGCAATACCAGCAGGAAGAGTTTCCTCTAATACAGGATCCAAACCAGCAGGACACCTTCGCAAGGTATCAATAGCTGAAGCAATATCGATGAACTCACCATCCCTACCAGGAGCATTAACAGAAGATTTCTTGAGAAATTTCGAAATATGCCGTGCAGTTGATTCACATCCTTTTCGGCTAGAGCAAAATATTAACACCGAATGACCCTCTTGAACAACCTGAAAAACGTTCCCACTTCATATTTGTTCAATTTTAAAAATTAAAAAAAAAAAAAAAAAAATGCTTAGTTGAAGATATTTTTACAAGATAAAGTGACAACCTCATTGCACAATTCAACAACATGATCTGGATCTTTTCCACCATGGTCAGCTGTTTTTGAAATTGTTCTAATGATGTCCAATTTCTTGTTGTAAATGGTATTACCAACTTTAATATATTCTTCTAATGGAACAGGTCTGAAATTTGTTTCGTATAATGCTGCCTGCATGCAAGTTTTTTAAAGTTAATCAAAAGTCATCAATTTACAAGAAAGCAGGAGTCAACGCAGATGAGAGCCATGATCATGAAACTTATTAGAGAATCTTCAAGCAAGAAGAAGCTAGTACAATACTTATGTTTGTTCTAAATAAAAGAAAGCGTACATGTGAAAGGAGAGATCAAAGTAACTTTAAGAACAAAAACAGACGTCAAAAAGTCCCACACTAAAACTTTTCCATTTTTATCTTTGCACAAAATATTAACCTATTTTGGATCAACATCAGGCTAATAGAAAAAAATTGAAAAACAAACAAACAAACATACACACACACACACACAAGAATAGGGCATCCAATCAGAAAGACAAAGTAGCAGTCATTAAGGACTTAAAAGGTTTGATCATGCAAAGCAATGCACTTTCGAGACATCAGTGTATAAATATTCCAACCACCATAACAAGCTTTGAGTTACTAAAGTTATAAAGCTTTAATCTATCATAAAGCAAGCCGTATGAGTTTTATGGATGCCAACATGTATGAGAGGGAAAGATGATTTACTTTACCACATCAAAACATCAACATGTTGCTGTAAGTACGAAATGAACCACTCAGCACTTACTATACATGTAGGAGAGAGCAGAAAAAATATGCTAAACCATAGAAATATGTAGTCAGGCTTCTATAAGACTATAACACAATAATCGCTTCACTACTTAGATCTTTGTCATATTAATTCTATAAATGCACTTATGTATAAAAGATATGAATGATACTGCCACAGACCTAGGTTCCGAACATTAGTCTAACTCTGTCTTGCAGTCACCAACATCAATTTAGATAGAAGTTAATGACAATTATATATCTTTCAAAGGAATATAATATTTAGTCATAAAAATATTTGGTGCAAGTGATGAAATGATGACATAATAATTGTTTTTCTTCCTTACCTGAAGCCATTCAGCAACTGCTGCAACATTTGGCATGGTAGCACTCATTCCAACAATCTGCAGACCATGAGCAGGATCGGCCTTCCCACTGCTCATACCTGAACTTTCTCCACTACTTGCATCTGAAATGCCTTCCCCAGCTGCATAACGAAGTTTTGTTAACAGCAATTCCAAAAGATAACCCCTATGCTGATCGGCAACCTGTCAACAATCAGAAGATTACAAGATTGAGAACTATAAGGTAATCCATTCAAAGAGCATGAGTTAAGGTAGACATATAACTTATCTATAAAACTTTTACAAATACCAACAAAATATATGATCAAATACCATGTGTAATTCATCTATCACGATAATTCCAATTTCAGATAGACGACCCTCTTCCAGTAGTCTGTTTATTAGAGAGTTTGCCTTCTCTATCGTGCATACAGCTACAGATGTATCTTTAGGAAGTGTTCCACCACCCTGGTTTCCATAATAACTACGAACAGGCTTATTGAGTGGTTCAAGAAGGACCTCTAGATGTTCTGCCTGCACCAAGTTTATAAAACGTATAAGATATATAACAAACAAGTAATCAATATCTGTTACTTTCTGGGTGGAAAATAGCAACTAACAAACCACCTTTTCTGCACAAATTGATACATAAGGAAGCACAAGTAGTGCCATTTTTCCTGTTGAGATGACTCGCCGCAACATCAAAATTTCTGCGACAAAACTTTTTCCAGCACTGTGGCAGAGAGACCAATATTAAGTGCATATATATGCCATCAAAACACATTACAAACCTAGAAATAATATATATATCTTTCATTGTAACTATTAGAGGTTCTATCCAATAAACTATATTGCTGGCACAACCGCAAAAGATTGTGATAAAAGACAAACTTAAACCAACAACACAATCTGACAGAAACATCAGATTTCAGATGATTTGCATGATGAATTTCAGTCAGTTAAAAGAGAATACCTTGTAGATGCACAGTAGACAAGATTCCTTCTCTGCAGAACACCATCCACCTGAAGGCAGTCAACCTGAAAAACAGAAACTTTACCTTATGCTTTTATCTAACTAAATATAATATTAAAACACACAGAAAAAATAACAACAAAAGATACGAGTAAGATTTTAACTTCAGTACTTCACACTTGAAATGATAAAAAGATAAAGTTTTTTTTTTTGGCAAAGACAGAATATACTCAAGAAGTCAAACTCCAGATAACAATACACCGCACAATTTAAAAGAAAGCATGGTGAAACCGTGAACAAATTGAAGAAGGGTAACCGGTAACGGACATCCAATTAAAAAAGTTGCAAACTACAATCCATTTAAACTGAATGAAGTGACAGATAACCATAAAAAGATAGATTTACAGGGCAAGATAAAATGGAATTAGAAATATGAATAATCAAGAAAAATAATGCTTAACATTAACTTGTGATGGCAATATGAAGTTAAAAGTCTGAAGAGTGCAGCTTTTAGACTCGTACGGGCATGAAGAAAACCTCTCGAGTAATTAGTTTTCTAACAGGCAAGACTAAAAAACATGAGGGTAGTCTAAGAACTATAAGGCATAAGCTCAAAGCCTCGATTAATGGTGCTGGGTGATTAATGATGCTCTTTCCAGGGAAAGATAATAGGATAAGAAGGTGGGTACTTAATGATGCTGCCTCAGCAAAAAATCCACCCAAACAATACTAACTAAACTTTAATCCTCAACCCAGCTGGAAGTTAAGACAATATTTATCTAATGCCACCTCAACAAACGTGTAGTAATGCAACCTAGGTAATCCTGGTGTAGCTGCACTTATATACACATATTCCTGTAACATATAATTTAACAATACAACTTATGCATAAACCAACCCCTCTCTCCCCCAAACCTTTGTATGAGTGGGATTCAATTTCAAGGCCTCTTATACAAGTACAATGATATGACATTTCTCTAACTAAGCTTAGCTGGTACTGGCAATGAAGCTGCACATTTAAGAGTAAAAAAGCACATCATGTTTTTCATATGATTGTGTCCAATGGAAGCATAATGAATATATCAAAAGTTTGAATATTTCCATTAACCTGCCTCATTTTGTCCCTAATCAATTCTAGAATAGAAGATAAGCAAAGCTGTCATTCAAATGTTTGAAAATACCTGCCAAGGATATAGTTTTAAAATCCCTCTCTTTTTATATATGCTGCATATTTCTGAAGGAAGCCAACCGCTAAGATCTAAGCGATCTTTAAGTGGCACAAAACTTGAAGGAGTACAGGGTTCATAAGATTTATCACTGCCAATTAATTTCTTGATATCACCAGCTGGTGACTCCGACTTGATGCTATCATTATCTTCAATTGATAAATCCTTTTCTTTTTCACGTGTCATATGAACAGAAGTCCTCTCTTGCACTTCAGACATCTCTTTAGTTGTCTGAGCTTTGCCATGATGGGTGATAACCTTTGCTGATTGAGAACCTTTATGATTCACGGAGCCTTGTTCAGATACTTCACTGTCTCTATGCATAATAGTTTCTGAGTTATCTGTAGCACCATGACCTACATTATTTCCATCCACGTTTTTGTCCTCAAACAAGAAGTCAAAATGCTTAACAGGCAGTGGGGATACTACTTTATCTGAATCTTTCATATGCTTTCCCATTGCCTTTGAAGAATCAATTTCTCCTGCATACTGAATTCTGTTCCCGCCTTCACCCAACATTTCCTTTGACTTGTCACAAAGTTTATATCTTAAATTGTGTGAATTATTAATCTCATTTTGACTCTTAGAACAATGGATGCCCTCAACAGCCCGAGCAGGCAGGTTGTCAGGTTGAGCAAACAAACCATCAGCAACTTGAATTGCTTCATTCCAGAAAGCATCTCCAGGAGAAAATATGGAGCTTCCACATGTTGACTTGGGAGTTTCGCGAGTGCATGCTTTGACAATTGATGATCCGGGTGTGTAGAATCCAGTTGTATCTATAGTTGATTTGGAAGCGTTGCTGCATTTTCTCAAGCTAGCTTGGTGAACAATGGGACTCTTACTGTCTATCACCTGCCAAAATACAAATAAGTCGTAAAACATAAATTTCATATGATAAAGCTCATAAACACGTATATAAAACTTATATTCACCTCTTTGGAAGAGTTCAGAGCATTTTTTTCCATTTTACCAACAAAATCAGACAGCACCTCTTCAGGATTCTTTGCATTAGAATACATTTTCTCGCCTCCTAGTTGTGACTGCTTGAATATGCAAAATTTCTTCTTTGCTATAATATCTTCCCCATCTAGCAAAGATGGACTACCGTGTCTCTTATGGTCTTGCACCTTCGGCTTTGATGGTGAACTTGCACTTGACTGAAGTTCACTGTAAAACTTACAGGATTAAAAACCGTGATGAATTTTAATTTATGTTGAAGGGGAAGAAAGGGGGTGTGTTGAACAAAAAAAATACAATCTAGTCTCTGGTATAGTAATAAAAGCAAGAATCTAACAACTCCTAACTACTGCTTATCCAAATCTATCAAAAAGACATGCAATTGCGTACAAAGTTTAAAGTATCATACCTACAATATAAAGACAAAAAGTCAGTTGCAAACTGTTTTAGTTCTGGATTTTCTGCAGTATGAACAGAATCCGAGCAATCCTTCGCAAGACGTACGACAGCATCATTGCCAACCTTAGATGAACTCTGAGATGTAATCTCCTGAGTAGCTTTTAACACTTCAGACATTTGGGGTTGCACGTGAGCTGATAAAATGTGCTGCTTATCTTCATCTTTGGAACATTCATTGATCTCCAAAGACAAACTTCTTTTAACTGGTTCTTGCCTGGCTGACAAACCATGAGCTGCAAGTGAAGGCTTGGTAGCGTGACTATCCTCCTGTGAAGTTTTCAAATAATTGTCCAAAGTTCCTTTGGCACTAGGAGACCCTTCCACTGCGTATTTTGCATCTTTCTCAACTCTCCCGGACTTCAAAGCAGGTGATAGAGACTTTCTCTTCTTCGAAGAGAAAAACTGAACAAAACAATGAATGAAAAAGGCAAATCCAGTGTTAAACGAAAAATTAAATAAATAAACAGATTATTACTTCATTACAAGAGTCACCACTCATATTAAGCAGAGTATAATTTTTGGAATAATAATTATCTTTCATTTCCCATTTATCGAAGTAGCTTTGAACTCATTTTGTTGCAAATTTAGTACTGAATTATTGACAAAATTCCTCGCTCGTTGTAGACAAGAATTCCATAATGCGAATTCAGTTCATGAACTAAATATTTATCCAACAATTATTGTATTTAACGAAAAAAAAAAAGGTCAAAGGGGGAAAAGGACGCGAACATATAGATTCAGAGTTCAGAGAGAAACGAAGTGTAAAAGTGTCTATGGATTCGGAAGACATAGTATGCGACAAGAACGAGACCTGGTCGATGCGCGTACGAGAAGAATCGGACGCCATGATTGGAAATGAGGAGGTCCACGACGATCTGCAAATCCCTAGCGCTTCGAATTTCACCGAAATCTGAGTACGACGTCGCGGCGATGTTTGAATTATTTGAAGTTAGCGCCACTGCGCCAAATCGACGCTGGTGCACGTGAATTTTTTTGCTTTTTAAGCGGCTCGAGACGAATGGGAGTGAAACTTTTGAAGTTTTTGCAGATATGCCCCTAATCTTTCCCGTAATATCACATGATTCTGTATTTGTTACCAGAGTACAAGTGTATATTATCCACTGGCTTTGTTCTTTTTAAAAAGTTTCACCCCCACCCTCGTCCCGATCCTATGCTTGCAAAAGTGTGAATACTTGGGTTCTTGATCATAGTGTCTATGATCTACTTACACAAGTGAGTTGTCACAATAAGTTACTTGAGATGGAAGTACGGATCTCAACCCTTTTTTTTCTTTCAGAATTTTGTTTTAATAAATGTCAATTGTTCATCTTTTGAGATATATATTGGAATTCAATTTTTTTATAAATTAATCTCAACGTTTTTTTTTATATATTATTTGTTATTTAATTAAGGGGAAACTACATTGAACCCCGTGAGGTTTAAGCTTTGTACACCTAGATAGAGAAGTTTGTGTATTCTACACAAACACCCCTAAGATTTAACAGACCTATGTTACTCTTTAACATTGGAAGGCTATTATAGTCATTTCAGTTTTTGTTTATTAAAAAAAAAAAAAAAGCATTGATTTTATAACAAAAAATAAAAATAAAAAATCAAACCCTAACATCTCCCCCAACCTTCCGCCTCTAGCTTCTTCTACTAATGAAGCGGAGGACATGCCTCCAAGTTGACTCCATTGTTATTTGCATAGGCCTCCATGTTGATTCATGAGTGGCCTGATTTGCTCCATTTTTGCACCATTTTTAGTTAATTTTTTATAATTCTCATGCTATTTGTTTTCATTTAATGTTTTTTTTTTTTTTTTTTACATGGTTGCTTTGGATATTTCTGATGCTAAAATGAGTCAAGCTAACAAAAAGCTTTTTTAATTTGATCATTTTTATTGCATGTATTTATATTAAACCTATGTTCTTAACTCATTTTACACTTATTTTTTTATATAAACTATGAGAACACAATTTTAGTCATTCACTCATTCCAAAGGATTCGGTTTCAAACCGAATTTATCGAAACTTTCAAAATTTGTTCTAATATCAAAATATTGTAGCTTTTTTTTTTCATTTTTGTTACATGAAACCTGTGTTCTTAGTTTAATTTATAATTATTAAACTCGAGTTTCAACGGATTCGGTTTGAAATCGAATCAATTGAAACCACAAAAATGAGTTTTTATATGCAAGTATTGTAGCTATTTTAATTTGATCGTTTTTGTTGAATATGTTTATATTAAACATGTGTTTTTAAACCATTTTATTAGTATTTTTTGTATTTTAACTATGAGAACACAGTTTTAAGCATTTTTGGCTGTTTCAATGGATTTGGTTTCAAACCGAATCCGTCGTAACCTTCAAAACTTGTTATAATATCAAAGTACTGTAGCTAAACTTTTTTTCCCATTAGTTTCACTTTTGTTACTTATATTTACATGAAAATGTGCTTTTAGTTTCAATTTATACTCATTAAACCAGAGTTTCAATGGAACGAATCTGTCAAAATAACAAAAATGAGTTCCTATGTACAATTATTGTAACCTTTAAAATAAAAAAAATAAAACAAAAACTTATAACTATGCAAATATTTTATAATGGTACGACTAATAAGTATGCTTAACTATTTTATTTTTTAGCCACCATGGGTGTAGTTTAGCCGGTAGATGGACGAGCTTAGGGTTTAGGCAAATGACTCACAGGTCAGCGGCTCGAATTCTCCTAATCCAGATAGGTGGATAGATGAAAAAAAAAAAAAAAAAAAACAAACCAATATTGCTTGGTGGAAATAGCATTCAGACATGATGTCAGTCGGTGGTGGAGCTACACGTACATCAGCCTGAGCTAAAGCTATTAAAAATCTATTTTATCTAAATACAAAACCATTTAATTTTTGTTTATATTAAACTTGTTATGTTTTCCATATCTAAGTATATATTTTTCAATTAATAAAATTTTATTATATTATGGAGGTTTGCTTTAATAAGATTATGTTCTATCTTCCTCCCGCTGACAATATCCTATATTTGAGTGGCCGCCACGTTGGCATATAAAAAACTATTTAAAAAAAATTATAACAAATAAGTATACTTAAAAATTAAATTCGGACAACCATTAAAATTGACAGCATCTTGAATCCTTGATTATAACGAGATTGATGGTTCATGGGTGATTTTCAAAATTCAAAATATAGATATTTCAAAAAAATTAAAAGTCAAAGAAGATATTTCAAAAAAAAAAATCAAAATACATAGATTAAATTTGGAAAGTATTTAAATGTTAGGGATATCTATGCACTTCTGTCCAGATTTTATAAATTTACCGAATATCCTAAAGCGTGAGGAATGTTTATAAAGTTCTCCATTGAAATATATCACATTTATTTTTATAAATTTTGATTTGATTTTTTTTTTTTTGTGAATAATAAGTTCATTGAAATCATCTTATAAATAAAATTTGAGAATTTTTCAAATACTAAAACATTTTATTTTTATTTTTATATATTTATTTCATTTTTCCGATGCATTTATATTTAACTGAATCGGGATAAATAGTTCCGGTGCTTGACAAATTCTCAAATTTTGTTTATACGTAGATTTCATTAAACTTATCATAAAAAAAAAAAAAAAAAAAAATCAGATCAAAATTCATAAAAATATATGTGATTTCATCAAGGTTCTTACCGAAATTAAAATAAGGTATACCTCACTTGATAACCGATATATATAAACTACATGTGGTTTATATAAATATTAAATTATTTATTATACACTAAAACAATTCATTTACTAAAAACTTTGTATTGTAATTAAGAATTGTAATTAAGAAACACTTTATTATTATTATTTAACAATAATTCTACTTTGCAGTACCAATTTTGATGTCCAAATGATGTGGATTTTCTCTGTATTATAACGGGATAATTGAAATCATTGGGTTTTAATGATGCCACGTCATTTGAGATATAAATTTAGACAAAGTAACATTATATATAATGTAATTTTCATGTGCATACAATTTTATTTCTAAACCATCAACGTTATAATAAAATATGAATTTTTTTGTATGCATGATAAAAAAAAAAATGCATAGAAAATATCTAAAAAATTTCAAGTTTGGGAACTATTTTTTCTAAAAAATTTTAGTTAAAACATTTTAAACATGAGAACACTAGTTTTTAAAAAGATTTCCAACCACATAATTTAACTTACAATTCATACAAAAAATGTAAATCGGAATTTTTTTATTTTTTTATTTATTTATAGTAAACTATACCTAAAAGGCTAAAATGAGATGAAATTGGATTTGAGTGGCGTCACTCTTCCCAAATATCGAATATATTTTTTAAAAAATAAAAATAAAAACTACCCTTAAAGTTGAGGTTATTGTTGGTAAGACACTCATACTACGAATGAGAATTATCATGTCCAAAGCTTTCGATTTTTTATTTTATTTTTTATTTTTTTAAGATTTTCTCCTTGCAATCTAAGTTTTTTCTTTTCACACTTTTTTTTTTTTCCTAAATACACTTCATTATAAAAACTTAAATTTAAAAAATGTATAAATACACTTCCTTTTTCCAAAATTATCCTTTTTTTTTAATCTTTTGACACTTTTTTTTTTTTTTTTAACAATTCACCATAAAAACCTAATTTTTTATTAAAATTAATTTATTTCAAAATTATTATTATTTTTTAATTGAATACTTCCATGATCATGATTTGAGGGAGAAAGTTATTCATTCATCTTATTATCAAAAAAAGGCAAATAAAAGGGCCGCTGAATTTTTGAATTATTTTTTTCAAAATTTTTAAGTCAACAACACTTTGAAAAAAAAAATCTGCAATTTATTTTTTGTTCTTTTTGTTTGTATATGTAAACAAAAAAATTGCAAAAGTTACACTTTTTAAATATTTGTTTGTTTCCTGTTTTAAATCATTCTCATCATTTCAGAAACAAAATAAAACTTGAATGATATTGAAAAAAAAAAAAAAAAAGGTTTTAGGGTTTGAGAAACACAATAAGATAATAATACAAAAACAACATCCAACTCTAGCAAAATTATTCCATATTGTATTTAGAATTTCTTTTAATTTTAATTAGGATAAATTTGTCATATAATAAAAAAAATAAAAAATGGAGTTTAAAAAGAAAATTTAATGGATTGTGAATAGGTCAATAGCACCACTTTTTTTTTTTTTTTTTTTATTTTATTTATTATTATTATTTTTTTTACACAATAGTTAATAGGGAATATTGCACAAACATCCTATGAGTTTAATAAATATTGCACTCAGGTAGAACTTTTATCAAAATTGTACATACTTCCCTTGCTTTTCGTTGACTAAATGTTAATTGACAGTTTGACTAACAATAAAATTTAAAATGTCTAAATTACCTTTGAATTAATTATTTTATTATTATTATTATTATTATTGAGATTTTATTATAATAAAATTAATTAACTAACAATTTTTTTATTTTAAAAAAACAATTTTTTAAGAAAAATAAAAATCTTTTCCATGGGAATTCTATAGAAACTAGAGACAAATTAATGGGAAATTGAAATGAAGTATGTACAAATCATTTAATTTTTTTTTTTAAATGATCAAAAACAAGAATGGTCAATTAACTAAAAAATTATTTGTTAATTAGTTTTATTATAATAAAATCTCAAAAATGATAATTATTATAATAAAATTATTAATTCAAGGGTAATTTAGACATTTTAAATTTTATAGTTAGTCAAACTGTCAATTAACACTTAGTGCCCGTTTGGAAGAGCTTCTCTAATGGCTAAAAAAACTTTTTTAATTAAAACATCTATTTTCATTTTTTTTTTTTTAATTTTGTCATTTGGTTGTCACTCAATAGAGTTTTTGGATGATTAAAAAAATTGTTTTACGTCTACTTTGAGAAACTCAAATTTTAGGCTTTTCCAAGTAGATATTTTTGAGATTTTTTAATAATAGTAAAATGTTTAATATAAACCTATCATTTATAATAGTTTTTTTAATATTTTGGTAATCCTACCATTTAAAAAAGCTTAATCTAATTGACAACCAAACGACTAACATTTTCCCATTAAAAGTTCTACTTGTAGAAGGTTTACTTTAAAAGATCTATTCGAAAAAACTCTTCCAAACGAAGCCTTAGTCAACGAAAAACAGGGAAAGTATGTGCAATTTTGGTAGAAATTACAACTGAGTGCAATATTGATTAAATTTATGAGATGTTTATGCAATTTCCGCTAGTTAATAATAACAATATTCGAGCCGTCCGACTTGCAGAGTTGTTTGATCTCAGTAGATATGACCTTATTTATTTATTTATTTTATTTTATTTTATGTTAAAAAAGGGAAAAGATTATTTAACGAAAAAAAAATCCAAAAAAATTCAAAAAAAAGTGGGTGTTTGGTGGACCCCAATCGTCCGCTGCTGCTAATATATATATGATGGGAGGAGTTACAAGAGTTAAAACGCATCAAACAGTTCATCAAAGTGCACTCGAAACTCGGAACCGGAGAGAGCAACTGAGCGAACTCGAACTCGGGGATTGTGAACGGTCGGGCAGCCATTGCTCTCGTTCTCTGTTACTGTAAGTTTCCCGCCAATCTCACTCTTTCCAGCGACTCCATTGTTATGTTTCAGAGATCTTGTGTGCTCGCATTACTTTCTTTTTGATTAGGTTTATTGGAGATTGATTGTTAAGTGTTTCTTTCAGGCTTCTATGATTTCGCTTTTTTTATATTTATTATTTTTTTTATTGCGAATTTTGGGGAAAGATAGTTTTATTCTTGATTAATTTAATTTAATTTAATTTAATTTACTATCGATACTGAAAAATTTGAACCCTTTAATTTAAGGAAGGATGCGGTCATGTTTTTTAGGGCTCCTTTGGTTTCTATGTTGATGATTTCAGTTACATAATATTTTGAATTTATTATTTCTGTAATTGTTGTTTGTTCCAGTTCAATTGTTTGGTTATACACTGTTTTTATTGGGGCAATTTCCTACTTTAGGTTCTTTGTTCTTGTACTTTTATTAGTCATTCAATGTTTGGCATAGGGTTAGTGAAGGCTTCAATTGTTTTGATAAAAACAAATCTGCTGCAAAATTTGACAATAAAAAGTTATTCTTGTTTTCAAGGATTCAGTATGTTATTTCATCATATAAAATTTATCATTGTTGTTTGATACTTTTCATGGACATGTTAATGGAGTCTGGAAATCGATTTTCCTTTGAATGTAGAGTTGAGTATCCACTATTTGCTATTTGCCTGTACCATTTCGGATTAAGTTACTTTGAACATTTTCTCTTCTAGTTGGTTATTAATATTCCACAGTAATGCTGTGTCTCACATTTTTGAATGGTTTGTTTTTTCAGGTTAAGCATTTTGTATTGGTTCTATTCATTATCCTGACGGGAGCAAGGGTGTTATTGCAAGATGGTAGAAGTGGCCGAAGTTGAGAACCCTGAATTTAAGTGGGGTAAAAAGAGAGGAATCGGTGGGAAAAAGAAAGATGTCCAATTTTATGGATCTTTTACATATGATGGTGTGGAGTATAACCTTTACGATTGTGTGTACATGTACAAGGAAGACGAAGCTGAGCCTTATATCGGTAAACTTATAAAAATATGGGAACACTCAGATAAGACAAAGAGAGTAAAGGTTCTTTGGTTTTTCCGTCCTTGTGAGCTTGCAAGTTTTCTTGGCAATGATCAAGCACTCGAGAATGAATTATTTTTGGCATGTGGTGAAGGTGCAGGCCTTGTGAATATCAATCCTCTGGTAATTGAATTTTGATCTATTGTTGGATATTAGTCAATTTGGTGACTTTTTTTTTTTTTTTTTTTTGGTTTAATTTTTTTGGCTCATCCTCTACCAATGCAATATTGCTTTTGGGTTCACAAGTGTGAGCTTGGCTATTTAGTTTCTATTTTCATGATAAAATCAGGAAGCGATTGCTGGAAAATGCAATGTTATTTGCATTTCAAAGGACAGCAGAAATCCACAACCCTCAAATGAAGAACTTCAAATGAGTGACTTTGTATTTTACCGTACATTTGATGTCGGGCACCGTCAAATCCTGGATAAGATGGGTGAAAAGGTTGCTGGGATTGAAGGTGTTCTTCTTTCACTTATTAGTATTCCTCTATCTCGCATCTTGTTGTTTCCCATTTTTGGATTGCTAACTTCTTTATATGTTTGTTCGTTTCTTTAATTCTTGCAGTTAAATTTCTATTCAATCAAGTGGAACATAAGGAATCCAGCGGTGTTGTGAAACTTGATTCTAACAAGGAGGGTGGTATGATTGCCGTGGTAGGTGATGGAAGAGTGAATTCATCCAAGGATGTACTTGAAGAACATAAAACTTCAAAAACAGAAGATAATTCTATCGGTGCTTCAGTGAAAGAAAATGTAAAAGCTTTATTAGCTGAACAGAAATCTTTACTGGTAAAAGAGTCAACGTCTAGCATAAAGAGTGAACAGAGTGAATTCAATGAAGTGGCTAAGAATACAGACAGACTGGAAAAGATTTCCAGTGACAAGTCCAGCTTACGGTTAAAAGTTGAAGAAAATGCAGATTCAGAAGGTTTACCGCTGGGACAAACATCTTCTCTCAGAGAAAAAGTTGATTCTCAAGTGACTGTATCCTTAGGTGATAAGGTTAGACCTGATGATAGACAAGAAAAAGTCTCTAGTGACAGGACCGCATCAAGTTCTAAAGTTAATTCTGAAAAAAGGGAAGGTAAAGGTGTTCAGGTTCCCAGCAGTAAGTATAAAGTTAAAGAGGAACTGAGATCTACAAAGGATCCAAGCGAATTGGATGATAGGCCATCCAAAAGAGTGAAGCTTGATGGCTCTGCAGTAGTATTTGATGACAATAACAAGAACATTGTGCGTAAACTAGCAATAGCAAAAGAGTCTCATGGGATAGAAAAAGGCTCTCCCAAAAGGCCAAATGAGGATGAAAAGCCTGTAAAACTTTCTAATGACAAGTTTTCTAGGGAATCTGCCATTAAGGCTTCAAATATAAATTACCAAGTATTGGAGGTTACTCGGAGACCAAATTCTGTAAGTTGTTTTACTAGGATCTAGGATTATCTTTTCTTCCTCAATGCTGATTATTTTTACATAAAGCATTCATTAAATTAGTTTGGTGCATACAATAATGATGAATTTAATTTATCATTGAATATGTTTTGTTGTTATGACTAATTTATTGTTAGTGTTTGGAAAATTATGGCATGATATTGTCAGGATATTCGATATTGCATGGATGCATAAGTAGTTTCACATGTAAGAATGATAGACATTATTCTTTGTTGGTTTGTCTGACATTATGTAAACATCATGTTTAATTTGATCATTATTCTTTATTGATCTGTACCTTTTTTTTTAATTATTGTTTTTAATGGATATTTGTTTCTTATATAAAGAAAGTTACAGACTGACATTTAATAGCAGCTATACAGTACGCGTTAAAATAATTTTCGATACTCTTTTCCATATATTTGGGAAGAATCAAATTGGAAGGCACCTGCAATGAGTGGTTTGGTACTAACGGTGGGGGTGATAGCGGGAAGGAGAAAAAAGTACAGTGGAAACCGGTTAAGTAGTTAAGTGGTCATTATTAATTGATAAATGCTCATAACTTACAGGAAGATGGCCCATTATGTTAAAGTGAACCTGAATCCATCCTTCACAAATTGTTAAACTGAATGACATAAATCATATGAAAAATAAATCAATTAAGCAAAAGACTCTCTTTATTCCATTAATTGATTGTTAACTTCCATGCTTATCATTTTGCCACACACATTGCAAGCATCATTCTGCTAGTTACTACTCGAATTATTGTGTTGCATGAACAACATAGTTAGAAATTTTGTTTTCAGTTACACATCCATCTGGTTTCGTTTATGTCTGTTGATGTTCTGGATGAAAGTTTGTTTCTCATGTAGATTACTACAAATGTGGTCATTGGTGTCACATAATGCTCGTCTTATTGTTCTTGATGTGATAATTTATAGTTTATTGTCATTATGACAGGAATCACTAGATGATAGAAGCACATGGTTTAACGATGTAAGTGTACTCTCTTAATAAATACTTTTGGTTTGGAGGAAATTGCTACTATTAGCCTTAAAATTACGAGAGATTCTAATTTTACCCACTTCCAATAATTTTATTGTCCTTATCAACTTTAGTCATGGTGTGACCAAAATATCCCTCTTATGTTTTTACTTTTTCTCTCTCACTAGTCTCATGAGCAGTAAAAAAGTGTTAGAACTTCTAACATTAGAATCTTTCTCAGATTCAAATATTCTTAAATGGGAAAAGAATATTCTAGACCAATTTGTTAATCTACTTGTATATTTGTGTCAGACATGGGAAGAAAGAATGCAGGGTGCAGATGTGCAAGGAAGACTTGTCCTGCTTGAGAATTTGGATCCATCATGCACTTCAGCTGATGTGGAGGTAATTGTCATTTTGGAGAACAAAGTTCTTATAGTTGATTTTACTGCTAGAATTCATTTATTTCTTTGTGATTTATGATGCGATAATAGTTAGTAGTGGGTAATTACTTTTCTAATTTTCTTTTCCCTTCCACTGTTCCTAATTTTTTTTTTCACTGGGTATATGTTTTTAAGTATTCTAATAAGTTCGTTTTGTATTTTGTTTCATTTTAGTTATCTTTGGGACTTGGTATATATTTTTTTTTCTCAAGAAGTTATCTTACTTAAAAATTTACCTATCGATTTTACTTCAGGATATAATATGGCATGCCTTTGAGGAATCTTGCTCGGCAAAGATGGTTCAGCGAAATGCTATTTCGAGCCCACACTCTGGTATGAAAAAAGGAATCAATAATTTTCAATATCACGAAATTAGCAATCCTTTTCAAGGAATCAATAATTTTCAATATCACAAAATTAATTATCTTTTTCTTTTCCTTTTTAGTAATATAAGAAACAACCTGATAGACTATCAAAAAGGGTTTTACATATTTTGATAGTAAAAAATTAAGTCATGACCATTGACAATCAATAACATTTCTTGCTTTTGAAAGTATCCCCGATAGATCTAAGACTTTTAGTCCCATTAATTTAACTCTTATATATCATGTGATTTTTGATATTCCATTACCATTTACCTTTAAAATCTTCCAAAAAGAAAGAGATCACAAACAAGGAGCAGCCTATTTCAATCCCCCCCATTGAAAACAAATTACTCCATAACTTTACAGCCATCGGACAACGGAGAAAAAAGATGATTCAAATTTTCTTCAGAATTCTGGCACATAACACACCAAAAGGGGAGAAGACAAAGATTAGGGTATCCATTCTGAATAATATCATAAATATTAACTTTGCCGGTAGCTATCAACCATCCCAAAAATTTGATTTTGTTAGGAACCTTTGACTTCCAGACTACATTAGCATGCTCAAACAATGAATGAGACGTATCATTTACTAACCACTCAAAGAAAGACTTACAAGAGAAGATTCCTTTAGAATCCATAGACCATGACCACGTATCTACTCCTCCCATATTTAAAGAGACCGTCCAACAAAGAGAGAAGAGAAAAGAATTCCCAAATCTCCTTATCATTCAAGTTTCTCCTAAAATCAAAACCCCACCCTTTATATTGAGACAACCTTTCCCATCTAGGGGATAGACAAGAATTTATTCGGGGTAACGATGAGGAGAGAGACGATACAAACATTTTGATAGATGTTTTAGGATTGAGCATGAGATCTTTACTCTGGAAATTGATGAGCAATCTGAAGGAAGCATAATCAAAATTACAGGAAGAAGTAGACATAGAAGTTATGATACGAAGATGGGAGTGGAATGTGCTCATTGGTTGGGTAACTACTTGTTAGAAGCCGGGAAAGATAACAGTGAAAGGAAGTTCTTTCATATTCGTAGATTTAACTATTATTAGCTAAGAATGGACAAATTTTAGAATAATAGAGGAACTTTCATTAAAATCTCCTTAAATGAAGGCAATAAAGGTTTGGTGGATATTATTATTACTATAGGCATTAATTTTGATGGTTGGAGGAATATAGAAACGATGATACTCATCATTTCCATTCAAACAAAAACTTGTTTGGAGTTAAAACAAAGAATGATGAGAAGAAATAGTGGGATAGAAAGGAGCAGAGGAAGTGTGAAAAGGTTGGGAGGAATTCTGAAGCTTGTGAAGAAACTAAGAAAGTTGGTGAAGATAATGGAGGGTAAGCTATGCATCACAAAAAGGCTCAACTTCATACAGGTCTTCCCCACAATATCCTTTATAGTCATCCATTTTTTTCCTTGCAAGCCAACTTAACATCAAGGATATTGTGGCTAGCTTGAGTCATTTTCAAATAGTGAATCCAACAAGCCTTAAAGATTTGGTATGTCTCTATGGTAAATGCTCTTTCGGTGTTCCAATACCAGATGGTTTTGATCTTTAGGATTAGAAGAAGATGTTTATGTATTGTAGCTCATATTAGTTACAATGCGGTACTACTTATTTTGTTGTTGGTGGCTTATTGGAATTATATTAGTTATCAATTCATTTATTACATTAAGACAATGACCAAGCTATTTATTCAACTCCCAAAAGCTAACCTTTCATTTTAGCCGTCATCAATTTTTTCCTTGCAAGCCAACTTAACATCATGGATATTGTGGCTATCTTGTGTCATGATGTCTTAAAGAATTTACGAAATGCCCATATTATATTTTCGTGGAAATTGCCAAAACTAACCCATCTAATTATGGGATTTTCTTTTCTAACCATGTGCATACTGTTAATTGTTTTTAACCATGTTTTTGAGAAATTACTCAAAAGCCCTCATATAAAAACCTCCCCAAAACACTCTCTCTCCTTTTTTTTTTTTCTCTCTTTCTCCTTCTCTCTCCACTGCTCACTCTCTCTCGATCGTCTCTCTCTTTTTCTCCTCTTGGTGCCGTCGCCATCGCCGGACGTCGTCGTCCACGCCGGAAGTCGTCGTCGAGCTCGCAAGACCTCCACGAACCAGTGGCGACACGAACCAGTGACCAGTGACCAGCGACCAGCAACCCTTCACGGCCTCACGAACCAGCGACTTCACTTCCGACGGGCGACTGCACGAACCACGACTGGCGATGGGCGACGACCAGTCGACGACGTCCGGCGGCTCGGTGCTTCGCGATCGCCGACGAATTGATCTGCAAAACAAACGAAAAACCTAAACCTAATTTGAATTTGGGGAAGAAGAGGAAGAAGAAAGAGGGAAAAAAAAAAAAAAAAAAAAAAAAAAAAAAAAAAAAAAAAAAAAAAAAAAAAACTTATCCTAATTTCAATTTAGTCCAGATTTCAAGTTTTAATATTTTTATTTTAGGCATGATTTGAAGTTTTAATATTTCCATTTAGGCATGATTTCAAGTTTGTGTATTTCAATTTAGTCGTGATTTCAAGTTTGTTTCGAGGTTTAAAGAACACTATTTTCAGGGGTACTCTGGTAATTCATGGTACTAAACTGAATTTTTTTTAAAAAAGTGGTTATTAACAATTAAAAATTCAAAAGTGGTTAAAAACAAAAGTATAATAAGTTGGATAGCTACTTATGGTTTTCTCTCTTATATTTTCTTACTCAAAAAATATAAAGGCAACCAAGATGAAGTTGCTCATGTTGTTATAGTTCAGTTATGACAATTAGTTTTATTTATGTTGGAAGGCAAGCGTATGTTAAATTCAAAACAAGAGAAGATGTTATAGTTCAATTATGACGTTTAGTTTTGTTTATGTTGAAGGGCAAGCATATGCTATATTCAAAAAAGAAGCAGTAGCAGAGATGGTCATAGCAAAATTAGATGAGGGATGCTTATTGCTATCAAATGGAAGGTATATGTGCAAACTTGAACCATTCAACTATGCTTGTATTAAATCGAGGTTGCCTATATCTTGCTTTGTCATATTAATTTGTTGATAGACAATTTGGAGAAAGTGTGACATTTTGAATTGCTATAAGTAATTTAGTGGATTTCCTCTTTACCTTCTTGATTTTGATTTAGGATGTCATTGGCGACAACAAATGATGTCATTGATTACTTTTTGTTGTTAAAAGTTAGAGGTAGGATCATTGCCCATCAGATCAAGCATTTGGATTGTGTGGTTACTTAACATGATAGCAGGGCTAGTTTGATCAAGAAGTCATGATATCGGTGTGAGGTAGGAGTGTAGGACCATTGCCCATCAGATCAAGCTTTTGGATTGTGTGGTTAGTGTCAGTTTGATTTAGTCCACATGTTGAATTCATTGGTCTTGCTTGTAACATATGATGATTTATATTATAAGAGTGTACAAGTTTAGGACCCATCAAATCAAGTGTTTAGATCGAGTGGTTACTTAACATGATAGCGGAGCCGGTTTGATCACGAGGTTTTCTTTTCGTCTTTTCAAATTTTATCCAAACGACCATATTTATATTGAATTATTGATATGCGAATGTGTTTTGCATGTTTAGTCCACATTTAAGGTTGGTAACGGGTCGGGTTTTGCCAAACCCGAACCCGCGACATACATTCCAACTTGAACCCGATTGTGAAGTGTGAACCCGGATAATGTTGTGGGTTCAGATTTCGACCCGCAAGTTTTGACAAAACCCTTGGTTTTGAGTTTCAACCCGCTAACCTAAAGCGACATCGTTTTGAGTTTAGAATTCTAATTTGCTCAAAATGATGTTGTTTTGATAGTTTTTTAAAAATATTTGGGTTCGCGGGTTTGGTCTAATTTTTTAGACCCGAACTCAATCCCCACGACCCGAATAACAAAACCCATGCCCGACAAATGCGGTTTGGGTGAGTGCCCACAGGTTCGAGTGAAATTTCTATCCCTAGTCCACATGATGAATTTATTGGTCTTGCGTGTGAAAGAGTGGTAAAGCTTAGAAACTAGTGTTTGAGCCCTTACGTACAAACTTAGCTTTTGGATTAAGTGGTTATTGAAATTGTAACTATCTCGTCAAAGTCAAATTCCATATTTTATCGATCAACGTATGTACTCGATCATTTGTTGGATTGAATGTTCGCACAGACTGCACCTAAGTTTCATCAATCTTGCCTTCATGCATTTTGCTGTTGTTGCATCAAGATGAACTCCTTTAGTTTAAGTATTTTGCTTCTGATTTCATGCAACGCCCTTGATTAAAAATTTGTCTTAAGTCAAATGGTTGGTTATGTACCACTTGTTTTGGAGATGTAGCAAATTTAAGGATGAACTGTTTTAGGGCTGAATCAAAGCAATCGAAGTCAAGTTTAATGGTTAACACTTAATAATTTTAAATATTTTATGTGAATGGTACTTGACTAGCATTTTTGTAAGTTCGAAGTTGTTTTTATAATTGTTAAGAGTTTGAATATTATTGTTAGGCCTTTCCTTGTAAGCTTATGATTTCTGGGCTAATGGCTTCTTAACGAGGTGTCATATCTTGTTTGACTGAGAGGTTTTATATTTGAATCTTAACAATAAAGCCATTTTATTAATTAAATCTAGTCTTTTCATGAGAGGGCATGTTAAGAGTTTAAATACATAATTTGCTCTTTCTTATATGCAAGCCTAAAATCCTGATGTTTTTTTTTTATCTCCTTTTGGCTGACATTTGATTTGTAATTTTTTTTTTTTTTTTTTTTTTATTGTATAGGAACAGTTACAATCTTTTAACTGTTTATATAAAATATGCTATGTGCTTTTTGTGTGTGTGGTTAATTATTATTATTATTATTTTTAATTATGTTTTGTTTCTTCACTTGCAGGCCTCTTATTGGCAGCAAACAAGCTCCTTGCTCTACTAAAAAGCAGTCAACATTTGTTGGCCATATTATTATTGAGAAACTTAAATTCCAGGTGCCACGAGATATGGTAAAACTATTTTCCTCTCTTGTCATGCAAATTTCTGGAACCCAACACCTTTTTTGTTGTTGTTGTCATTTTAGTCCTATTGTTAATGTTTGGATGCTTTTGTTCCCTAGAGAGAAGCCCTGTCTACGTCACATTGTTCTCAACCTAACACACTAGAATATGATATGGCTATGGAATGGTTCTTGCAACAAGAAAGATCAGACCGTGCATTGAAAGCGCTGTATAAGGTATTATACTAATTTCTCCTCGGAATCTAGTCAATTGGAGTTTCTGTGATATTACTGCTCTATTCCTCAATCATGTTATTAAATCGGGCATTGGAATTTCTTTTAGCGACAAGGGGAGGAGCTCAGAAGACTTAAGGCCAAGCTCAAGTCCAAATTTTGAATTTACTCCATTTGGTGAGTACTTCAATAGAAGATATTCACTGGGATTTGTCCTGTGAATAAATTTTGGCCGCTGTTGATGTGTACAGTAATATTGAAGCACATCACTGAAATGATGGATCATCTGTGTTCATAAGTTGAAGATGAAGTTAAATTAGAGTGTTCCCTTCCCACCGTCAAATAAGTATACCGGTAAACTTCTTCTCAATCCTATAACCTCATTTTCACGTTTGTTTTCAGTTAAAGATGTTTCGTTATTTTCACTCTGTTCCTGCACTTCACTTTGTTATCTTCTTAGACAAAGATGGTGGGTTGCTGTGATTTATCTTATATATTTAACAGTCCTGCGTCTATGAGCTTGCATTGACATGCATGTCCAAACACCAATGTTATTAATACTTTATTAGAGAACACCTAGAAATTGAACAGAATCTGTTTCCGAAGTCATTTCAATCTCGGGAGAATCTAATGCCTTTCAATGTCCTATCTATTGTATATCCTGAGCGCTCTCAGCATGATATGTTTGCTACAGATATAAATGTAACTTAGTTTTTTCTGAAAATAACATATATAAGCAGTATTAAACATAAAGGTTCACAGACACTCAGTAATGCATATGAATCGACCTACACACTTCTGGTCTGTGGCAGATTTTGGTGTCAAACAATGACGCTTGTGTTTCTTCCAAGTTCTTCAACTATTGTGATTTCTTTGCAGAAAATGGACGGAATGTACACAATCAATTCAAGCCGGAGCTGGTTCTTGTTAAACGATGGAAGAGGCAAAAGTTTTGGAACGGGCATTTGTAAGTAGGTTTTGCACAATCAATTCAGGCCGGAGCTCTTGGGAAATGAGTTTCTCAAGAGTTGGCCGGTTGTTGTAGCTTGTTAAATTCATGTTTGTGGCGAAGGATGTTCATATGTGCTATTCATTCGTATATATCTTGCCGAAATTGTGTTACTTTGCTAGTTCTTTTCGATGTGCATTACTCTCACTTACACAAAAAGCATATTAAATTATCAATTAATTTTAAACTTTATAAAAACTCTATAAAAAAAAAAAAAAAAAAAAAAATGAAATATGCAAAATAGGTATTTTCTTCCTCTAGCTACCTTGGCATGCTCAATTTTTATTTGCTTTTCTTCCTCTAGGCATTTATTTGATTTCAGACATTTTTCTTTATAGAGGGCTATAAGAAATTATAGTTGTAGGTCCACTCCCACGGAAATGCAAAACATTTGGTTATTTGAACAGCAAAATGTCTTCCACTTTTCAGCCGAAAGTTTGACTTGTTGGATTTTGTTAACTGGGCCTGAGGTATTACGTAAAACTATATATGGACTCACTCTTCCTCCAAATTTAGATTGACGAAAATGACCCAACTCAATATTTTAATAAAGAATAAAAGCAATACTAATAACTAATATTGACATTGGTTCATTTTTCAACAGCCAATGTCACAAAATTACTTGTTCAATTGGGACGTGGGATGCTGATTGATCAACTTCTGCCAACTTATGGGTAGGTATTGAAGACATACAAATTGTGTTTTCTCTCATTCATGATTCACCTAATTCCCATTACATATTATTCTCTAAATCGGTTTTAATTTTAAAATTTTTGCTTTCCTTGGATATTCCCATCTCAACAATTTAACCTGCCCCTTTTTTTTTTTTTTTTTTTTTAATTATTATTACAATAAATTTGTGATTTAGAAGAAGAAAACACGACTAGGATCTATAACAAGTGACATACCATTGAATCAATCAGATTATATAAGATCTAAGCCGTTCTAGATGCTTAGGTAAAACGGTGGTTAATCAACCAACGGGATTTTTCTTTTGAAAGGGTAGCAAAACGACGTGGTATTAGTAACCTCAAGAAATGTGACCGTTAATTAAAAAAAATGAATGAGAAGGACACCTCGTAATGAAAATGGAGCGAGTAGACTTAATTAAGATACACTCGCTGAGTACAATAAAGCAGTCTCTGAGCACTCTCTGTGTACAGTGTACTGTACCACTGTCTCTCTCACCACTCTCTCTCTCTCTACCTCTCTGAAAAACCCTCCTCATCTAACAACTCTATATTCTCTCTCAGATTCTCGCCATTTTCTCCTTTTCGTGCGGTGTGTGTAGTGTGCACACCATCAAATCAAATCAAGTTTGTGAAGAAAAAAAAAAATTAAAAAATGGGTTGTGCTCAGTCGAAAATAGACAATGAAGAATCAGTGGCGCGCTGCAAAGACCGTCGGAACATAATGAAGGACGCCGTTGTTTCTCGAAACGCCTTCGCCGCTGCACACTCCGCCTTCTCCGTCTCTCTCAAGAACATCGGAGCCGCCTTGAGTGACTACGGCCACGGCGAGGCTGAAGCCTCTGTTGTTGAGGACGACGACCACCACCACCGGTCTCTAGATGCCACCCCCGCCGCCGCCGCCTCCTCCTCCTCCTCCTCCGCCGTCGTCGTCCATGGAAAACCTCCCGCCTCCTCCTCCGCCGCTGCCTGAATTCTCTCCTAGCCCTGTCAAGCGCACCGTCAGCATGCCGGCGATTCCCTTGAAGAACCGGAAATACGCTCTGGATATGGACAACTGCACCATCACCGAAGACAACGATGAAGAGGAGGAAGAAGAAGACGAAGAAGAAGAAGAGGAAGAGTACACCGAAGTAGAAGAAGCACTTAAAAACAAAAACAACAACAACGGCGACAATCATGATAAAAAAGGAAAAAATGTCGGCGGCCGGACGGCGTCGACAACCACTCTATCACCGAGAACTCCGGAGACGCGTCCAGTGCAGAACATGGCGTGGGATTATTTCTTCAATGTGGAAGACCACCACCACCACCACTTGGCAGGAACGAGTATGGCTACAGATGAACCAAACACAAACAATGTCGATTCAATGGCCGATAACATTAACATTAACAAAAATACCGATAATGTTAATGTTAATGTCAAGAATGATAGTGTCAATAGTAGTAATAATAATGTTGTTGTTAATGAGCCGGAAAAAGTAGCGGTGGAGGAACGGGAGATAATCGAGCACACGAAAACAGCTCCTTCGGAGTTTAGCAGGAGATCAACAACACCAACGACTTCAACAACAGTCAATTTGATGCAGGTTTTGAATCAGATTGATGATCAGTTCTTGAAGGCCTCACAAACTGCTCTGGAAGTATCCAATTTGCTTGAAGCCACTAGGATGCATTATCACTCTAATTTCGCTGACAATCGGGGTAAAATTCTATTCTTGAGTTTAATTTCGATCTGTTTTCTGTGTTTTTAGATGCATGTTAGATTGAATTTTGCACTATAAAGTTGTTGTAGATCTGCCCTAATTTTATAATGTGAAGTCAAGTAGCATGATAACTTTTTTTATATGAAAAAATGTTTGATTTTTTTGTCTTTTATATCGCTTTTTTCAATTTTTTTTTTGTCAATGGATCTGGGTTTGGATAATTGGATCTATTCTTTTGCTTTTTTGTTTTCTACAGTGAATCTTAAAGTTAATTAAATTTTAACAGTTTCACGTTTTAGCTTCAACCAAGTAATTCCCCGTGCAAAGAGGGTCCCTCAGCGATAATGTCGTTCACTAATGGTGTTGTTGAATTGATAGAATTTTTTTTTAAGAATTTGTTGGCCACAATATGTTCTCTGTTGTGATTGAACTTTGTGTTTTTTTTACTAATTACAGCAACTATCGATCATTCTCGGAGGGTCATGCATGCTATTACTTGGAATAGATCATTTAAGGGTATACCGAATGGTGAAGTTGCGAAGGACAATTATGATTCAGAAGAATATGAAACACATGCTACTGTTTTGGATAAGATATTGGCATGGGAAAAGAAGCTTTATGAAGAAGTTAAGGTATATTTCAAGTAATCTTTTATTTCAAATTATTTGGTTTTTATTTGAAATGTTGTTTGTATCATTTGATGAATCCTAGTAATGCTTTTTTCCCTGTTGATAGCAAGGTGAGCTTATAAAGCTAGAGTATCATAGGAAGGTTGCTATGCTAAATAAGCTGAAGAAACGTGGAGCTACTACAGAAACGATGGAAAAGACAAAAGCGGCTGTGAGTCATCTGCACACGAGATATATAGTTGACATGCAGTCATTGGATTCAACAGTTTCTGAAGTAAATCGCTTACGTGATGAGCAGTTGTACCCAAAACTTGTTGCTCTTGTTGATGGGTAAGTTTTTATATACTAACACCTATGGGATTGTTTGTTTAATTCAAATGTTGTTGATAAAAAAATCATTCCTTCTCGAGTCTCTTTTTTGGGATATCTGCACCAGAATGGAATTTGATCATGACCTTACCTGTTTTCACCTTAACTGCAGGATGGCGAAAATGTGGCGAAACATGTGTATACATCACGACAAACAGCACGATCTTGTTTCAGACCTCAAGTCCCTTGATGCTGCCGTTGCTCCCAAAGAAACAACCAAACACCATCAGGAGCGCACTATCCAACTCCATCATGTTGTCCTAGAATGGAATTCGCAGTTTGAAAAGCTTGTGATGCATCAAAAACAGTACATACAAGCTCTTAACAGCTGGTTAAAGTTAAATCTAATCCCCATTGAAAGCAGCTTAAAAGAGAAAATCTTATCCCCAACAAGAGCCCAGAATCCCCGTATCCAAGCCCTTCTTCTTTCATGGCATGATTTTTTGGAACGGCTTCAGGATGACCTTGCCATATCCGCAATTTCATCTTTTGCAGGTGTGATAAAAAACATAATATTGCATCAGGAAGAAGAGATGAAGCTAAAGGAAAAATGCGAGGAAACCAGGAAGGAATACCTGCGGAAGAATCAAGCATACGAGGATTGGTACCACAAGTACCAGCAGCGTAGAACGGAAGCAGAAAGAGGTGAAGATGTGAATACCAAGGATCCAGTTTCTGAGAAGCAATTTGCTGTTGAGAGCTTGAAGAAGAGATTAGAAGAAGAAATCGTTGCCCACCAAAGACATTGTACTCAAGTGAGAGAAAAGTCTCTAGGGAGCTTAAAGACTCGGTTGCCTGAGCTGTTCCATGCTCTATCAGTCTACGCTCATGCCTGTTCCGATGCATATGAAAAATTGAGATCCATCTCTCAGTCAAATGGTGGTTCTTCATAATAATTTAAGCTCTGTTCTCTCTTAGTAACTCTCTTTTAAGTAAAAAAACTTTTGTTCAACTCTAGTTGTTATAGTATGTGAAATCTGTGTATTTATTTTGGCAATGCAATGTCCAACTATCTCTATTCTAGCCTGAAGAAATTTTGCTGTTATATTTGTTGTAGCCCTTCAGGCAGCAGTTGTTTTACTTATACAATATATCTCTCTTTTCATCTTGATTTTTTTTAATGAATTTGTTCACAGGTGCTGGATTAGGACCACATTCTCTAACAATATTTCAGGTTTCAGGGTCGTGACATGTTTTGAATGGATGAATCTCCGATTTCAGTGAAAAATGACCACATGACGTGTTTTGAGTCGATGAATCTCTGGATGACATGGTGTGTCTATTATGACTATCCCGTCCTAGAATTTCTTCAATTTCAAATGTTTAATATGAATGTATCTTCAAAATTGTCACACTTATTATCTTATCCATATTTTATTTATTTGACCAATATTTGAACAATTTATTATATTATAAGCTTTCTGCCTACCCTTTTTATTAAATGAGAAGACATTGTTGACAATGATATCTCTAATATGTACTCCTTTTCTTCTCTTCTTCTTCTTCTTCTTATTATTATTATTATTATTATTATTGTTATTATTTTAATTATTATTATTATTATTATTATCATTTTAATTTTTTTTCCTTAAAAAAAAAAAAACTATATTTTTTTACAATTCCACCCTTAGAATATATTCAAATAGTCTATGTAACCAATCTGATTATCTGAATATTAAATTGTTTATACACCTATATATGTTTTTTCAAAAAAAAAAAAAAAATTTATTTTATAAAAGGATAGTGAATATTCTAATGTAACCAAATGTATTTCTCTCACACGCGGCGCCTGCAAAGTAAGACCCTTACGGTAGTCTTTAATTTGATCATTAAAGTATTTTTGGCAACAGTTGGCTGGCTTGGACTCTTTGTACCTTATTTAGAATCAGAATTCGTCATACTTGCTGCATTGTCTTCTGTCTTCTGTTTGTTTCCCAGGATAAAATTTCATTTTTCCCAGAAAGATTTCTGCTGAAACAGCTCTCAGTTAGTGTCAATTTCTGTTTTTGAAATATTTCCCATATCTTTTTTAGCTTCTCACATCATAAAAAGTGTGTCATGTCTCACTAGCATTTGCATAAAACACAAGACTCTCTGTAATATATACTCTGTATAAATCTGTGTGTGTATACTGTGTATAGCAGCAAATGGGGATCAAAATATGGAGGAGCTCGAGCATGAAAACGATCCAGTTGGGAAAGAGTAACAGCCCGAATAATACTAGTTCGAGATGGAGAATGATTTGGCCGAATAATACTAGCTCGAGATGGAGAATGATTTGGAACAAATTCATCAAGAGAGAGAAGAAGAAAGTTTTTCAATCAACTGGTACATGGAAAGCCTCTTATGATCCTTATGAATATTCACAGAATTTTGATCATGGAATGGGGTGGGCAGAGCCAGATAATCTCTACCGTTCTTTCTCAGCTCGGTATGCTAATCCTTCAAGGATCTTGCCAAACAATTTAATGGATTGTTAAAGAAAAGTTTGTCAAGCAATGTTTGCTAATTGTACATTGGATTTCATCTTTTTGAATAGAAATAAAAAATTTTCAATCTTTTGCTGTCCTTTCATGACTGTTTGGTTCTAAATCATATAAGTTCGAAATCTCTTTGATTTGAAACGATTTTGCCGTTGAATAACGGAATAAAAACGTTTCTGTCCTGTCATCAAAGAAGTAAATATCGATTTCGATAGAAGTATCGATATTGATCATGTGTGTCATGTTCTTGATTTTACAAAGTCCAAGAATGAATAATTTCTTTCTGGGTTTGGTTTTGGACTATACTTTTTTATGATCTCAATGACACTGAAGATGCTCTCAAAAGAGGCCTCATCATGCCCACTTTTTCACTTGACATTTTTACCGTTCACTAGTGGAAAACACCATGATTAAAAAGCATGGAGAATCTCGCAGCAGTATTGATATTTGCTCTTTTTTTTTCTTCTAAATATATTTGGAGAGCCTCTTATTAGTTATTATTAACAAAAGAAAATAAATTTTATGACAAAGATAAAGATTGGTGACATCATTTTGGTATCAAAAATGTTGCAGAGCAGTCTGCAATGATTCATGGAGATGAATAATTGTGGAATGGCCCATCATTTGTGATGGTAATCAAATGCTGCTCTATTTGTTTTCGTTGGTTGTGGTGGTGATTTCGTACCGTTATTCAAACCCATGTGATGTCCAGGGTGGCCTCATTGACATTCAAACCCACTGTTATTGATAAGAATTTTTTTTTTTTTTTTTTTTTTTTTTTTTCTCATTATTGACAATACGTTCGTTCAATAATATTCTATCATGTATGTAATTATTCATCCTGATTTTTTTTTTTTAGATCTAGCCGTATGTACTAGATAATTATTCGTATACATATCCATCAATTAATTAGATAATGACTCGAAATATAATAAAAGTCGGGTCACACATGTTGTATGGTTGCAACTAGGGGTGGACGTTTAATAGATCGGTTCATTTTTCAATAGAACCGATAAAATTCGATTTCTAAAAAAATGAACCGATCCAATAAAATTTACAAATGTCAACTGAACAAAAACCAACCGAATTGGACCGGTTCGGTTCGGTTTTTTTCGGTTTTAGGCCTATTGGGCTAAATTAATAGGCTTTAATTATTACATAGATTTTCATATTTTAATCATTTTGAGCCTTCGACCAAATTAAATTATGGGTTTGAATAAATTGAAAATATTAGTTTAAAATAATATTCAACAAAAAAACAAAGAAAAAAATAATCTACTGTGACACATTTTCACAGTTTTATAGTTTCATGAACGGTTGAACATTAGACTAAAGTTTTTTTTTTTTTTTAAATATATATAAGTTAGATCTCGGTTCGGTTTTTCGGTTCGAGATAGTGAACTGGAAAACAAACCGATCCAATCGGTTTTCAAAAAAATGAATCGAACTGAACCGGTCAGCATAAGAAAACCAGAAAAAAAAAACCAATTTGGAACGGTTTGGTTCATTGGTTTTTTGCCCATCCCTTGTTGGCTTGTTGCAACTAAAGGGATGTGTTAACTACTAGTGTCCCAACCAACAACCACTTCAAGGAAGCTAGGCAGAAAACATGAAGAGAGCTCAAAAAATTTGACATGTGAACATGGAACAATTGAATTCAAGAAATGCAGATTTATTGATGAAAGTATGCGGAAGTTTCATTTTACATCAGTATAACGTTTTTAAGGATTCAATGAAAAACTAGAAACTAGACAAATTGTGTTAATAGTTTTTCACACTGCAGCTGGTTTGCCGCTGGCTGCATGCTTGCACGGAGGAGGTGGCAGGTTTTGATTCTTTAACTGGTCACCGGCCACAAGGAAGAACGCAGTGTGCCTGAAAAACACGGGATATATGCAAAATCAATCAATGGATTGAAAACAAGAGAAACAACAAACAATAGCAGAGATTAAGATTAATGTGAAACGAAATGGAAGTTTGGGAAGATCGTTGTGCCTGAAAAAATTCATCAATTTGAGTTTTGAGTCAGTGTCAATATCCGGGGTGCTGTCCAATGCCTTTTGCATGTGATGCAACCATCTCTCTGCAGCTTCATGTGTTACTGGGAATGGTCGGTGACGTCCAATTAGTGCAGGATGGCCTACCAAGAATCAAAGATAAACAGATTCAAAGAAAGCAATCTCATTGTATTAAGTCTCTGTCATGCGTTAATGGGGAGCAGAGGATTTTGTATACTATATAGTCTATTCTAGCTAGGAAAAGAACGATGAATATATTCCGACCTTATAATTCTGTTCGGCATAAGAAGCAACAGAATGACATTAAAAAGATTATAAGGTTTCGTTTGCAAGCACAGAATTGGCCCATAGAATTGGAATCGGATGTCATAAGATTTCTCATCCTCATCTTCAAAAGGTATAGGATTTGACATCTCCCTCTCAATTCCAATCTAAAAGCTTTAATTCCAGGCTATCAAACACATCATACAAGTATAACACTATTAAAGACACAAAATTTCCCAATAAAAGGGCACTATGTGGCAGACAAAATCAAAGAAGAATTTCTAACAATGCCAAAAACTGATCAATATAAATTCTAGTGCTTGGAGGAGGAGATTACAAATTCGAAGCACGAGATTCGAATTACAAGCAAAATGATCAGTATGCTACTATGCTAGGAAGAAAATTATGTCTTGACACTAAAGTCCTCAGTAATCAGCAAAAAAAAAAAAAACAAGATTTGATACACAGAAATACAAAACCAATAACAAACATATATCAAGCATGTGTTACCCAAAAGAGTCAAAATTTTACTTCTCCTAAGCTTATTTTTATGCATAATAATCATTTGTTACAACTCATAAGTACATATAATTATTCAATATCAAAATAACATATTAACACTATTAAATTGATGTATAAATAAAAAATTAAAATTGATTGAAGTCGCAAACCTTTCCTCTGAGAATACAGAGGAGGACCTCCCAATCGCTGAACAAAAAACTCATACTGATTCTGAATCGCTTCTTCTTTTTTCGAATTCACGAAAATTGACTTGAACCACACTTCCTCGTCCTCAAAAACCCTACATTTCACCACAACAAAAAAAAAAAGAACTCCATATAACACAGTTCAAAGTCAAAGTCCGTCAATTTACAGTAATATATATATATATATATATACGACCGTACCTGTTATAGAAATCGGTGGAGAGGTTGATGAAGGTTTGGAGGCCGAGTTTCTGGAACAAATTGGTGGTGTCAATGGCGAACGCGTCGGCCTGATTGACTCCGCTCCATTCGGACGCTTTCTCTTGTAAAGATTGCATTTTGTTTTTGTTTTTGTTTTTTCTCTGTAGCTGGTGGTGCGTGACTGCGTGGTGTTTAGGTGGCGTACGATAGAGAAGAGAGCGCGTGCAGATTATATATAGAGGGCTCGTGGTATTCGCGTGGTTTTTACGCTTTTTTGCCAAAACTGTGGTCTGGTGTGGCCCCACCACCCAATCTTGGTGGTTTTTAGTTCATTTGAGAGCCATAGTGTGAAACTATGTCGCCACTTTATATTATTCATCACTTGGATTGCACATGATTGGTTGGAACTTGGACCATACTCTGACTAGATATCTCTACCCAATTAAAATTCGGAACAGAAACGTTCACTCGAAATATGTAACGTGACGTGAATAACAACATATACAACTGATTTATAGGAGTAATTGCACAAACGTCCCTGATTTTAGACCTAATTACACGTATATGGGTTTTTGTATCAAATATTATACAAACATCCCCTACTGTCAGTTGACTTCCATCCAAACTAACTGTTGACCATATTTTTAATATTAACAGTCCAAAATACCCTTAGTTACTTATTTATACTTTATTTTGTTCCCCTTAAAATAAAATAAAATATATAAAAATGTAAATAAAAAACTTTTAATTATATTTTTTTCAAACAAATTTTAAAAGACAAAAATATATAAAACAAAAAAGTTAGACTTAAAAAAAAATTATAAAAAGGAATAAATAATTTTTTTTAAGAAAAGAAATGGAGAACAAATCTCAAATACGCTATTGTTGGGACTTGAATCTACAATCATGTAAAATAAAACTAGATTTTAAGTTTTTGACATTAAAATGCAGCCATTATTGATGATTGAAAATTGAATATAATTGTGGAATCTCATTTATTGCTAAAAATCTTGTGGCTTGAATGAAATCCGATTGATGATTGAAAATTTAATATAATTGTGGTTTGTCGGTTTATGAATCATCAATAATGATTGTATTTTAATGTTAAACATAAAATCTAATTTTATTTTTCATGATTGTAGATCCAAGTCCTAACAATGGCGTATTTGAGATCGATATGTTCTCCATTTCTTTTCTTAAAAATTTTCTTTTATTCTTTTTTCTAATTTTTTTAAATTCTAAATTTTTTGTTTTATATATTTTTGTCTTTTAAAATTTGTTTGAAAAAAATATAATTAAAAGTTTTTATATTCATTTTTATATAATTTATTTTATTTGAAGGGGAACAAAATAAAGTAAAAATAAGTAACTAAGGGTATTTTGGACTTTTAATACTAAAAATCTGGTCAATAATTAGTTTGGATGGAAGTCAACTGACTGTAGGGGATGTTTGTGTAATATTTAGTAAAAAGTCCATATGTGTGTCATTAGGTCTAAACTTAGGGGACGTTTGTGCAATTACTCCTTGATTTATATATCGTTTTCATGTGAAAAAAATACAAACAAAATTGATGTGGGAGAGTGCATAGACAGATTTGTTGTGGGGCCTTTAGCATCACCAGAAACAAAAAGATTGTTATTTAAAGGCCCAACTTGAAGGAGGCCCAAGCCCATTCGATGAACACTACAGCGAAATCCACGGAGGAGCAAACTCGATTGATTGACAGATGACAGTAACCAATTTCGTGCAAAACCGTCTTTAACACTTTATAATTAGGAACCCTAATTCCCTAAATCTCTACGTCTTCGTGGAGCACATCATCACTCTCTCACAGAGGCAAACACATCTTCTGCTTATAATAATAATAATAATTTGGATTTCGTGTTAAGAGATATTTTGTGTTGCAGATTAGTAGGTCGAAAAATTGTTGTATAAAAGAAACAAGTGTGGGACAAGAAGAAGAAAAAAAAAGGATGGAGAAGGAGAGAATCAGGAAACGGCCTCGGCTGGCGTGGGACGTGACTGCATCGGAACCAGAGGTTGGTTCGCAACAAACTCGAAAATTGGAGAGAAAACCGACCGAATTCAACGATAAAAAGCTCTAGGGTTATATGTAGATTGAATGAGAAAAAAAAAAAAGAGTAAGTCTTGATGTTCTGACGTGGATTGGGATATGGTTTTTATAGGCGCAGCGGCGGGCTTTGCTGCTCGGCCACCAAGCGGCGGCTGCCAGGCATGTGTCGCCGCCGAGAAGAGACGATGATCGCGAGGGACATTACGTGTACAATCTCGGCGAGAATCTTACTCCGAGATGTGAGTTTTCTTTTATTTATCTTAATTTTGCATTTTTATGTTCAATACTATCCATACCAAGGATATGAGCAGATTTTGTATTTTGATTGAGTCGTCATTTCTTTTCCTATCAACTTCATTTAAACCATATCTGTTGCCTTAATACAAGATCAAATGCAATTACATGGCAATAGGATGACTAAATTGTTGTTAGTTACTTAGTTTCGTGTTTATTTAAAAAAGAAACCTTGATTTTTATAGGGATTAGGGTATGAATGTTCATTTCTATCAGCCAATAACCTCTCATGCTTAAAACTAAACACATAATTAAAGATTTACTATGAGCTTTCTTGCCCCTACGCAGAGAGAGAATTGGGTTTTCTATCTTGTGATTCTTTGTCAACAGCTGTTTGCATTGGTTTGTGTTCTTAGTCAATTGCCTTTTCTGTACTTATGGTTTTTCACAGCTCCTTGTGCGCAAATGCAGTTCTCCAATTTTCAACTTCTCTTGGGTTTTGAATGTTCCTTTTTTTTTTTTTTTTTTTTTTTTTTTTTTTTGTAGAAATAAAAAATGAATAGACCTGATATGGATATATTTCAAATTTTCTGGGAAGTTCGAATAGATTTCAATTTTCATTTTTCAGGGTAAAATTAAGATTGTAAAGCAACTTTTTTTTTTTTTTTTTTTTTTTTTTTTGAATTAGCTGTTTGTCTAATATAACTTATGCATTAGCTTTTAATAATTTATGTGTTTCCGTTATTTAATATTTAACTACTTGCAATTGTGTTTCTAGATTTGACATGGAACTTCTGTTTGGCATGATGTTTGCAGATAAAATACTTAGCAAGATGGGTGAAGGTTGGCAGTCAAGTGCTCTGCTGTATACAAGATATTATACTTTTCTAATTCTACTTGCCTCATTCAGCAACTTGCTGGTATTGTAGGCACATTTGGTCAAGTTTTGGAATGTTGGGACCGTCAAACACGGGAGTATGTGGCAATTAAGGTCATCAGAAGCATACGCAAATACCGTGACGCTGCAATGATTGAAATTGATGTTCTTCAACATCTTGCTAAGAATGATAAAGGCTGCTCAGGGTACATATCTTATGCATTTTCAGCTGGTAGAACTGTAGAAGCATTCTGATGTGTCTGGTGATGTGTTCTTACAGTCCTGCATTTTGATTTCTCTATGCAGTTGCGTGCAGATACGGAATTGGTTTGATTATCGCAATCATATTTGTATTGTAAGTATTCAAATAAATCTTATATCAAATACTTCCATTACATTTTGTTATTTTAACTTCCTGCTTTTAGCTAAGAAAGCAAACTCTTATAATTGCTGTTGTCCTTGTTGGTTTTTGCTTCATTGAATTAATAATAGTGAAAGATGCTTTGGCCTAAATTTTTGTATTCTTTTTCATTCTTACTCAGTTGTGTTACTGTTCTAGAGACTTGGCTAATTGGTATCCTTACATCTTGTAGATGACTAAGTTGTTAAAATTAGTTTTGTACTTCAATTGTAATTTGTCTGCATAGAGTTCATTTATGAAAATGTGAACTAAACAGAAACCTTCCTTTGAATGCATTTTAATGGTGTACCAGGTGTTTGAGAAGCTTGGACCAAGTTTATTTGATTTTCTAAAGAGAAATAAATACTGCCCATTTCCTGTGGATCTTGTTCGGGAATTTGGACGTCAGCTTTTGGAATCTGTAGCATGTGTGTCCATTGTTCTTGGCTCGGTTCTTATCATTTCTTTATTTTTTCTAACCAATCGCCCAGTTCTGTTTCTTGGTCATTTTTGTTTGTCCAGGGATTAGGATTCAATGCTTAATTTGTTCTTAACTTTTTTTTTTCTCCGCTTTATCATATCCGGCAGATATGCATGATTTATGCTTAATCCACACTGACCTGAAGCCTGAAAATATTCTACTTGTTTCTTCTGATTGTATAAAGCTTCCTGGCTACAAGGTATTTGGCCTTTTAGAATTGATAAGTAATGCCATTTTAGATTCAGGTACAGACTCCCTTACAATGTTTAAAAAAATTCTTGAAATATGGTACAGAGGAGTTCTTCAGATGAAATGTCCTTCAGGTGCTTGCCAAAGTCGAGTGCAATTAAGTTGATTGATTTTGGTAGTACTGCCTTTGATAATCAGAATCATAGCTCCATTGTTTCCACAAGACATTACAGAGCCCCTGAGGTTATACTAGGTAACTGGTTATAATGTTGGCAAATAACATGCATTCTCCTCAGTTCACTTTTTACTTTCACTTTTGTGGTGATTTTAAGTCCTATCATGTAGAACAGGTTGTTTGTATTCTTTTATCTTTCAGGTTGGATAGATAAAAAAATTGTACTTGATATGTTAATCTTTGGTCAATACATAAAATTAAGACCACAAAAAGGCCAAGAGGCCCTGTTCCGCCTTTTTTAAGCAGTCATTTGTTGTCTCGTTTGAATTAAAGTGAGGCACTTTAGGTGTATCAGTCAAGATGAAGTGATATTTGTTGAAGGAGCTTTATGAAATTAATCTTTTTTACCCTTATCATATGATAAAGTTTGCACACTATGACAGACTCGTCAATTTTATGATGTACATATGTAAAAAAGCTGTAGGCTTGGTGGTGTTAGAAGAATGTGAAGAATTTTCAACTTCTAGGAAATACCATTGCTTGTGTCTGTCTTTATCCTGAAACTATTTCAAGATCACCGGACCATTTGAGGTCATAATTATGTGCCTTTTACTGTTTTATTTTATGATTTAGATTTTAGTCTTGAAACTAGTTCAGGATTATTATTTTGAAAGTAGTTGAGGATCGCTGAATCATTTCAAGGCTTGATTGTTGATGCTCGTGTTTATGTTTTTCATATGTATTATGTGACTTCTGTAACTATATTAGTTACAAATTTACATTTTAATTGGGTTTTTTTTTTTTTTCCATTTAAGGTGCTGGTTCTTGATTCCACTATTTATATTTATCCTATATCCTCACTTGCATTCATTTACATATTTGTTGCAGGACTAGGTTGGTCTTATCCGTGTGATTTGTGGAGTATTGGTTGTATACTATTCGAGCTATGCATGGTTAGCCCTGCTTATTTTTATTTTGAAAACATAAATCTTAGTTGGGATGTTGAACATTTTATCATGGATGGTTAAGCTGTGGATTTTCGTGCAGGGTGAAGCATTGTTTCAGACACATGAGAATCTGGAGCATTTGGCAATGATGGAGAGGGTATTGGGACCTCTGCCACAGCATATGATTCGAATGGCTGGGTAAGTTACTTTGCAAAATTTAAGGGTTTCCGTCCAATGATTGTAGCTGTTGCTGACTTGCTGCAGAATTCATATGATTTGTAGACAAAATATATTGATAACTCTTAGTTTACTTGTCTAGTGTTCTCAATAAATTGTTACAAGTGCTGATAGATTGAGGATGCCGTTTTTGATTCACTGATTACAAGCATATAAAAACATTTCACCCCTGTTTATGTGTGCAGTCGAGGAGCTGAAAAATATTTCAGGAGAGGATCAAGACTGAATTGGCCTGAAGGAGCAGTTTCTAGGGATAGTATTAGAGCCGTTAAGAAACTTGATCATCTAAAGGTTTTCTTCTTTCCTTGCCCTTCCATTTTTCTAGGGTTTCTGTTGCTGTGTAGAGATTGCTTGGTGGGTTATTTTAACTCTTAACGTTTTATGCAGAATATGGTATCAGTAAATGTACAGAGCTCAAGGTCCTTGTTCACAGACTTGTTGCACGGTTTGTTGAAATATGATCCTTCTGAACGTCTAACTGCTCGAGAAGCTCTCAACCATCCCTTCTTTAGGAATCTAAGTTGATAAACGCCAGAAAACGGAAAGCAATTTTAGGGTTAGATCTTGCTGGTGGTTTCTGAGAAACGAATAGCTCAGATAACAACTGAGTTTTGATTTTCTCATGTATGTGTAATCCGTGTATAAATATTTGCTCAATGAAAATGTTTGTTCCCTTGAAAGAAGTTTTGTCTCACGTGTGCTTACAATCAGACGCAATTTGGTAACAAGTAATTTCACTTTTTTTTTTTTTTTTTTTTTTGGAGGCAAAGGTTGACAAAAATAGTTCTTATTTTTATTCTGATAGAAAAAGAAAAAGAAAAAGACGCAGCTTACAGAGCAGCATCACCAGTAATCACCACATGAACACAGTCCATTCTCAAACTTATGAAATCTAGTAGCATCTCTCACCACAAATACCACCTTCAAAATCTTTGATAAACCTTTAATGAATTCGTGACAATCACCACAAACTCTCAAGTTCTTGAAAACCCTGATCACCTTTCTCTCCTGCTCTTCCAAGCCACCACACACCAATGCCAACCCAATTGCCAACTTCTCGCTGTGAACTCTCAAGCTTTCCTCCTTCGATTCCTCTTCCACATCACACAATGCGAATTTCATGCCGTAAACATAACCCAATTCTTCCTTCATCCTCCTCTCTACTTCCTTCAAAACTTCATGTATTTTATCTGTAAGTGGGTGTGTGTTATCTCCACCGTAGAAGAAATGGACTTCCTTGTCGACCTCTACCCAGCTACGCCCTGCCACTTTCTTCAACCCCTTGGTTTTCACCATTCTTCGTAATCTCTCACACTCGTCCCAGTAGCCGGCATCAGCGTGAATATTTGACATCATTACATAGTTCACTGGATTATCACCATCCATTCTTAAGAGAATTTCACCAACTTCTCTTCCCATTTCTAAGTCTCCATGTACCCTACAAGCACTAAGCAATGTCTGCCATATCCCTATATTTGGTTTTACAGGCATGTTTTCGATGAGATTCTTAGCTTCTTTTAGGCGTCCAGCTCGGCCTAGAGAGTCGACCATGCACGAGTAATGTTCTACTCTAGGTCTCATTCGGGGGTCTTGACACAATCTCGAAAAGTATTCTTGACTCTCTTCCATGAGCCCGGAATGGCTACAGGCTGTGAGTACAGCCAAGTGGGTCACCTCATCAGGCTCAATGTTATCTAATTGCATCTTGTTGAAGAAACTAACTGCTTCTTTGCCAAGACCATGCTTTCCATAGCCGGTGATCATGACTGTCCAAGAAACCACATTCCTTGCTGGCATTTCGCTGAAAAGTTTTTCTGCCTCGTCTATTAGTCCACACTTGAGATACATATCCACAATCGAATTCGAAACTGATATGTCTAAACCAGATGGGATTTTGATGGCATATGCATGTATTTGCTTCCCTTGCTCCACAAGAGCAAAATCGGCAAAGACACCGGTCATGCTGGATAGAACAAACCCATCTACTTGAACGCCACTCTCCCTCAGTTTATTAAACAAGTCCATGGCCTCTGCTAAGTTCTCTTCTTGAGCATAACCAAGAATCAATGCACTCCAACATATTACATTCTTCTGTTCTATCTGATCAAACACTCTTCTAGCTTCCATTAAGCATCCGCATTTCACATAAAAATCAACAAGAGCACCTGCAACAGTTGATTTAACGGAACATGGAAATCCACTCGTGATTAAGAAACCATGAATTTGGGTACCTCCCCAACTCGAACCAAGAGTACTACAAGCCTTTAACGTGCTTGTAAACGTGAATTCATCGGGAATTTCCCCATGTTCTTGCATTTTTCGAAACAAAAGCAAACCTTTCTCACTATATCCGGCTTGCGTATAACCCGATATCATTGCATTCCAAGTTATAAGATTTATAAGATGCATTGTGCTGAACATTCGCTCAGCTTCATCAATTCTTCCACATTTTGAATACATGTCAACAACAGAATTTCCCACCACAGGATTCCTTTCAAGTCCAGTTTTCACACACATACCCTGAATCTGCGTCCCAGTTTCAATACAACTCAAAACCCCACTCGCTTTGATATTGGTCGAAAAAGTGAATTCGTTTGGTTTAACACTTGAAGAACCCATTTGAGAAAACAGAGACAACGACGCCTTGGCATTACCGTTTTGTAAAAACCCGCACATAAGTGATGTCCACGAAACCACATTTCGTTCGGGCATTTTATTGAACACAACACGAGCATTGCTCATTTGACCACATTTCGAATACATACCTATAAGATCATTGCTCAACATCAAATCCAGACCAAACCCCATTTTTAAAACAGCTCCATGGACTTGGACTCCATTGCCAAGTAACAAGTTCTTCGAACAGTACCTCAATAAGTCAGCCAACCTCTGCCGTTCACTTAACACTGAAAACGGCACTCGGTTCATCGATTTTTAACGAGAAACGGTATGTTGAGTATCAAAGAACTGGAAGATCTTTTTGTACCTTTGTTGCAGAACTGTATAAACGTGAAAGAGTTGAAGAAAATTCATACCCAGATTGTCAAGTTCTCACTTTCACAGAGCAACTTCTTGGTGACAAAAATGGTGGACGTGTGTGATAACAAAGGAGATTTGGAGTACGCAAGCTTGCTTTTCAAAAAAGTAAACCAGCCAAATTTGTTCTTGTACAATGCATTGATCAGGGCTTATACGCATAACCATGTGTATCGTGAAGCAGTTGATGTTTACAAGCAAATGTTAACAGACCCAAAACGTGAAAAAAACTCGATTTTTCCTGATAAATTCACATTCCCATTTGTGATAAAGTCATGTGCTGGACTTATGTGTTGTTTATTGGCGAAACAAGTTCATGCCCACGTGTGTAAATTTGGGCCAAAGTCACATTCTATAACAGAGAATTCATTGATGGATATGTATATCAAGTGTGATGATATAAGTGATGCACACAAGATCTTTGATGAAATGACTGAGAGAGATGTGATTTCATGGAATAGTCTTATTTCTGGGCACGTTAGAGTGGGTCAAATGAGAAGAGCAAGGGCACTATTTGATGAGATGCCTTATAAGACTATTGTCTCCTGGACTGCAATGATTTCGGGGTACACCCGTATCGGGTACTATGGCGAAGCATTGGATGTTTTCAGGCAGATGCAAATGGTAGGTATTGAACCTGATGAGATAAGTATTGTCTCTGTGTTGCCTGCTTGTGCACATTTAGGAGCACTTGAGCTGGGGAAATGGATTCATATGTATTGTGATAAGAGTGATTTGCTCAAGAAGACTAATATTTGTAATGCTCTTGTTGAAATGTACGCGAAATGTGGTTGCATTCATCAAGCTTGTCAATTGTTTGATCAGATGTTGGAGAGGGATGTCATTTCATGGAGTACCATGATTGGAGGGCTAGCGAATCATGGGAAAGCTCGTGAAGCTATTGAATTGTTTTTACGAATGCAGAGCGCAAACGTTGAACCAAATGGTGTGACATTTCTTGGTCTGTTATCAGCTTGTTCTCATTCAGGTCTTTGGAGTGAGGGGATGATGTATTTTGATTCTATGAGAAAAGATTATCACATAGAGCCAGGAGTTGAGCATTTTGGTTGCTTGGTTGATCTACTTGGGCGTTCGGGACGTCTAGATCAGGCTCTCGATATCATTAAGGAGATGCCAATGAAGCCGGATTCGAAGACATGGGGTTCTTTGTTAAGTTCTTGCAGAACATATAGCAATCTTGAGATTGCTGTGATAGCAATGGAACATCTTCTGGAGATTGAACCCGAAGATACAGGGAATTACGTGTTGCTTTCTAATATTTATGCAGACGTCGGAAAGTGGGAGGCTGTGTCCAGGTTAAGGAAACTCATAAGTAAGAGCACGAAGAAAACCCCGGGGTGCAGTTTGATTGAGGTCAACAATGAGGTTCAAGAATTCTTATCTGGAGATGATAGAAAACCATATTCAGAGGACATCTTCTGGTTGTTAGAGTTGCTATCTTCGCATCAGGACCTAACCGAAGATATGATTGACATCATGACTGAGGATACCGGTGAGTGATTGTTCAAAACTTATCCAGGCGGGGTAGTTGGTACTTTTTGCGAGAACACAAATGACCATAAGATCCTAAAGTTGCTCTGCTGTTTACTTCTTTGATTAACATTCTTTTGGACTTTATACTTCTGTAATTTCCTTTCCCATTCTGGATTCAAACTTTTAAGTCGAAAGTTTTGACAGCATCAGATTCTTGTAGAAAATACACTTATGATTAATATGGCATTATCTAAATCGATATAGTTTAAGTAATAACACTGTGGTGTTATGCCAAAATCATCTCTAGCCATTTTTTTTAATGTTACGATCTCAAAATTAAGCATAACCCCCGTATAACGATCACACTGAGCACAAACTCATCCTATATCTGCTCCTATTACAGAACATCCTCACCCAACTGTCGACTAGAGAGCCCGTGCTAAATGCCTAAAACAGGTTAATACATCCTCTCAAACTATAATAGGTTGTTTTCTAAAGGGTCTAGCAATCTGTATAAGAATGGTAAAAATCTACAGCACAAACAAGAGATCTTTCTTCCAACAAGTCTAGTCATTCTCAATTGTAAAGCAACAGGGAATGCAAATCCGTATATTTCACCTTTCAAATACAAGAAACTAAATCACATGCAGACTATAGAAAACAAAATCATCCTATAAACAATTCAGTTACCTAGAGTTATATCGTACAACAGATGAACTGGTTCGTTTAGAGATAAATGAAAGAAAGAAATCAGCTGACCAAACTGGCAAAGGAGAGTCCACAGACGATAATTAATGAATAGACGCTGCAATCTATGAAAACAGCATCAATTGCCTTCCGCATCACCAAGCCTACCTCCAAAAGCTTGCTTGCTTGCTCAGCCCAATCAGATGCATCGTTCGAAGGAATCTTAATTCCTCCTCTGATAGCCCTTCGAAATCCTCCTTGATTATCAGAAAGAAGTCGCCAAACCACGACTGTTACGTTAGTCAGCAGAACTAGATAAAGGGGCCTAAAGCTTACGATGCTCTTTAAGATACTGTTGCTTCCCAGTAGAGGAAACCCTAGACACGACAAAACAACTAAAATGGCTGCTGCTACAGAACAAAACAGGCGGGTAATCTCTGTTGCTGTGATGGCAGACTTTATTTGACTTGGAGTGAAAAACCTATACTGGTATGTCTGTGGCGGTTCCAAGTTTCGCTCCACACTAGATGTTGAAACAGATGAATTTTGATCGGTCAACGAGACCGGAGATGATTGTACTGTGCCATTGACTTCGAAAGCAGAAGCTCTTGAGTCTTCAACGCCAGTTCCAGGTTCGATAAAAGGTGGTTCGACACTACTTCCAGTGTCATGAGCACCAGTAGGGCCAGAATCTATAACAGGATCTTGTTTAGGCAACAGAGAACCGGAGGCATCGCTCTTGCTTTTGTCCTCCACATCAGGAGAAACTGCATATCAACAGAATCCGAGTCCATGAACAAGTGTATCCAAATGAAAAATAACAAGTTTCCCAAATTCAATAGCAGATACTGAAAACCACAAACACACTTTTGACATAAAATTTGAACTAAATCTGTTCATATTTAAACTAAACCCACACCACATTTAAACTAACAGAACAAAATTGAAAAGCAAATCATCAAAATCATGATGAAATTATCTCTAATAAGTAATAATTCAAAGCACATATAAAAAGCTGTCAGTTTACTAAGTTACAGTTGTATAATCAATATAAAAAATGAATGGATATAAGATGGAGACAGAGAGGTAACGTACCGGTGGTTTGATCTGAGAGATGGTGTTGGTGGTGGGTGGAAATCAACGGCTGAGATGAGTCGGTGGTGGGATCACAAGGGAGTTGTGAGGACGGAGGAGGGATCCGACCCGTGATGAGAGATAAGCGGTCGGGTCCTCTTTCGAGAATTTTTCGTCTTCTACTTTCTCTGCTGTTGGCTGCCATTAGTCTTCTCTTTTCTCCACAAAATCTGTTTTGCGTCGACACTCCTCGACATTCGACAACGTGATTCCAATTTCAATCAATTGCGAAGGATTTTCTAGTCATCTGGTGGTGACTGGTGATCTGTACAAACTTTGGGCTTTTTTTTTAATTATTCGAAAGCAGGCCTGGACCAGAATGATAGCAAATGACAGATTTTGGGCTTTATTTTAATTAATCGAAAGATATGGGTTGGACAAAAATAATAGCAAAAGAAAAGTTGAAAAAAAGGAATGTCAGAAGTGGGATTTGAACCCACGCCCTCGTTAGAGGACCAGAACTTGAGTCTGGCGCCTTAGACCACTCGGCCATCCTGACTTGCTTGTCGTTTTCTTGTGATGAAAGTCATTGGATTGGTATAATGACCATAATACAAAGTATAAAGTTTCAAAATGTTTTTTAAATACAGTACATAAAAATAAGGGAAATTATCGTTTCTCCCCCTGAGGTTTACCATATTAGATAAAATAGTCCCGCTAATTTCAATTATGGCCAATCAACCCCCTAAAACCCAAAATATTGGTCATTTTACCCTTTTTGTCAAGTTTTCCATCCAATATCCCTTTGACCGTTAAATTAAAAATTAAAACACATCTATCAAAAATTTAATCTTTGACCTTAAGTTAAAAGCCACACACTCTAACCAACTAAACATTTTAAATTTTTTATTAAAATACATGTGTACTTATCATATTTATGAGTATCAATATCGGCTTCTTAAAAATAATCTATTAATTATTCACTTCATTGTCATCTAAAAAAGGAATAAAATAGATGATATGTGACTTGTCAATGCATGATTGGTAGAGAATTCAATCTTTAAAAACAATCCTTAAATAGCATTATGCGCATGCCACCAAGATACACTTGTCATTTATGCAACAACAGTCATTAATCATCATTCTCCTTTTTTAAATATTTTTAGGGAGTGTATTCAACCCAGATTTCATTGGAGTTTGATGGATTTGTTCTAAGTGATGGATTTCAGTGGAATTCACCAAATCCCACGGATTTCATTAGATTTTGTAGGAATTGTGTAAAGAGTTCGTTGGATTTTGTTATGTAGAATTGGATGGATTTGGATGGATTTATCTTAAGATAAAAATAAAAATTTGAAGTTTAAAATAAATGGATTTGGATTTCCCAATTGGCCCAAGTTTACTGATGACCTAACCCAACAAAGAGCTTCAATACAACACCGTTTCCAGTTTTATAGACAAAAAATACCCAAATTTCATATCCAAATCCCTAACTTCCTTCATCTTCTTCGACAACCAATATCCCAAATCTTCTTCTCATCAACCAAATTTCTGCACTTTCTCATCAATTTTCTGCACTTTCTCTACCCCAATTTTCTGCACTTTCTCATCCCTTTGTTCTCCCTTCTCAATCAACCAATTTTCTGCACTTTCTCATCAACCAAACACAATAGATTTCGCCAAATTAGTTTATATGTATATAAATAAAACGAAACCTCAAAATCACATGTAAAAGAAAGCAAATCATGGACAGATTTGCTGATACGAGACCTTGAAAATCATCGGATTCAGACTTAATTTTCCGCACTTTCAAAGAGTGGGTTGTGTTCTTGAGCAAGAGGAGATTCAGAGCAAATCCATCCAAATCCATTGGATTTCCAATACACCCAGATTTCATTGGATTTGTTTGGAATCCAACGAAATCTGGATTGAATACCCTTAGACTTTGTTGGATTTTAAACAAATCCAATGAAATCTGAGTTGAATACACCCTGATTTTTAAAATCCAACAAAATCAAATCAAATCCAACAAACTCCCAGTTGAATACACCCTTAGTCTACACTTAAATCTCATGAGATTTGTCAAAAAAAAAAAAGAAAAAACTTTCTAACTTGTGATATTGAATAGCCTTATCATTTATATAATGACAAGAATGAACAAACTTTTTCCTTGAAAGTGGTCATGATACACAGATAAAATTAAGAAGAAAGAAGAGGCAAAATACATTATTAAGTTTCAAAAAGGATTTACATGAAACTGAATTTCTTTCATTGTATCACTCACTGAAAATGACCAAAACAAAACATCTTCAAAATCATATTTCAAATCTCAAAAATCCAAAGCCTAATAGTTCATCTTCATCCCATTCCCTATTTGCGGATTACAATTTTCTCAAAACCACATCATTTACCGTTGACACTAATCTGAGAAGGGCACGTGTCAAGTCGAAGAGGGTCATGCTTCCGAGAGATTCAGTCGCCCTCATGACCTACTCAATGGAGCCGTGCAAGGACTTCCGGCAGTCCATGACGGAGATGGTGGTGTCAAGAATCGAGCAAAATCTAGCCATAGATTGGAATTACATTGAAGAGTTAGTGATCTGTTTTCTGGAGCTTAATGATGTAAATGTCATGTGTATATGGAATGCTTTTACTGAAGTAGTTGCAGAAGTTGTATCTTATCAGAGGATGCATTCCATATGAAATTGTGATGAAAATGTATAACAATTGCTGACAATTTTCTTGTTATTTTAAAATTAATAATCAAATTTCTTCAAATCTGGCTTTAGAGAATCAATACAAGTCTCTTCTTGTGTGGTGATACATGCAGAATATGTATAATATCCAAGAAAAAGATGAATTTAAATAAAGGGAACATCAACCCATGAAAGAATATTAAGTTTATGTATATAAAAATGTTTCAGCTTTTCTTTTCTTTTCTTTTCTTTTGCTTTTATTTCTTTCTTTCTTTTTTTTTTTCCTTCTCTTTTGCTCCACAACATCAATTTTACAACAGTACATTATTGGTAAAAGAATTCATTTAAATACAGTAAAAGAAAACTTAGAAGCTCTTCCGGTACTATACTCTCTGTCCTATCCTCGAAAGATCCTATAAAATATAAGAGGAAAGCAAATCTAGTAGCCGTTGCATCACTACGATCTCTTCTATACACAGATGGGAACCAAATTTACATCGTCTATGAGCACCTTTTGAGTATTCATTGTTCTTTGATCTGCAATGAGCGTTTGCCATATGATGCATTCGGTTCAGGTTTCTTGGCACATTTTTTGCACCTCACTCACAAAAAACTGAACCAACTAAAACGGTAGAAAAGTAGCAGCCATGGCAAACTTAATGCAGAAAGAGAGCTAACAACCAAAAAAAGAAAGACAAGAACAGACTTCTTAAGCTCTTGTCATAATATTTTCAGATTACTTGTATTCCAGATGGCATATGCTTCAGGTAGCATCTGGATTCGTCAAAATTTCCACGAGCGGTGGTGCAGCTGAACTTCATGGCTTTGGAACTTTCTCAATAGGGAAAAACCACCAAATGATTAGAGTGCAGCATGATTTGAAGTTTGAACCAGATACACTATTCTTTGAGCATTAAGTCACATGTATTGAGACAACCACTGTTTACACATATCAAGCACAGGTAGTGCATTTGCATGTAATGCCTGCAACCAATAAGGCAATAATTTTGAGCCTTAATATTTCAACCCAGTAGAAAATATAGTATCACACCATTCACTTAAAACATTACTGTTTATAATAACCCCACAGTTCTATGCCACATGATCGAACATCATCGGTACAGACCAGAACAATGTGTGACGTGCCATACTAACCATCTCATAGGATCTGGTTAAGTATGGTGCCATCTTCCTGGATGAGACACCCCAACTTGTAAAATCGTAGACAGAAACTAAATTTAGAAAAAGAATAACCTGATGAGCTACATATTGGACATCAGCCACACTTCCACTTCGAGAAGCAATTTGGAAAGCACTTTTTAGACGACCGCAAACCACACAAGCCAGCACCTTCCTGCAAGGACATTATCACATGGTAATTAAGAAATGAAGAAAACCAGAGTTATGTATTGTGATACAAATTTAAGTGTCGACAATCTCAAGGTTTAAATAATTTAGCAGCTTAAGCAATTCAACCTCTACAGTCTACTGTCACAAGTTATTTAATAGAAACTGCTCCTTATCACATTAAAACACAATAATCTGCACCATTGCTAAGAATGGTCCCTCACCTTTCAAAACCATTTTCTCAGTAATTGCTCCATGAGATACATATAGACAAGATATACAGAACTAAACAAGTGTAGTTAGTAGTCATTAAAACTAAGATGGATGGATATACTGAAAGAGCCTTGTCTAACACACTAATAAAACTTTTAGCCAGACATGTACAATGCAGCTTGTCCAAATATGAAGAGCTGCTAAATTTAAGTAGATAATATATAAGGTTAGAATATCTATATATGAAATTATTGAAGGTTAGAACCATATCTAAATCACCCCTCAAAAAAATTGATTTTAAGTTAAACAAAGCATATTTGGTACTTTTTAGTATACATAAAAATTACCTGTGACTGCTGGTTAACATGTCTATGAGACGATCGGGGCGTTCTTTGTGTTTATTTGCATATACATTTATTGCGGCCCCCAAGACCTACATTGACCCAAAATATGCATCATTCAGAATCTAGTATGAAACATGCTTACAACTGAAAGTAGAACAAACTATGTGAGTGATGGATAAGAGAAGGGCTACTGAACACAAATCTAGCATTGATACATATGCAATACAAAATTTGAATCATGCTTCTGTTACGCCCTTCTTAAGTTGGGGAGACTATACTAAGAGAATGAAATCAAATTACCTGGTCCCAATCATCATCATTTATTGTTCCTTTTATGTTTCTAAAAAATTCTGTCAACTGACTACCCCTTTTCCTTTCTGCAAGTGATGCAGCAACACCAGCATATATATCAACAGCTGCAATGTATGAAAAGAAGAAGGCATATATTAAAAGAGTAACCAAACATTAGATAAAAAGCAATACGTAAGAAATTTACTATGTGAACAATAACTTATGTATATGGCTACCTGGAAGATTAAATTCATAGATCACTTGAAAAGCTAAATCAAAATTCTTCTCCACAAGAGTCTCCGCGATCTCACACCTTCTCCTGAATAGCAGCACACAAAATAAATGAGTCTCTTTTATCATTGATAATACCTTTCTCAATCAGAACGAAAAAGTCCAGCATTATGTAAACAGAAAAACATCATCAAATTAACTTTTGATACAAGTTCTAGCTATGACCTGTGGCAAATTGCATTTTTCACCTTTGAATTCCACCCTTCTCTATTAAAATCTCCAACCATCCATCATTCTTTTTTTTTTTTTCCTTTCGCATCAGTTAGTTTCCTCTCCCTTAAGTTTTAGAAGTTTCTCTTGTACATCTCTAAGACTTGGGTAAAAGGATACCCCTCTAATGCTTATATATTTTTGCTCAAAAAGATGCAGCAAGCTGATTTGTTGCAGCCATGTAGTGCATGGGATTATGTGGTGACGATGTGGCAGTTACAAATCAGTTTGCCATGAAAAAGACTTAAGGTAAGATGTGTATTTAAAGTTTTTTCAAAGAATTAACATTATTCAAACACAATACATTAAGTCCACCAAAACTTTGGATTCAAACACTAATACATGTGTTTTAACATTATTCAAAGAAAAACAGATAACCTTTAAAGCTTAAAATTTACTTCAAACACAATACATTAAGTCCACCAAAACTTTAGGCCAAAAACAATTATAAAAATGAAAATTAAATTCTCTGACGATGATTTATACATCCTCAAAGAATAATTGAGTGCCTCTAAGTAAGCACTAACTGAACCCAACAATAATCAAGATGCCACCAACCTGAAGGTTTCCGAATCATTTGGATTACCGAAAAGAGAATGTTTCCACTGCGGTCCATCCGGATCATTAAAGGATTTTACAACATCCACCTACAGTATGTACAAGTCCAATGTAATTATCTTTCTGCAAGTAGAAAACTTTTAAAATGATGTATCAGAGAATCTTCATGCATCTGGAAATAAGTAAATGGCCATAGGAGTGTGATGTCATCAATCATATCTATAGACTAACTGTGTAAACTTTAATGTCTGTACTTAAATACAAGCAAATATAAAGCAAAGCCCAAGAGCCATAACACATAAGCATTACAATATTCTAAATCTGAAATGATTGGAGACAATAATTTCAGAAGCTAGGAAGTTAATATTGTATGATGACACAATATGACCGTCAGACCTCCATATACATACTCAAAATTACAAGCATGAATACACCAGTCTCTCCTTTGTAGTCAGAAATTATTCTTTCACACGTCTCAAACTAAAAGTCAGTTAAAGAAACTGTCTCTCTTTTTGTGAAAGAAAGAGTTCAAAATAGCTTGGCATCAATTTACTGTCAATGCAGCTGATTTCTTAATGGTAGACATTACACTCTCTGGATTGCTTTCAGCTCATAATAAACAAACTATCCTTCTCTCTAGTTGATATATATTACCTGGATTGACACCCGAGCAGAAAATTTGACAAGTCCTTCTTCACTGAGTTTCTCAGAGGCACTTTTTCCTCTAACACCCTTAGTGACAAGCTTGGTAGAGTCTCCACCTTTGTATCGGGCCGACAACCCTTCATCAAAATGCATCTAGAAGCAAAAGAAAGGTAAATGAAAACAGAGCAGCTGTTACAAATTGAAAGAATTTGTAACTTAAATGTAAAGATGAAACCCTTTGACATTTAATATATATATATATATATATATATATATATTTTTTTTTTTTTTCTTTTTCAAGAAACAAAGACATTTTTCTTGCATCAAATAATAGGTCCTCACCAAACTCATAAATTTTTTTGACAAACAACAGAGTTACAGAAGCCAAAATGACCTACAAAAGTCTTGTTGCCTTAAATACAGTTTTAAAGCAAAAGAAAAACAGTTTTAAAGCAAAAGAAAAACAAAGAATAAGAAATCAATACTTTCCACCTCTCTGTTGCACATCACACACTAATCATATGATAACATAATGTCTACACCATTTGACATGCACACATTGTGCTATCTAGCATAAGATGGAAGAACTGGTTAATTTTTGGACATAGTTTAGCAGCCACCAAGGCTGACAAAAAACGCCTAGGGTAATAAAGACAGCCTACAAGACAAAAAACAAGGCCTACAAAACAGAATGGAACTCAAAGCAGAACAAATTATCCCACAACACCTTCCCAATTAAAGTGAATTAAGAAAAAAGTAGAGTCCCTAAAGTCATTAGACACTGAAGCCCATAAGCAAGCTGTAAAATTACAATTATGTGGGTGAACAAAGATTTTGTATCAAAGAGCTATCTCACCTTATGCCTAACACTTTTACGGAATGATTTATCTATGGCCATCATTTCAGATTATATCATGTGGAGTACCATTTTGTGAATTTTATCTCATCTACCATATCAGTTTTTCTGAATAAATGTCTTACACATAAACATACCATTTTCAACTTTAAAATAGAACACAGGATGACACTTCAAATTATTAGAAGCTTGGTTACCTTAGCATTTTCTAAATGTTTGATAGCCTCCTCCTGCGAAGAAGAGTTCATAAATAATTGGATACAGCAAAGCCCAGCAGCGACATGGTCCTTCTTGATTACCTGAACCAAGGGAAGTTTATAAACACACCAATGGCAAACAATAGAACATGGAGCAAATAGTAAGGATTATCTAAACTCAAATATAGTTAACATTCTATATGCTGTTTAACAATAAAGGAACCCATGCAAGGAAAAACAAAAACAGAGGGAGGGGGGAGGGGGAGAGAGAGAGAGAGAGAGAGAAGAAACATTAAATCATCACAAAATTAACAACATTACCATGGTTGATGCTTGTTATAACTTAATCATACGAGCAATTACACTCAAGTTAAAAAGGTGAAAAAGGGTCATAAACTTTTTTTGTCTTTTTTTCACTAGTATATTTCTGGAACTGGATTGTGTATTCTATTTTGAATATTTATACTTTTACATTTTACATGCTCCAAGTTTCACACTGAGCCCTCATTCAGACAATTAAAAAAGTGGTTTTCTTATCGGTAAAAGGAAACGAAGCTTCGTCTGTTCTCATTTTTGCTCTATCTGCAGATCCCCATAATGTGTTCTCTTTCTAACAATACACTATTTTCTATTAAAAAAGAGAGAGAATCTCAAAAACACACACAAAGAAAAAATTAATAAAACACTTGACAGTAGCATCCAAAACACCACAATTACCTGAAATTTGTATAGATAATTGAAATGCCTATGAGTTTCACAATAGGTGCAGATACGAGCAAGGGCTGTGGCTGTATACTGATTTACAGCTACATCCTGTTTCTTTACAGATGACATTCTAATTGAAATCACTTCTTCCAAAATGGACATTGCACCATAGCCAATGCACAGGTCACACAGATCATCAACAGTGCCATAATCAGTCGCCAAAGGATCGAGTCTTTGAGGAGAGGAAGATGAGGTAACCACGCCAATTGTTGAAGGTTGAGAAGGTGGCGGAACAGCATTTGGAGGAAAGAACAGCATACAACCATCACTGAAGTGGCCATGCCTGAACATAAAACCAAGCAAATGCTGCGGAGCATACTGCAAAGATCAGAAAAACCGTATAAAGACCAGACCTCCAATAAGGCAATAACAAAGTATAGTAGATTGAAGATGTTACCATAGAATAATAATAACCATGCAGCATATTAAGTTTGAAGACTAAAACATAAAACCAACAAAAAGTAACAATTTGAGATGAGACATTTAACCCTGGAGCAACTCTTACTCAAGAACAAGCATATCAAATACCCTTCACTATGTGTTCTAATGCTGCGCAAATCAGTGGGGGCCCAGTACATGTTGTGACAAAGACAATTGTCAATTGTCATAAAAACAATAGATGAAATTTTTCCAATTTTAATCATCGGTCCCCCTAAACTTATCATTCAGATCCTGTTTCAATTTTTTTCTTTTAACTTGATTCACTTCTGTAGTTTTGTATTACAATTTATTTGTTAGTTACTTTCTAATATTATAGTAAATCAACTAGCAGTAGGCATAAACTGTTTTATAAGTTCTGTCACTTATATTTCCACTCCCAACCCTCAAATTGAAGAAAATTTCCCCACGTTTACCAGTATACAAATGTCGGAGCACATGTATGTGAGTGTGGAAAGATAGGGAAATTCAGTTAGGTGAAACACAGAGATTTAGGTAAAGGTAGAATCCAAAGGCATGCCCCAGACTTAAATAGCTTAAAACATATGCCCAAGCAAGAACAAAGGAAGTTGAGCTCACTTCTTGCAAATAGTTAACACACTCTACATATCTAATGCTGTCTAAGTTGCTGCGTGGTCCATCTTCAAAGTGAGAATCAGATGTAGAATTATTATTTGAAGATTCTTGGGATCGCCTGGATCTCTCTGAACGTGGAAATGTAGATGGCATGTACAGAACATTCAGATATGAATCAGCAGAAAGAGAGTCATCCAAGATTGTAGGTGCACTTCGGGCCAAATGCTCATACCTGAAGTATACCACGTCAGATTCAGATGTGATGAAAAACATATGGAATTACAATTATTATAATTTACTTGTTTGTTTTTTTTTCTGAAAGATCATATATACTTCACAGAGATCTAGGCATACAGACATGCCTAGACAAAGACAAGATAGCATAAAAACAATCTTTTCTGCCTTTAAAATTATACCGTAACATAAAAATTGTAATGGACATCTAAATCAAAACACAGATTAACAGAAAGGCATAAAGACATCATGTAAAACCTACAAAACATTGATTAGCATCTAAATTTTTGGACAATGTTTTCCCAGCTTGTAGCCCATTAGCAACCCTAATACCTTCCAATGCAGTGATAAACTTAGGAAATTTTGACTTTGAATACTGTCTTACATGGAACGCACAACCGCAACATCCACTGGAGGACCGCCTTCGATTGTATTAATGATCTCCATAATGACAGGTGCATGATCATTCTTGTACAATTGAAGAGCTTGCCTGGAAACAACCAAATAAGTAATAAGACCACCCAAAAACTCCAGAATATTCCAGGGAGGAGAAAAGAAGAGAGAGAGAGAGAGAGAGAGAGAGTTTAATCTGTTTAATTTTATCTCTTTATCTACTATGCAGCGGTAAAATTATAGATATATATGTATTCTACATACTTAAACTTCACGCGAGCTTGTGTATAGTGCTCCATCCGAATCAAAGCATGTCCCCAAGCATTCCACACCGGGAAAACATCAATCTGACATAACTCCAAGTTGTCATAAACTCAACTATCCAAGTAGAACAATGGCATTAACTTTCTAGTTATCATGTTTACCTTACACTTTCTGCAAGTATAGACAGCCATGCTGTACCGTTCATCAACAATCAACCGGTCACGGAGTCGGGCAGATGACAAAGCAATATCGTCAAGAGAAGCAGCAATTCCTGATCCCAGAAGGCTTTGAAGCAGCTCAGCTCGCCCTAGCCATTTGTCTGCCCGTGACAAAACTTCAGATATCTCATCTGTGGACTGACTACCAACGCTAGAGCTTCCAGCATCGGAGGATGCATCGTCAACGTCTCTATTCCTTTCAGAATTACTAGACAAGTCACCAACCCCAGCAAGTTTTCTCAGCAGGGATTTAGCATAAATTAGTCCCTGCACATGCAACACAAGATCAATTACTGCAATCTACATTATAAAATATAAATAATTTTGCATGTCCAAGGCAAATGGATACTGATGTCATACCCTCAAAAAGTATGATTTTGGCTTTTGTTAATGGTGCATTTTAGCTGGCATAATCATGATTATAGAAAATAATTTGCTTCCTTTCAAACCCACGACAAAGCAAAGTTTAATACCTGTGTTAGTGCTTCCGTGACATGATATGCTCGACCAATGGTTTCCATAGATGCATTCTCAGGCACCTGTTGGGAGCTCAACACATTCTTCATCTGATTGATACATAAGTTCAGGGCACTTCTGGCAGACACTGACTCATCAGAACACAAAGAAAGAAGAGCCTGGAAAAAAAAAATGAAACCTTTAGAAGCCAAGAAGCAGCATGCATAGATTCATATTCATTTCATTAAAAAAAAAAAGCCACCACTAAAATGCTCAAGTCACCAAATGAACACGAAATGTCAAGTCATATGACAACCACCTGCATAAGCTTCAGCAACAAACAATGCATTTACCATATATGGTATATTTTTGCATTCTGAAATCAACTAAATGCTATTGTAGAAGATAAGAAAATCAGGTATCAAGTCTCTCCGTAGACAAAAACAGACATCAAAAAAGAAAAAACCAGCTTTGCTGTCATCATTTCATTATCTTGAAGTTTCATATGCCTTGACACAATTATCAGAGTTATGTTTCACATTTGAACAAATGAACAGTCGAGAACAGCTAGTAGAGGCAAAAAGAGGATAATCATCATTAGTTAAACATGAATTCCTAGAACAGAAATGCTTCTATTTGAATTTGTAATGTTCAACGTTTCTTTCAAAATACCTATGACCACACTCAATTAAGTAGACCAACAATAATAATAAAAAGCTACGTTTACAGTCATGGGCAACGCACCAATAACAGTGCAACTGTGCAAGTAGCAATCAAGTAATACACCGCACCGCCTCTATTTCCAACATATTAATTAAATTGTTAGCCTGCCCGACCAGCGTACCTTGAAGAGTATAATGTCCGGAGCACTTTCATACCGATGTGCTGCACGAACAGCTTCATCCTTAGTTGCATCTCCTGTAAGCATCCATTCCTCAGCAATAGAAACAGAAGGAAGCCGATCTGGCCCATCTCCAGAGTATGAAGAGACATGATCCTCTTGAATTCCAGCCATGGCTTCCCAAGCAACTCTTTCAGATGCTGACAATCCAGAACTCTTTCTTTTTCGATAAACATCTTTTGGAGCACTCTTATCTCCAGTATTACGTGGAGCCCAAGAAAAAGCTCTGCGGGCCTCCTTTTGCAAGTTACTTAGACTGTTGGTAAAAGATGACCTTGTACCAGTTCTCGTTTTTTGTTTAGGTCGTGCCCCTGAAACAGATATTCGAGGTTCTCTGGTGGGCGTGCTGATACTGACAGCAATAGCTTTAGCAGCATATCCTATAATTACACTGTTGTCCCTCAACGAAGGAAAGTCTTTGAGGATCTGTTGACAAATTTCATCCAAACATCACCATCAAATTAATTAAAAAAATATGGAAAAAGAAAAAAAAAAAAATGTCTGTCTACAAATGCTACATAAGAAACCAGGATCCAAAGCTAAGCATTAGCCATTGATTTGCAAATGATGAAAGGGTATTCAAAGTTGTACAGATACTCATTTAAAAGTATCACCAGAGCCAGGAAAAGCATAATCTAGAATCTCAAAGTCAGAATTATAATACCAGAGAAGCAGATTGTAGTTGTTTCCTCATCAGCAAAACCTCTAATATCAAATGTGGGTGCTCATGCAAGGAGGAACATCTTTGCTGCCATGGTAGTGGCAAGGCAGCCAGAACACGAAGACCTAAAGCCCATGAGTTAAGCCGAGCAACCTCAACATCCGACAGATTTCCATCTCTTCGTTTCAGGAAGAAGTGAACCTTTACAACAGCAAGACAAGAAAATTAAACTGAAGGTAAGCCTTGAAATTCAATGAACAAAATTTATGTAATAAACTAATACAGTCAACTCCCAGAAAAAGAGGTAGACAAAAACAATTAATTACAAGTAGTTGCTTCGATCGAAGATTGGGTAATAGCTGCATTGCACCCATTGCAACAGGAAGAGCATCATCAGAGCCACGTAGAGAAGATAGGAAGCGTGATGCTTCAGTAGGACCTCCACCATTGAGAGGGTCTGCTGTGAGAAGCTTCACAAGTTGCCGGCCCTGCAGTTCTCTCCGCAAATCTGTTGATAATCCAGCACTTTCAGCCACTTCTAAAGCAGCTGAAACAGCTCCTCTCTCAGCTAACCTAAGTGCCAAGCCCTCAGGATCCTCCTTACACTCTGCTTCAACCTGACATATTCAGATAAGCATAAAGAAGAAAATAAGAATAGTTAGTTAAGATAAAGGATGAAATAGAATTACCAGCAAGAAAATAACAACTATTTTTTCCATTTTAGTTCACAAATAGGAGAGAACTATGACCTCTTGCCAGCTGCTATAACGATCATCCGCACTTAAAATATGGCTGTAACTCTGCAGAGCTTGTCTCATTTGCAAGACCTATTTCAAAGAATGACGACATAAAGGAAAAGTATAAAAGTTCAGTTCAAAAATAATATTGTAACCAAACAAAAACTCATATCCAACCACAGGTAGAAAAAACCAAGAGAATTAAGTCTAGCATTTAAGAAACATGGAATCAAATTGTAAACCAGATTAAGTACCTTAGTTCTAATCGGATCACTCTGAGGCAGGTGGCAGCTGCACATGGTGAGAACATCCAAAGCAGCATCGAGTTCCCATCTGTGCATATACCTGGGATAAAAAAATTAAATTTGAGGATAGGGTCCAAAGTTCAAGGAATATCACAATATGCCATGGATTATAAGTTACACATGAAAAATACTATTAATGGTGCACTCCAGCAATTATAACAAGGCTGAAAGAAAGTTATGCAGACTGCAAGTGTCAACAAAGAGAATGCTTAAAGACCAAAGCAAACTAGAAATATGTTTCAGAATCCTTCTAGACTAATCTAGTTAAGATTAGGCAATTCCATTTTCATTCTTTTCAGCAGATATGAAATGATTTTGCTATTTTGAGTTACAATACATTTTACAAAATAAGGGTAATTTGGAAATTTCAAGATTTTATGGACAAAAGCTATGGTAGTGGGCAATCAGTTTTGGGATATTAACAGCAAGAGTCACTAAGGCAACGATCACCATGAGCTATTTAGCAATCGTTATTTTATTAGTTAATTTGAAAGTTTCTGTTTCAAAAGTCAAAAGTCATAAATGTCTGCACTCTCTTAATTTAGTGACTACATTTAGGAGTAACCAGCGATCTATAAAGATTGTCCTTATAAAAAAAAAATGGATACTTTCAAAATGTGAGGCCAAATACATAAAATTAGGACAATCTCAACTTTTCATAAATAAAATTGATTAATCTAATTTTATAAGGAGAACCTTCATAGATGTCCAGCCATGCCAGGGAAACTAAAGACCAAATTTTGATATTTGAGATACCATATGGCATATTCTATGAGAGATAAACTTGTTTTGTTCTAGATACAAAAAACAGCATTGGGAAGAGTAGGTAGCAATTACGAATATCCCAATTATTTTAATTTCAGGAAATATATATCATAATAGTTGAATGTAACTTCTATGACTCTACATACTTGAGGGCAAGTCTAGCTGCCAGTTGTTTATCCTTCAATCGCAGGCAATACTGCCAACTATTGCTCCAGATGATATGGCCTCCAAAACCTTGAGACTGTCCAGAGATTGTATGGTCTTCTTCCCCTCGTTCAATAAGTAGCTGAAGTAAGCGATCTGAAGCTCCATTACGTAAAAAGCGATCAGACAGTGCAAGTGCATCCATTAGTTTTCCTTCATCAATCAGTCTGCCCAAAGAATAAGTGATAATAAGCAGATAGTATTGCACTTTGATCAGAGTATTATGACAACAACCACTCAAAATTGCTAAAGCTATAACTGCCCCTTAACGCAATACTGCCTTCACCTCAACATATATGGTTAAAGCAAAGAAAGAAATGGGTGAGGGGAGAAGCACTAATTTTCTTGTCTACATTGTCAGTCTAGGCATGTATTACACATACTGCTAAGAAAAGGTACTTAAATGTATTTCCCATCAAAACCTATAGAAAAATGGAGGTATAAAAAAATGGAGAAGAAAAAAAAACAAGAAATTACAAAAAGGTTTAATTTTCCCTTCAAAGAAGAAAAAACGTGTTTGATTAAATTATATAGCAACTCTTAAATTCATTTTGGTTTCTTTTCAAATGTAATATATGTGTCTGGGTTGGTGTGTAAATATATATAACAGCTTTGCTATTTTCATTTCTGTAACACCTTCCTTTGTTCTGTTTTCATTTAAGTAGAACCAAGATATACCAAACATGAAAAGTTGTACAGGGCACCAGAATCAGAATGTCAGCATTTGCTACTCGAAAAAAATGAAAAGATGACAAGTACCGGTCCACTGCTTTCTCATAAGGGTCTTCATTCTCCCAATCAAAAGAAAGGAAAACTGTTGTATCATCTTCTGCAATTAAAGATTTTGAGGAATCATGCCATGCATCAGGTCCTCCACCATCTTGGCCTTTGAGGTCCACCAAGGGTGCTGAAATATTGGCACTACCAACATTTTCATCAGCTTCTGATTCAGTATCACTGTCATTCTCACGGAGTCTCTTAACAGTGGCTCTTGCTTCATGTTTAACCTTGTCATCGTCCTTTTGTTTAGCCGTCACAGCAAACTCTGACACTCGATGAAGGTTAGTTTGCATTTGTATCCATCGGTTTAAAGTTGGAAACCTGTTGATGAAAAAAAATGTAAACTAGAAATTCACAATGTTAACTGGTAACAAGTCTCGTGCACTTCTCCAAAGAAAGTATACTACCTCTCAGAATTATCAAGAGCAAACTCATAAAATAAATGATCCGCATCAGATTCCTGCAGTATTTCATCAGTCAACGAGCCAGATATAGTTGAGTCACTGCCACTGTACAATATACGGCTCCCAAAAACACATGCTAAAACAGACCTAACAGGGGATATATTAACCAAATGTTTTACTATATCCAACTGGAGAGGGTACAAAGGGGTTCCAGGTGTTGTTGAGGATCGGGTGTAACAGGTAGGCTTAGCTTCTTTAGAGGAGGGGGAAAGTACTTTCTTTTCAGATAAACTATGAGGGCAGGTAGGAATGATTGGAATGCATGCCCATCCATGGCCAGACCTTGGAGGGTAAACTGGAGGTACACACGCTGAAATCACTTCATGGACAAAATCAGCAGACATAATTTCAGCCACCTTCCCAGCTGCATCTGTGCTGCCTCGGTCAAAGACTAGACGAGTTAAAAGCTGCAAAGTACAATAGTAAAACATTAGGACATTTGTGATCCTGCTGAAAGAAAATTAATCTAATTTATTACTGCACTGACTTGTTACTGTAGAATAATCCTTACAATTTACCAGCTGTAAAATACTTATTCTCAAGATTTCCTTCCATGAGTTCATTTCAAATTAGCCTTAATAAACTGAATTGGAATATATGAACAACTTCAACTATTAAATTCCAAGAGAAAGAAGGAAAAAAGGCTATGACCGTTTCTTTCCATGAAAACTTGAAATAGACTTTTGGCAAAAGAAAACATTAACACAAACATCATATGTAGATAAGATGAGCTACAATGCTGAGAATTAAAAATCTTACGTCTTTTGGCCATTCATACACAAGTGAGAAAAAGTTGAAATCATGAGTTGTATCAGTCCCATCAACTATGTCACCAATTGCAGCAATGTGGAGAATAAATTGTGAAAGATACGTTGTGGGCTTTGCACTTAATGGACCAAACAATCTCTTTCCCATATCTTTCATATCATAACCAACAGATAGCACACTAGTATCTCCAGTTGTTGAACTTGAAGCTGTCTGTTTAACAACTTTCAGCCCAAGTCCAAGAACCCCATCCTTGTCAAAATTTAACTGAGCTTTTTGGTCAGAATATGGACCTTCCCCTTTACTGAAATTTGGTTCTGTTTCTTCATCAGCAATAGCTCTTGCTAGATTATGAAGCTTACCTAAGATTTGACAGGAAAAGAAGCATTAGAGGTGCAAGAACACTTCTTTTCAACTATTGCTAAAAGAACAAAATGCAGCAGAAGAACCCCATCCCATGCAATACAAAATATGAAAGTGGATAAAGCTACCACTCAGAAACTGTCGCTTGCCCTTGTGAGCATCTTCAATCATCTGATGTAGCATAGCAAGAGCACGTTCCTTCTGCCCCTGTCGAAGAGACTCCTTAGTTGATGAAATAATGATACCCCCATCGAGAATGGCCTGAACTGCTGGAGGGTCATCCTGGAGGAACAGATCATGCAGCCAGATCAAAACAGGCAATTATTTGCTTGCAAAGCATGTCATATTCATTACAGACATGGAAAGTAAAACTACAAGGATAACAGGAGCAATATCCACAGAACTTTCACAAAAATAGAAAAAAGGACGGAGAGGTATTTTAAGTATTCAAATAGAAAATAATAATTTCATTCATTAAGGTATATTTTCAGCACACGATTGGAATATAAGTTTTTCAAATGAACAACAAAGAGAGATGTTCCCAAATACATGGACACCTACAACTTTTAGTCAGTGTGGCAGGAGTGTCCAAAAATCTACAAACTCTAAAGTCTTCAGCTTCTTGGTTGATTGCATCTTTTTTTCTCAAATAACTTATCCCTACATTGCAATGTTCCTTACAAATGGAAAATTTTCTGCAATCTGGTAGCCATCATTACATAACCCTGGAGATATTTTCCCACAAACCCATACTTCCCAGATATCAAGTTCTGCGTGGAACATGGCCTTGGAAGTCTTAAAACTTTAATAATCATTTGGTTTATCCATGAAAAGCAAAATAGGAGTTTATGCGACAGCTTGAAGACCGTCTATGAAATTACCTGTTGTGGTTAAGTTGTTGTAAATTGTAATAAGAGAGAATACATGACAATTACTTGAGATAATCAAGCTAACTTCTCCTAGCTAGTAAGGGTCAGTTTCTCTATATATTTGAAACCTTACCTGTTCCAAGAATTCATGCAGACGCTTAAGGACACGACGTGAAACAGATATAATGGCCACTTCACAGATCTGATCCCAGTAATTGGATCCCACTTTTGGAGAAGCTCCTGGATATATCTCAGAAAGCATAACCTGAGCCTGCATACAATGCAATTGCATTCATAATCTGATATCAGAACATTGTACACTATTCACCTAGCAGAAGAGCTATGATGAAAAAACCAAACAATACAAATCTCAGATGCGCTTAAAGCAGTTGCAGAGCATGAAAGATTCTTTTTCCTCAACAAGTCGGTAATATCATTACTGAGGCAGAGACTCAAGTTTAAGATAAACAAAATTCCATACATTGCAGTCTAAATGCAATAAATACAAACATACATGTTTAGGAGAAAAAAAATGCCATGCGTAGTAGAGTTTTGAATACAATAAAACAAACTTCAAGCTTATAGATAAAAAGCATTGCCTGATCCAGAAGTTGTTGGCACATATTTGCAGATCTCGCAGAAGTTGCAGCAACATCAATACAGAGAAGAATCTGCCAAGCCATAAAAACATTTATATATTCCCTAATTGGGATGTAGGAAGGAGAATCAAGGTTCTGTATCATAAGCACTCACTGCAGCCAAAGAACCTAATTGGGAGCGTAAAGAGGAAAAGTCCAGATCTTGTACAGCCGAAGTCCCATCAGCAGCACGCGACACTGCATCTTCTGCCTGGAAGGGAACAGAGCATATTACCCTTGCATTATTGATTAGACATATAGAGGATTAAAAAATATAAAAGCCCATTCAGAATACATTAGCAAAAGAAAGGACACCAAAGACAAATTCTAATAAATATGCAAAGGTCGAGCATTATGGACCTCAGGAATGAAAACTCCTCCTACGGACTAATAATCCCAGTTTATGAAAGGTCCAACCAGACCCCTCAAATCTGGTATATCATAATTCTAAAAAACATATACCACCAGAGGAAAATAGAAATTGAAAGCATGATAGTGCAAGGAATGCAGCAGATTCAAGCCTGATCGTAATTGAGAATAGAATATGGAAGCCAGAACAAAATTGTATTTTGATTGCAAACAAATACCCCTTAAGAAACTGATATAGAAAAGTCATTTCATAGGTAAAATGAAAAATTCAGAATGTCAGGCTTGTATGAGAAATGAGAATCAAGATCATACAGACACTCTTCTGAAGGCACCGTCGACCCATTCTGCCAGTTCAAGGGTAGCTCTATCTTCTGCAGATAATGAAAATCGATTAACAGCCTCTTCCCCAATGTCATACTTTGCTCTTTGCATGCAGCTGCAGAACAAACAAAAATCAGTTTTTTATAGGAAACAAAAAACCTTATTCAAAAATGAAGAAAGTACAAAAGTGAACCAGCAGTCCACCAAAGCAACAAACTATACAAAACCAAATTGTGTCTGAGGAGCTCTCCAAAAGTGATCACAAGATATTTAAATTTTGATAGAAAATCAATTTTTTGTTATTATTGTTGATATATTCCTAGGAGTTGTATAAAACTAAAAATAAGGACAAACATTAGGTAATGATCTGTCTTCTACATACAAAGAGGAAACTAATAAACCTCATATATATATATATATATATATATATATAAATGACACAAAATCCTCTCCTCTTAAGTTCTTGTTAGAAGGAAGATGTTTGCAAATATCACAGACTACTGTTTTGACAAATCAGAATTGATTAACAAACACATTACAACACATCACAAGAGAGAACTAACCGATTGAATATTGATGTCACTCGTAAAATTATGAAAAAGAAAGAGAAATAATCAAACTTACAGATTAAGTAGCTTGGATGGGGCTGCTCGTAGCACAGTCAATGCTTCCTTCCATCTCCATTTGCGTTCAGATAAAGGAAGAAGACGTTGCAAAATTGATAACCGCCACTCCCAATCTTCAATGAAACGTTTAGCAATTGAGATTCTCCATTCTAATGCCTGTCTTCCACCCATACTTATATCGTCATCTAGTGCATGCTCTTGGTCATTTATGGTTGATGGAAGACAATGACGCAGTATGTCAAGTAGCAACCCTGTGAAAGATATAACCAGTTGGTTTCCCCCTTCACATGCAGTGAGGTCAGAAAGTGCCCAGGGACATGCAGAAGGTGAATTGGTATGGCTTCCTGGTGAGGCACAATGCGTCAAATTGAGCGAGATATCATCCATATGTAAAAGCGAAATTATAACATTCACCATGAATATCTGCATCAGAGAAAAGAATCAACAACCTTTAACTGTGCAGAACAAGAAAAAGAAAGAAGATTTCAATATTTGATGGCACTACCTAGAGTTAGGAACATTAAATGTAAAGAGAAATATATAGCTTAATGAAAAACTTCAAGAACAGCATGTAGATTGCACATGACGATTACTGAATTTCTAGTATATATTGTGATATAGGATAAGCACGTCTAAAAAATTCTTCATAGATGATATAACATGCAACAACTGTAAGAAACGACTTGCCACACTTTTGGTCGAGGAAACATATTACATGTGCTTGTGACGATCTTGAATTGTACTTATCATATAACAGTCAATATGGGGAAGCAAATCATCAGCAAAGAAGAATGCAACATGTTCATGAGGCAAACCAAATATGACCTTGCGCGGAATATTTGTGATAGCTTCCAAATGGTTCCTCAGGTCTTTCAACTGGCATAGAGCCACATGGTGATGACTTGCACTTTCATCACTCATGCTTCTTTCCATTGCCCCTAAAGCAAGAACTGTTGATTCCAGAGTATAACGCATGTGCATGAGTTCAACATCTTGCATCCTACCCAGTTAGAATAAATCAGAAAACATAAGGTTATAAGGAAAATAGGAAAATAAGCAAAGAACAGCAAACCAGCATAAGAAGATTTATAATGTAAAGCCTCATGTACATAGATCATGCACCGACAGTGAACACATGCTAACAGCAAATCTTGCAAACACATGAGTAACACTATTTGCTTCGCTAGGAACAAAGAGACACGAAGAACATCCCAAAGCATTGAAAAGAATATGAATTTCATCAACCAGGGGACCACCAACAGCCAAAGGATAATTATTGTTGATTCTTGTTACTGCTACCAGAGAATCACTTTCCAAAAGACCAACTAAGAGACCAAGACGCAAGGCCTGAAACAGAGCTTCTCTTAAATGCATGAATATATAATAGGCTAATAGCATCAGTACCCTATTTTTATCCCACATTTTGAAGTGTAACAGAATACCGTAATATAAAATCCCCAGCATAGGTGTTGACTCATTTGAAAAATCCATGTAAAATAAGGTAACATTATTTATTAAGATTACTACAATCTATCTATCAATGCAATGCTCTCTTTCTTGATTACAAGTTAAGCAAATATCAGTACACATAAATGTCTAAGAGTCTATCAGTCGCATACAAAACTATGCTAGTTTATCCCAATGAATACAGAAGAACAAAAACTAAAATTAGCCCAATTCCTTAAAAAAATATGTAAGTCCAGTTCATAGTACCACGAATCACATTAAATAAGCAAAAGTGATACTTGTTAGGGGAAAACATAATTTGTCTTATTATGGGACAACACAAACAAATAAAAAATATAACCATGAACCACATCCTCTGACCCACTGCAGCATACACCAACAGCAAAACTGAAATGCATAACCAATAAAGAAAACAACTATCACTCATAGTGTGATAACATCTGTCGATCAAAGCTTTATTTTCCAAGCTTACTTGGATATGTCCAGACATTCATTCATAGACATAATATAAAAAGAACCAATCACCATTGTACAACATAATACATGTTTCATATGCAAACACACCTCTTCCAGGCTGCTACATCAGAAGCAATTGGCTGCATGGTAATCAGTTCAATAGCATCCTGAAATTTTATGCCTGGAACAACATCAAAGAGTACCTGCACGAAATGATATGATATTTCAACTCAAAAAGCCAATAAAAGAGATGTTTAGAACATAGGGATCAGCCTGCACTCAGAACTTAAATCCTTGGTACTTCAAAGAAATCACAAAAAGAAAGAATCATGCAGCTAGACAACTCCTCAATAAACTTTCTAAATTCCAAAAATTAACTAAGAGAGACATACCACAAAAGTAGAAATATTAAAATATGATAATGGAATTGATTAATCACTATGTCCTTTTCTTTTAAGCAATAGAAACTCATTCTAATATAACAAGACTACCATGCATTCAATAATAGAGCTGTTACTATAAGCTCAAATGTAGAGCACATGCGTGTACATACACACAAGTTGAATGAAACTTTACAACCAAAGAAATATGTTAGCTCATATAGAATTCATAATGATCAAAAGCATAAGCATATTCAAATTACTTTAATTTTGATTTTTATTGCAAACATATTTAAATGTACATTTCCCCAATTAAATAAACAATGAGCAATTCAGGTAGGCAGGCCAAAATCCATTGTCTTAGCTTTAGAGTAGATAAAACCTTACCCGAAGGGGACTTTGAGCAGAAAGTCTTTCCAACACAAAGTTTTCAACGAAAGGGTCTAACTGAATATTTTCACTTTCAATTGTTTTTTGTTCATTTCCAGACAACAGCAACGAGAATTTTGAATTCCATGATTGACCAGAATTGACATGAGCAACAAAAGAGGCAAGGTCAAGCTGATAACATAAGGAATTGCATAAATGTTCCACGCATGATATCTGCCAGAGAGAGAGGAAAACAGCTCTTTATCTAAAAACATTTTTATGCATAATATAACATAAACAACAGTTTTTAGACAGCAGAAAACTACCTCATCCGATTGATCTCCATAAAGAGAAGATTCTTCCAGACGATATAGTTGCGACTTACTCGTCCACAGAAGCTGCATTAATTTTCTACGCTCTGTTGTTTTACCAGACAATAGATCCCAACCCATGGCGGCTACCAATGGCCGAAGTCGAGGAAACAACATAAGAACCTACCATGTTTAAGGAAAATGAGATTTGTGAGATTAGAAGTACCAATGATTCAACATTATGACTCAAAAAAGTGGAAAACAAACATTCCATACTCACATATCTTATTTAAATATAAAACCGGACACATACATTGCTAGCTTCTTGAAGCTGCTCCCTCTTGACAGCAGACAGGGCAGTGTTCATGATGCATTCGAGCACATGCAATCCAGAAACACGAGCATAGTGGTACATGTCTCTCATGCATGAACTGACTGTCCCACTTAAAGATGATGACTTATCATTTAAATCTGTGTCAGGTGTCAACTCTGCAACATATTTTTGAAAACGCTCAAGTGGTGGTGGAATTTGATTGCTATCAAGAGCTCTATGTGTGTCAATCTCTTGAGAAAGCCACTCATCCTGAATAACCTGCAAAGACCACTTTTAAATGTCTCACCCAGATTTCAAGGTATAAAGAATTTAAATGGTATACTCAAACCTCTATAACAAATACTTAAGAATAATCTGATAGATGAAATCACATTATGTTGCAAACTGTAGCCATGTGATATTAGAATAACAAACAAAATTAGAACTAAACTAACCTAGAGGTAATTTGGAGACTTCATTAAATAATCCAAACCAGTCCCTCATGAAATAATTCAAATGACGACTGCATAAACTAGGATTAAAGTAAAGAAAGGGCTTTAATGCGTTAATTAAAATTGAGAATGCCGGACTTCTTATAACACAAAACATTTGTAAGATATAAAATACTTGGCAAAGTGTTATATGCGTCATAAGGAATCTAAAAAGATTCACTTCCATAAATTATCTAACAGGAAATTAAACTGTTAGAGACTATTGATGTCATGGCAGACTAAGAAACATTATCAGAATGAGCACTAAAGTAAAAAATTAAAAGAGTACCTGGATCATTTGAACAAGATGCCTGCAGTTAGATGAAAGAGCTTCTCTGTAAATCGATAACATTTTTCTTGCATCGCATGCCAGTAGTCTACAAATCCCTCCCTTTTTGCCAAGACCCTCTTGAGGAGATCTTCCATAACCATGCTATATGTAACATCAAAAAGGTATGCAAATAAATATCTAAGAGGAATGTATATACATTTACATCATTTTCAAACTACAAAGAAATGACATGAGAAAAAACATATTAGTACATTGATGTGGCATACATGCCCAAAACATTAACAGTTCTTTATGTTTGAGATATAGGCAGAAACAGGAACACAGGATATATGTCTGGGTTCCGCCTTTCTTCTATTAAGCAAGAGTGAACAGCAACATAAATATAAAAAAATAACTAAAGTGATACTTAGATTATAAGAGTAAGCATTTTAAGAATTTACAATCACAGACATATTTACAGCATTTTTCAGCTAAATACAACTCTCATCCTATCTTCAAGACCAAGTAAAATGGTGGATAAGAACACACGCAACACACAAACCATACATTGAAGGATATCTTCTTAACTATTCGGAAAGAACCAAGATAAACAGCATGAAGGAATAACTCATCTTGCACACCAAGTTAATAACTAAAATCAAAACTATACAGCCACCACAATAACATTATACCCACTTTGATGAAAGAATAAAAGAGTCAGTGAGATGTACCGATACTCAGCCTCCTCTACTCCGTAATCAAAGTGAAGAAAACGAATACGAGACACAGCTCCTTCCTCGTCACCCTCCTTCATACACTCCTTCATTGCATCCAAATGAGCTAATTGAACACTCTTCTGTATCAACCCAAGAACCCTTTTATCCTCATCCTCCTTCTCATCTCTTTCCACTATGGCACAACTCGAATCGAATCCCTCCCACCCTCTCACTTGCCTCTGTACATTCCAACTCAGCGCATCGAAAACATCCGCATACTCCAAAATCACTTTCCTCAAACACATCAATTCTCCTTCCTCAATCACCACATTCCCACCACCACCGCTATCAACATCTAAATTCTCACTTGTATCTACATCTGGCTTCAACCTCTTCACACCCAACTCCATAAACCTATCCAAAACCCTAACACACTCTCCAAATTCACCATTTCCGTCCCCCAATTCCTCAATCTTATCTAACAATTCCACTCTCTCGTTGAAACTCTCACTCTCGTTCAAAACATCCTTCTCCTTCTCCTTCTCCAAGCTATCCAAATCGATATCCTTTCGCGTTCTCTTCAATAGGCGGTCTATCAGCATCTGGATCAACAGCAAGAACTCCGCACGCAAACGTAAAGTATCGGGATCGAAACTCCATGCCGAAGAAGTGGGGTCGTCGAATTGTAAGAGCTCGAGAGTTGACAGAAACGTGAGGAGAGATGGAGACGGGCAGGAGGCTGACCAGAGGACGTCGTCGAACCTGCCGGAGTTGGAGACTATGGTTTGGAGGACTGCGAGAGCTAGGTCGGGGTTTCGAGTGCGAAGAGCGAGGAGAGTGGCTCGTAGCGGCTCGAATTGAGCTAGGTGGAGATGGTTCGCGGCCAGCCGCAAGAGGAGCTCGATTTCTTTGTCCATTGTTTGTATATGAATTACAATTGTGGAATCGATTGAACCATTTTCGTTTTGTGATTATTAAAATGAGCTGGTTCTGAGATTTTGAGTGAAGTGTGATTTGGTTGTGGAATCTTCTGTTGCTTCGATACAGTCTGGTGAAACAATCACCGGCAATGAAATCGAAAGCAGAGGGGTGCAGCTGCAAATCTGTCAAATTCGCGTTCGAAATTCGAATATTATTTTTAATTTAAATAAAAATTTTAAGTCTAGTTACAATCAATCCATATGTTTATGTGTAATAGCAATTATAAAGACAAATATGCATATTTTGCAGACAGGTCCGTACATGACATAAAAGGAGATATTGAATAACAAAATGAAATGGAAAACATACAAAATATATGCTTAAATTTATGCCATAATAATGTAGCATGTGAATTGTATCTAACATGTCACTCGCAAAACCATCTCATGATTTGTATGGTGTTGACAACTCATATGTCACGTTATTTGGGTATGAATTTGAACAAATATTACATATGTCAACAGATGTATATAGGTCAGGATAAAGATGCAGCTCAGCATGGTATCCAAATTCTCTAAGTAAACCCTAGCCTCCAAATCTCTAACCTGAAATGAAATGAAGGAGTACTACAAACCATGTGGGACCCCTAATCTTTCGTATCATCCCAAACGTACCACCGAAAAGGGATTTAGCTAGTTTTTTTTTTTTTAAGGGTTAATATTACTTAAATACATAATTAATAAACAAATTACATAAATAAAATATGTATATTAATACTAGTGTCATTTTAAAGATCTCAACGGGATTTTTCCAATTGTATATTTTTTAGGAATACATGTTGTTATAATTAAGTATGAGAGAGTTAAATTATGAGTTTTTTAGACACCGATACAGCACAACACATTTGAGAAAATTATGATATTAAGATAAACAAATTAACTTGGGAAAATTATGGCATTAAGATAAACACAAACTCAAGTTTCTTCAACAAACGAACAAATGGGTTGTATGAGAGACAGATTTATCTGCAGCTCCGGTACCGGTACGGTCGAAGAAACAGTTTTCCCTAAGCTAGATTGAAGAGAAATTTTATTCATATAGTATATGATTTTATTTGTTTGGTTCTTTTAATTGTTATTATTATTAAATGTTTGGATTTTGTTGTGAAAAATTGAATCGTAAAAAAATCAATAAAGTGCTGGTTTTGGTAGGGATTAATTATTACATGCTAGGATATGTAAATATGATTTTGAATTAATAAACAAAATATATTATAGATATATTAATATGGGATAATTGTTTGTTTATTTGTTGTGGGGATATTGCTTATATTTTATATAGTTGAGTATATGAGAGTTAAATTAGAAGTTTTTAAAAATTAAATTCATGAAAAGATAAAAAAAAAGTTTAACTAAATCAATGTGAACACTCGAAAACAAATGAGTTAAAAAATAAAAAAATAAATAAAAACATTTCCATAAATATCACCATCCGTGGAGATTCGTAAATCACAACACATGCACAAGTATTCACATTATGAGACTTTAAACATTTATGTCCACCTTTTCAAAAAAAAAAAAAAAAAAAACATTTATGTCCACATTTACGTTCAATTCATTTTACCGAGTTAATCCCATACGTACCACACAGACATGAGGTCAATCAATTAACTTGAATGGTGACTAACCATGACCAATGGAAAGAAAAAAATTACCATTGCAGTTGCTGACCGTTTTATGACCAACAATTGACTTGAAAAAATAAACTAAAAATAAATGAATAGAAAATTCCACCAAGGGTGGGCTCCACTGCTAGTTGACTCCTCCGCAAACTGCAGGTAGGAATAGCAATTAAACCCGAACCTGTGAGACCCGTTCGAACCCAACCCACTTAAAGAGGGTTTGGGTTGGGATAATTGAACCCGTGGACGGGTTTGTGTTTGAAAATTCAACCAGTCATGGGTTCGGGTTCGGATAAGGATAAAAAAAATCCATACCCAAACCCACGAACCCATTTAGCTATGAAATCCTAAAATATTAGGTTTTTGAAATCCTCTTCAAAATCCATATATCAATCTCTTGTTGTATCAAGATATTATTGATAGCTTGTGGTTTTCAGATCTCTTGTTAATTTGTGTTTGGATGATTTGTGTTCAAGATATATTCTTATAAAAAAAATTGGGTTTTATTTTTAAGATGCACATTATATCAGGTTTGATTTGTCACTTTAATGGGTTTGATTCGTCATTTTCTAATGGCTGTCCACAGTGGGTTGTTGAAGTTTCATTCATTTCTGATTTTATTATCTCATTTTGTGATTCTTACACGTTATTATTTAGTTAAGATTAAATTAGCTGTAGTTGGAATGGTGTAACATGTGATCTTGTTAATTTTCATATATTTTCTATTTTATAGATATTGTCATAAAATGTTTACAACACCGTCGACAGGAACACCCGCGTGTGCCACGTCACTGCCACACCCATCAATAAATATTCTGAAGTTCGCGGGTTCGTGGGTGGGTCTGGATGTTGCTTAAATCCACAGGTAAAACCCGAACCCAAACCTGCTACATTTTCGTGGGTTCGTGGGTGGGTTTAGATGTCATTTTCTTTCGTGGGTTTAGGTTTGGTTTTTCCCAAACCTGCCCGAATCCGGTTCATTGCCATTCCTAACTGCAAGAGGTCCCAACTCCCAAGCTTAATATTGGTTAAATGTACAGTATAATTAATAATAAATTAAATACGTATATCAATATTCATATTATTTTAAAGATTGCAACGAGATCTTTCCAACAGCATATGTTTTTGGAATACATATTGTTATACTTAAGTATGGGAGAATTAAATCAAGTGTTTTTTAGGCACAGCACAACACGACACGACAAACTTCATTTAGTGTGCTGAACTTAGTGTTTAATTATATTTACTATTTTTTTTATTTGTAAACTTGTTTTTGAGCCTTAATTTTAGTTGGGGCCTGCCACTATTGAACACAACAAATGTTGAGATCTCAAGTTTAAATATCGTCCACGTCAAGCATTAAAAAAAAAAAAAAAGTGTTTTTACTATTATCAATGCTATTTTATTTTACATATTTTTAAATATTAGTGTGTTATAAGTTATAACCAAGCCCCCGTTAAATGGAATCTCTAGCTCCACCACTACTTCTGCATGTCTCAAGTCACCATCACCCATCACCATCCTCTAGATCTCTAACCTCCTCTAAACCAACTCTAACGCGTTAGCACTCTATTTATATATAAACTGAGTTCAATATCATTCAAGTTTCAAACATGGAGTTTCTAATTGATTTGCATCTCCTTCTTCCTCCTCTCCTCAATATAGTTTTTCTGTGGATGGAATTGATTTTCAATTCATTATTCTTCAGCTTCCACTGTCCAAACTTCCTGTTATAATTCTTTCCATGCTTCTACTCATTTTATTCCTCCTTACATCCATTGAAACCAATATCATTGCCACCCCAATCTAGTTGCGTACTAGCCATTTCTCCACTTGGTTGAGTTTGCTAACCTTAGTGTCACTCATGCCACCATCTTTCTTTTTGTTGGAAATCTGAAATTTGTTCTTTAAAAAAAAATGGTTTTGGATCAAATTGATGGCCCATGGATTGATGTATGGATGGCCCAATGATTTAATTATGGCCCATTTTGTAACTTTGGTTATGTTATTTATGGTTTAATTATGGTTAAGTTATGATGTAACTATGGTTATGTTAGTTTAGTTTAATTTAAACTTATTGTACTATTTAGTTTCTTTAGATTGTTTTGGTATGTGTTAAGATTTACTTTTAGATTTTTCAGCTATTGTTGGCGGCTGTGCCAGTCCTTATGTCTGTAAATCACGTCTGGCAGGGTGCCAGTTCATTGTAGCACATCAACCGTTGGATGGCAATGATGTGCAATCTTATGGTTGCACATTGCTCTGTATTTTCTATATATACCCCCCTTCGGGCATTATATGTATGAATGTGTGTGTTTAGCCATCACCGAAAATGGCTAGAGATGTCAATATAAAAATGTTCTCAAAATTATGTTTCTCTTATGTTTCTTTTCTTTTAATTTATGATCATGTCTCTCTATTTATGTTTTCATGTAATGTTTTTCTGGTAATAGAGCAATGTTCTTTGTAATTTTCAATATGGAAAATTTTCATTTTTTGTCCACTGGTTTCAGATGTATGAAAATAGAAGTCTTCAACTTGCCTAGTTTCATACGTTTGAAACTAGTCAAGTAAGATATGTAAAACAATGTTTTTATTTACTTTTTCATATTTTCAACATGGTATCAGAGCCCCTTTCTTTTGGGACCTAAATTTCGTTTTATTGTTTTTCATGGATGTTCATGTTTCATGGTGAGCATGACTCAGAGGCATAACCCTTGGTAAGACTGACCCAATGAGGCAGCAATCCATGGAGAGCATGACCCAGAGGCATCACCCGTGATTTATGAACAGAATTTATGAATGGATGTTTATGTTCATGGTCTGTTTGTCCAAAAAAGACAGCAGCCATGTTATTGATGTTTTTTTTTTTAAAAAAAATGTTTTGTACTGATATAATTTTTTGGAAGAAACATATTTGCCAGCAAGTTCCTGCATGGAGAGCTCAAATTAAAAATTGAGGAGGAGTTGCTGGAGAAAAACAAAATTTTATATCAGCAATGTGCAAGAAACAAGTCGCACATTTATGAATTGTCTCATATAGTCAGCGACATGCAAGCAACAAGTCGCACATATGGCTCACCAATGGTCAGGGCATGCAAGCAACAAGTCGCACAAATAGCTTATGTGATGCATGTCAAAACGGAAATCTATTGATGGATGCTTTATGATTCCGATTTTTCCTCCAATGGTATCAAATGTGGATGTCTTTAAGAAAAATTTCAAGGAGTGTTGGAAATCTGAAATTTGTTCTTAAAAAAAAATGGTTTTTGATCAAATTGATGGCTCATGGATTGATGTATGGATGGCCCATTTTGTAACTTTGGTTATGTTATTTATGGTTTAATTATGATTAAGTTATGATGTAACTATGGTTATGTTAGTTTAGTTTAATTTAAACTTATTGTACTATTTAGTTTCTTTAGATTGCTTTGGTATGTGTTAAAATTTACTTTTAGATTTTTCAGCTATTGTTGGTGGCTGTGCCAGTCCTTATGTCTGTAAATCACATCTGGCAGGGTGCCAGTTCATTGTAGCACATCAACCGTTGGATGGCAATGATGTGCAATCTTATGGTCGCACATTGCTCTGTATTTTCTATATATACCCCCCTTCGGGCATTGTATGTATGAATGTGTGTGTTTAGCCATCACCGAAAATGGCTGGAGATGTCAATATAAAAATGTTCTCAAAATTATGTTTCTCTTATGTTTCTTTTCTTTTAATTTTTGATCATGTCTCTCTATTTATGTTTTCATGTAGTGTTTTTCTGGTAACAGAGCAATGTTCTTTGTAATTTTCAATATGGAAAATATTCATTTTTGTCCACTGGTTTCAGATGTATGAAAATAGAAGTCTTCAACTTGCCTAGTTTCATACGTTTGAAACCAGTCAAGTAAGATATGTAAAACAATGTTTTTATTTATTTTTTCATATTTTCAATACTTTTGGTATTCATTTTTATTTCTCACCACTTCATCTCCGTTACATGGTTTCTTATGGAGTGTGGTGAAGTGTTTATTCACCTGGATTCGTGGACTGTCATTTCCTACCATTTTCATCACCTTTTCCACCCAATAGAACCTACAACTTGATGAGCAGTAGAGTGCAACAGAAGATGAAGAAATTGAAGTCGTCATCGATAGTTAAAATTGAAATTGAAGTTCTTATTGTATATATATATATACAGTGCCGGCCCTAGGTTGGTGCACTAGGTGCACCCGCCCTGGGCCCAAGGCCCAATTTTTTTAAAAAAAATGAAAATCTGATTTTGTTATGCAAAAATGTTTTTTTTTTTTTTTAATAGTGGCAATATTAGCACCCCTCTCAAATCGTATGTACACCCCAAATTAATACTTTTTTTCAAATTTCCAATATTGACCTTATGTAGTATTATATAAATAATTAAGTAATTGTAAATACAATCTATTTATCATCTTGCTACGATATTTGATAACAAACATATATAATATCTTTTAATCGATATATTAACTGTTAATTGATTCAAACTTTAAATAATGATTATTTTCAATTTAAAATATTAAATAACTAATTAACTATTATTAAAAAAATTGAAAACCATTAAGTTTATTTAAAATAACTGAACTAAACTAAAATAAAATTAAAGAAAACAAAAGTGAAGAGGTGGGGCTCCTCCCAGAGTTATAAAGGATGGAACCGCACCTCCCTCGTGCTTTCAATTTTTTCTTATTTTAATTATATATATATATAGTTCTTATTTTAGTTGTTTTATTTTTTTATTTTTTATTGTGCTGTAATTTGTAATGTGTTTATATATAGTATTTAATAAAAAATTAAATAAAGGGATATATAGGTAATATGTGGGGTGTGTTTACGAACTTTAAAATATATATAACAAAGTGTACATACAATAAGGGGTGTATATACAGTTTATAAGGGGTACAAATTTCGTTACTCTTTTTCTATTGAAAATGCCCAAGCACTCCAGTAACTTGTTTTTAGTATCAAATGATGGGCCCATTTTTTCATTTCAGACCGGTCAAATATTTTGTTTTTAAAAAAAGCCCAAAAACCTTAGAAAACAATCATAATAAAAGTCCTCAAGCCCAAATGTGTATAAGAGTTCAGATAAAAAAAAAAAATAGTGACAATATTGGCATCCCTTAAAAATTGTATGTACATCCCTTTCGTAAGTTTACCCATAAATTTTTTTATATTTTTATTTTTTTAGTTTTGTTAATAAACCCCACTTAATACCAAAACTACCCTTTCTTTAATTCTATTGTATTATATTTTATAAATACACACCACCTACACCTATTTTGTTGTATAATCAATTTTATTATTTTATTTCTTTTTATTCCGATAAATAATTTCTAGGATCCTTAAAAAATTGTCCGAAAAAAAAAAAGTACAGCTCAATGACTAATGTGAATACAGTTTCAAACTTCGAGTTAACAATTAATCAATATTCAATATTATACAGGTGCACAACTCATGCTAAATCAAGCATGTATAAATAAAACATTTAAACACTTTTTATCTTGAAAAAAAATATATGTTTCCATACCTTTTTTTCAGGATTAAAGTATAATATCGGTGGTTTTCAAGATTAAAAAAAAAAAGAGTATATTATCGGTGGCTCTTTTGAGCTCTTCTTTATAATTCTAAAGTCGTACAGCTAGTTTTACAATTTGCTAAATTTAAGCTATAACATGCTATTAAATTTATTAAGCTAATACCGATAAAAAATAAAAAAAATAAAAAATCTATAGCATGTTTGAAAGAAAAAAAAAACATATATTATAATGATTTTGTTCTTCTAATGTAAATTAATTAAAACTTAAATTTTCTCTATAAACTTTATATGATTTTGATTCATTCTTCATTCTTTACAATCAATTTGTATTCCTCCTTAAAAGAAAAATATATTTGAAATTAGCATGTAAAAGAGAAGCTAGGGTTTAGGAAAATAGATTGGGTTTTTATGATATATGTGGATATGAAATGATTATTAGGAAATTTCTTGTTATTTTCAAAAAAAGAAACAAGAAACTTTTTTTTTTTGGACAAACCGAAATTGATTAATAATTATTGGTGGGTCATGGCCGTATTTGCAAACTATTCAGTCATTTTAGTAATTGTACTCGAGGGTAATATTTGATTTTCAAAAAAGATACTTTTTTTGGGGTGTATATACAGTTTTTAAGGGGTGCAAATATTGTCACTCTAAAAAAAATTCCAAAGCAAAGTCTTAACATTACAATTAAATCCAGACATATAAGAGTAAGTAAGTTTCAATTAATTAACAAAACTATTAACTATATAAGAGTTGATTGAAACAATAAAATTACTCTTATGCTGATTGAAAACAATAATTTATAACTAAAAAAAAAAAAAAAAAATCTAAACATTTGTAAAAAAAAAAAAAAATCCAAACATTTACACATAATCAAATTCAATGTAAATATTAAGAGTTCATTGAACTTAAAAAAGTCCAAACATTTGTATATAAAATAAAAAATAAAAAAAAATCCAAACATATGCACATAGTCAAATTCAGTTTCAAAAAGGTCAACTGTCATGACCTCGCCCTTCCGGTCCCGCCATCAACGGCTAGGCACCGGCGCTGAGCGCCATGAGGTGGGATGGGTACCATCGGTCAATACACACCATTGACCCAATAGTACCTATTATTTATCTTTTGGCCTCCCTCACTCTGGCTCGAACTTGGTACTTATACCAATCTTTGCCAAAGTGAGTACCATTGAGCTGATCAATGACCTTACCGGAATAAAATACTTATGTTTATTTCTATGCAATGATTCGCCAAACGAGATTCATAAAAAATGGGTTGATTGGGAGAGGGGAACATAATTGGGTTTATGGGATCTAATGACTCTAAGTCAACTCTTGTGTATGATTCTAGAATACGATTGACTTTAAGATACGAATAGTTTGAATCTAAGATATGAAGATATGAAGATATGAAGATATGAAGATATGAATAGTTGGTTTACGTTATGGAAGAAAGACATATATATATGATATTAGATATTGATGGTTATATATCAACTAAAGATATATCTAATCCGCCCTACTATTGTGAACTTAGATAGAGATTCCAATAGAAATTCTTCGGTTTCGTCTTTGCCTGTGAATTGAATGTGAATGAATAAAGCGATGAAATAAAGAAAACTAACGAACGAAGAATTAAAAAGGGTTTGGAAAGAAGAAATGGAAGAACAAAAGTCGTATGGATTCACAAAAATCCTGTGGATCGGAACTAAAAAAGAGATATCGAAGTAGCTTTTATGGTTTAATACTAATATTATTATTACTTCAATTCCGAGTTCTTAGTTATTTCGACTAGATGAATCTTAGCAATGGAATAATTAAGTCATAATTCATTGGATGATTGTATCATTAACTATTTCTTTATTTTAGTGCGATGAACTTATCATGAATCCACTAATTTCTGCCGCTTCTGTTATTGCCACTGGGTTGGCCGTTGGGCTTGCTTCTATTGGACCTGGAGTAGGTCAAGGTACTGCTGCGGGTCAAGCTGTAGAAGGTATCGCGAGACAACCCGAGGCGGAGGGAAAAATACGAGGGACTTTATTGCTTAGTCTGACTTTTATGGAAGCTTTAACAATTTATGGACTGGTTGTAGCATTAGCGCTTTTATCGATTCAATACATTTCTTATGTACCCATAGGTGCTATATTGGATTTGAATCCGATTTCGGATCAATCTATATTGATTTACTGCCTCCATTATGTTGTTGCTAGCAAATACCACTATTTTTGGTTTTGGATCTTCCAAATCATTCCCGCAGGAGATCCGAACCCACTTTTTTTTATGATCCTTCAATAAAAAGATTCATTCTCTTCATAAAAAAATAGGAGGTAGAACCAATAAATATTTATTTTTCGATTCATCCCTGGAGTTGAATACCTCATTCAAGAATAGTTTTTGATCCAATCCGTAGGAATCAATAGAAAAGGAAAATCCCTTATGATACACTAGATCCGGCTCGGTTATTGATAGAGTGAATAGATTTGCCATTTCTTGAAATCTCCCTTCTGATTCAAAATCATGGTGTAACATGTATTCCCCCCTGTTCCGGTCACGGAATAGATGAAATAAATGATTTTTGTTTAAGAATGAAATCTTATTGGAACTTTCCATATCCAGTTCATCCTTCGGAACCATATCACATCCCCGATCTGATGAAATAGGATGAATTGAGACGGTATTTTGTAAATACGTAATTATCTTGAATATATTAACTATTTCTTTATTTTTCGATCGCCTGGAAGGGACAAAAGAAACATCTTGTTCTTTCTTCAACAATTTCTGATCTCTAGTGGACCTCTCAGTAGGATTCGAACCCAGATGAAGTTCTGACCATCTGTCAGAGAAAAAAAGAACGAATGAATCTTGTAGGATTCCCAAGAAATTCTTTGATTTCTTTCGGAAGCAGATGCTTATTCATCTGCCTTTCACGTTCCGTGAATAGCCGGGACATTAAGGAATATCCAGAAAGGCATTTAGGGAATCAGTCTGATTCTATCTTTGTTCGTTCCGTTTGAAGAAAGGAAGGATCCCAAAGAATCGATATTTCTTTTAGTTGTTGAATCTCTCTTTGATCGATCAATGTGTGATATTCTGAATCCTCATTACTAAATGAATCGAAATGATCTCTGGATTGATCAGAAGATCCTTTCAATTGGCTAGAATCCGTTACTTGAACAAAACTAGATCTTGTGGTATCATATTGAATATTTGACGATACATTCCGTACCTTGCTAAAAAATCAATCCTTGTTTACCAACCACACATTGTCTAAGCAAATCCAATTCTCTCTCGATATCTTCCTCAAAAAATCCGATTCATGCGGATTCTTCCCCCAACTAACGAAGAGATCTTGGCGGAATTACCACATATGAAATTGAGCACAATTTTGCAAAGAAATAGCCCACTCGTTTCTCGAGAAGAGATGGGCAAAACGCTCAATATCATTTGATTGAATAGCTAACCCAGCTCCTTGTTGTTTGAAGAAACCCTCCACTTCAATTGGTATTTTTTCACGAAAAGCAAACATGAGATAACAATTTACACGGTGTGTGATTAAAAAAGAAAAAAAGAAAAAGAAAAATGCTTTCTAGAATGATTCCCATTTCATTCTAGATGCTTTCTAGAATAATTCTGGTAAGGTCATTGATCAACTCAATGGTACTCACTTTGGCAAAGATTGGTATAAGTACCAAGTTCGAGCCAGAGTGAGGGAGGCCAAAAGATAAATAATAGGTACTATTGGGTCAATGGTGTGTATTGACCGGTGGTACCCATCCCACCTCATGGCGCTCAGCGCTGGTGCCTGGCCGTTGATGGCGGGACCGGAAGGGCGGGGTCATGACATCAACTATTTGAAATATATTGGTTTGATGAGTATTAGGAATTTTGTATTTTGATTGAATGAAACCCAATTTAGAACAGTTTAAGACGGTTATCAAAGTAACAAAACATAAAGCAATTTTCGATATTGGCACTGCATAAACTATATGCTATGAAAAAACATATTATATATATTCGTACGGAATTAAACAAAGGGGCCCATTTTTAATTTTTCGCCCCATGCCTCCACAAGCTCAGGACCAGCCCTATGTAAATAGTACAGTTGAAATTGAAATATAGTTCTGATCAGTGGCGAAGCTAGAGATTTCATTTAACAGGTAACACACTGATATTTTAAAATGTAAAATAATAACAATAACACATGTAAAATAAAATAACAATATAATAATTATCTTATTTTTTTCACTTAGGGAATACGAGATTTGAACTTGAAACCTCAACATTTGTTGAGTTCAATGGTGGCAGGCCTCAATAAAATTAAGGCCCGAAAACAATTTTATAAAAAAAAAAAAAGAAAAAAAAAAAGAAGAAGTAAATACTAAATAAACAATCAGTTCAACACACTAAATAAAGTGTGTCATGTCGTGTCATGCAATGTCGTGTCATACCTAAAAAACTTCTAATTTAACTCTCTCATACCTAATTATAATAATATGTATTCCGAACAAATATAACGCTAGAAAAATCTCGATGAGATCTTTAAAATGACACTAATATATATATATATATATATATATATAATTTGTTTATTAATGATCTTGTAATTTGATATACATATTTAGTTTCACAATTCTTTGGCAGTAGAAATTGAATTCGGGTAATAATGTGACATACTTTTTATCTTTAGAATCACTGAAACCACCCTGAGATCTGCACACACACACAAACACAAGCAATTTTTAGGGATTAAAATATCAAAACCAAATGATCGATAATAACATAAACACATGATAATAATTAAATTGATCAGAAGAGAGATCTTTTGAAGAGTTAGATCATCTCAAGCAAGAGTAGGTTTCCTGATTTTCTTCAGGATTGTGAAATTGAGATGATCTCAACCAATTTTGTTGCTCTTACTCTTGATTTTCCTTGGAATGTTGAAATTCAGATAATCTTGAGCCAACAACTTTCGCACAAAGTCTTTTACGACCGACTTTGTCAATAATTATAGTTTCAAAGACTCATTGTCATTAGTGGTCTTTTCCATCTTCTTTACCGGTTGGTCAAAAGACTTGCCGTCGATCAACTTCAACTCTTCCAAACTCCTCGTCTCTTTCTTTTCTTCTTGAAACATTGAAACAATAAAAACATAATAGAAAGGAGTTACTCCATAAAAAAGCAAGAGCGTGAGTGAAGTAATAATTAGAGAAATGTAAATAAAGGAGAAATTTGACTCATTATGCATGCTCCTGGATTCGCTAGGGTCACATGCAAAAGTATGGATCCTTGAATACTTCAAAGCAAATACGATGAATTCCTATGTTTGTACCAAGGGGAAGTGAGTTTAGTTCAACATAGTAATTCATCATACTAATTTTCAACGTAAAATATAATTAGGGGCTAGAGAGTAATATATATATATATATATATATATATTATATATATATAGAGAGAGAGAGAGAGAGAGAGAGAGAGAGAGAGAGAGATGAGAGAGAGATGAGAGAGAGAGAGAGAGAGGAGAGAGAGAGAGAGAGAGAGAGAAATAAGAACTTTAATCGAGTCTTGATGTTCAAGATTCCAATATTAAAATGGACAGTGGTTCTCTCATAAGGGATCCCTTATTTTAATTTCGGTAAGGACCACCATAAAATCATATCGATTTGAATGAATTTTAATTTGAATTTTTTTATGGATGATAAGTTCGTTGAAATCGACCTATGAATAAAATTTCAAATTTTTTCAAGCACTTAAACCATTTTTACCGATTTTTTTAAATATGAAGGCATTAGAAAAATATGCGAAATATAGGAAATTCAAGAAAAATAGTTTTTGTGCTTGAAAAATTCTCAAATTTTATTCATAGGTAGATTTCAATTTACTTATCATCCACAAAAAAATTCAGATTAAAATTCATTCAAATCGATATGATTTCATGGTGGTCCTTACCGAAATTAAAATAAGGGATCCCTTATGAGAGAACCACTGTTAAAATGGATATCAACTTTTTTTTTAACTAAAGGGTAAGTTTGTGCAACTTTCTTGGGAAATGCCATTATAACATAACATAGTCAACTAAAAAACTAATAATAGTCAAAATGATACATAAAATAAGTAGGAAGCCAAGACAGACAAGTGTAGTGAGTGGCCCAAAATGAAATGAAATGGAAAACATACAAAATATATGCTCAAATTTATGCCATGATGATGTAACATGCGAATTGTATCTAACATATCACTCATAAAACTATCTCATGATTTGCATTGCGTTGATAACTCATATGTCACGTTATTTGAGCATAAGTTTGAACAAATATTTTTGGACAATCGAGGATTACTTAGATAAATGTTGTTGCGTAATTAAAAAAAAATGTTCAAATTTATCCCACATTTACCCTATTAATCAATACACTTTATATTTTTGTCCATAGTTGACCTAAATGGACCAAAGCACTCATAATGTGGACTTCAAATCAATTTATTTTAATTCAAGTTAAGAAAAAGAAAAAGAAAACACAATACCAAAATCGAAAGATTGTACGAGTAAAACTTTTCTGAAAATTTCGAGGATATATAATAAAGATCTACAACTAACCAATCGCTGCCTTGTTGTTTAAAGTTTGATAACAAAGACAATTTAATAAGTTAATTTGAAAACAATTTGACGAAAATCCAACAAGAAACTCCATATGTGATGAAGAACCAACACAATCTTTGTTTCTAGCTTTATATCTGTAGCAGTTTGGTCATCAACAACAAATTACATAAATAAGGTAAGCTTTCCATCTCTAACCCTATAATTTTTTTTTTAAATTTAAAAATTGCATAAGGTTTAGGGTTTTTGATTCAATTGGTTTTCTCAAATTTGAAATTAATTGAAATATGTATATCATTTACAAGTTTACATGAAATTCTTATATTAAAATATTTGATTTAGGTCGAAGTTTGAAGCTAGTTTTAAAAAGGAATTGATGAAAATATATCGTCCTAACAAGCTGGACCTAATGGTTTAGAGTGCTAGAAGAATCATATTAATATGCTCGATCAAACAGTCCAGCTTGCTAGACAAATAATTCAATGTACCGGACCAAATCACCAAATGGTTTAACATACAAGATGTAATGGTTCAATGTGCTCAACCAAATGGTCATGGTGACAACAATTTTAAAAATATGTAATTGCTAATGTTTATTTAGTCACTACAGTACAAGTTCGGAAAATAAATAAATAAATGGTGCTATAATATATTTAAGTTTTTTTAAATTTACCTTAAAGAAAACTTAGAATATGCCATATATGCATTTCAATGAAATCCAAAATCCGTTATTGTAATCACCCAATTAATTGAATTTTTTCTAACCCAACCATTTATCCAAACAGTAATGCTACACATCTCACTTATAATCCCATCATTTTTAGCCCAACACACGTGGCAGTTGAGGTGTCACTTGAGGAGTGGATAAACATTAATTGGTGAGTGAATACATGTGTAAGAGAGATAAGTATCAATTAATGTATGTCCACTCACAAAGTGACACTTCAGTTGCCACATGTGTTGGGATGAAAATGGTGGGATTGTAGGTGGGATGTTTAGCATTATTGTTATCCAAAACCCCTAAAACCTTTCTATCGTATTATAAATTATAATCGTAAAATTAGAATATTTAAACAATTGAATTCATTAACTATGTAATCTCACAATGAATGAATCTAAAATCACACCAACCGTTTTTTCTATATCGAATGACTATTCATTTATTATACGCTTACTGTAGATTATACAATTTGTGTCTTGTGATTATTTATTTATTATAAATTCTTAAAGACTAATTGCACAAACGTCCCCTCATTTTAGGTATAATTGCAAGTATATGGAACTATTACCCATAATTACACAAACGTCCCCTACAGTTAGTTGACTTCTATTAACTCTAACCGTTGACCACAATTTTAACCCACAATGACTAAAGTGCCCCTAGTTACCTATTTTATTATTTAAATTAACAATTAAAAAATGAAACAGAAAAGACAAAGAAAAAAAACCAATCATTTTTTTTTTCTCTTTCATTTTCTCAACCCCAAAACACAATCTAAAAATAAACTTAACAAACAAAAACCAAAACTCAATCCCAAACAACCAAAAATCAAATCCATAAATAAAAATCTAAATCCATCAATTCCACAACCAGTTAACAACATCCATTTAAAAATAAAAATAAAAAATTAGAACTTCAATGGTGGATTTTTATCTTTTTAGGTTGAAGTTCATTTTTTTTTTTTTTTTTTAAATGGATGTGGTTAATTGGTTGTTGAAGTTTATTTTTAATTATTAATTTAAATAATAAAATAGGTAACTAGGGGTACTTTAGTCATTATGGGTTAAAATTGTGGTCAATGGTTAGAGTTAACGGAAGTCAACTAACAGCAGGGGATGTTTGTGTAATTATGGGTAAAAGTTCCATATTCATGGCATTATGTCTAAAATTAGGGGAGTTTGTGTAATTAGTCTAATTCTTAATTCTCTCCAAGAATATTAATACGCTGTCAATTGGAGAAGGCTAGTATCGTCAAAACGGTGCGTATGCTGTTGATCCACGCGCGCGAGGCGGGAAAACAGGAACATGAAACAACCGTGGTGATTCTCAAAGTCCCAAAACGTATCGTTTTGGAAGACGGAGTAACGAGAGAGAGAGAGAGAGAGTCAAGATTCTACCAGGCGGTCCCTGAAATTAACCCTAGCAAAGCAAACCTAACCTAACCTAACCATGATCCAAGGTAAAAAACCATTTTAGGCGGGAAAATCCCAAAATTTTACCCTCTATTCTCCAATACATTTATTTTTCTGTCACTCCTGAGATTTCAAACGTCTTCAGTTATCTCTCTCTCTCTCTCTTTATAGAAATGGCCGGTGGCGATGGACGACGCCAAACGACGCAGTCTTCGAGCAATACCGGTGGAGAGACCAAGGCGGTCGTGGTGAAAGACGACTCAGTGGTGGCGTTGGACGAATCGTCTTCTCAATCGGAGGTTGATATGCTACGTGGACGATGGGAACTGGCTTCAGTTCTCAATTTCCTCAATGTAAGACCATTTTTTTTATAAAAAAAAAACTTGTTCTAGGCGTAACTTGAGTCGGTAATGCAGTGTTTTGCTTTAGTTGTTCAATGTTAGATTTAGAGGACGTGTACGTGATTTTGCTTTTCGGTAAATTTGGCTGGTTTTTTATTTTTGAAGACTTTTTTTTTCTTCCATAAAAATTGGTCTTTTGGTTATGATAATGAAGACCTCTGTTGATTTTACACGCACGTAAGAAGTCTCAAGGTTTACATGGCTTAAGAAATCGTGGGTTTTGCTTTTTTGTTGAGGAATCGTTGCTTATGCGAGAAGTTTCTGCAGGTTTTTGGTCCAGTTGTTGCGAAGGATTTGAAGTTTACACCCGAAGAGCTAGAGATGGGTCTTATTGAGCCTAATAGTTCTATTGCTCAGCTTCACATCATACTTTTGAAGGTTATTTCATTGTCATAACTTGCCTTTACAAATGTATTTTAATTTGATTAAATATCGTTATAAGGATCTTGCCGATCTCATGTATCGTAGAAACACAGTTCTTGCCACAAGTTTGGGTATGTTTGTTATACAGGATTATCTTGTTCATATTATACTTGATATAATATCAAGACATTTGCTGTGATTACTGGGTCCTTGATGCTTGTGTTAATGTTTGGATGCTTCCTTACTAGTGTTCTGCTTTTATTTTAATTTGTCTATTGATACGATTGGATGTATTAAACTTTTTGATGTTTCAAGTTATGATAGCTGAATACATTAGTTGATCTTATGTTCGTATTGAAAAAGTATACTGGTTCTCAAGTATGTGTAATCTTGCCAATTTTGTTGTATTTTTCTCAAGATTTAGGCTTCTCCATCACTTTTTAACTTTTTTTTTTTCTTTTGTATGATATGAAAACTTACAGGGGATACCACCTCTGAGCAAACAACTGAATGGTTCTGATGCATGGGTGACTGTACTTTGTAAGAAAATCGCTCTTTGGTGGCCATGGGTAAGCCATTTAGAATTGGTTGTTAGATTCTTGCCTTATTACTCTTTTATAACGTGTATCATTGGAATAATTTGCATGTTCATGTGCTATACAATTGTAGGTTGCTGAGGGGGAGTTGCCATTGACTGCAGCTAAAGGGTATTTATGACACTTTTCATTGCCTTAATATTACAGTACTTTTTTTTAAAATAAAAATAAAAATTATTTCTGTTTAGACTTTGACCACACTGGTTTTTTGCTGCCATTTCTCTTGCAGGGAGGAGATATCTAGATACAAAGAACTAGATCCAACATGTCGGTTACTGATTCTAAAAGCACTTTGTGAGATCCGAGCTGATGTAATTATTTTGCCTCTTTATAATTCATCAGTCTATCATTGCTGTGTTGATTATAAGTGGTGTTATTGATGCTTCTATAGAGTTTTCCTTATCAGTTGATCCTAGTTTGTTTTATTTTACTTATATAGCTGTATTGCTAATGTTATTTTCTTCAGTTGCAATTAGTCTGTTCATGTTTTTTACCCTGACTGTCATTTCTATTTGTTTACAGCAAGATGATGTCATATCGTACATTAATGATGCTCTAAAACATGGAACTGAGATTTCTTGTTTCCGCAAAGATAAGATAGGAGTAGATGGAAATGGAACTTCGTACTGGTAATTGTCAAACATGCTCTAGAATTTCATTCAATTTGTCACATGATTGGTGTTGACAATATCTAATTTGATGGTAGGTATGATGGAAATGCAATTTTTGGCTATAGACTGTACAGGGAAGTTAACAAGATCAAGTCAAAAACAAAATTGAAAGGAAAAGCTTGTTTAACTCCACCTGCTACCTGTTTACAATGGGAAACAATTGCGTCCAATCTCGAGGAATTCAACAAAATTGTGGTAAGGCAACAGTTCTATTTGTTGTGGTGTTAGATATTTTAATTCATTTCGTGTATTTCTGGTAACGGCAGGATGAACTTCAATCCAGCAAAGTTGCAGCAGAAGTTGCTGTTGGCAAAACTATTGCCAATGATGCTGTTCCTGTTGTTGAGAAATTCCATAAGGCAAGCCTAAAGTTTCCTTACGTCAATCTCGAGGCAGCATCATAGATTCATATTATTATGCTGTTCTAGTTCATTTATTGCTACCCACTAGTGACTAGTCCTGCATTTACTCTGATTGTATTTGATAGATTAAACAAAGATCATTGAAAAGAAAACAGAGGCAAGAGATGCTCCTGGTGAATGGTTTTAGAAACTCTTCTGTTGCTGGGATGACTCGTTCCTGTCGGACTCGTACTCCAATCAGTTACACATTCGGTATGATGCAAACCTTGTTTGTATAGCCTTCTTAATATGATTATGTAGAAACATTTTGTGGTAGAATTTCCTAATGTAATCATAAACTTGGATCTTACTTCACTTTATATGTGGTTTTGGCGGTGGCAGTCATTGCTGCACATGCTAGAAGGTTAGGTTCATATTAGTGACTTCACATGTAAAACTCTAATTGCACCAGATTCATTTGGTTCACTACTTTGTGTGAGAAGCTTGTTGCCTTGTTTAAAACTTTGAGTGTTAATTTCTTGGCTGTCGCCATTAAAGATCACTCAAAATTGTTTTTCATGAACTTATTGATTCCATACTGAGCATACCTGAAAATGAGGAAAAGAAAGAAGCAACTAAATTTAAGTGTTTTTTCAATGTCACTTATATGATTGTTTCTCACCTGTTTTGATATTGACATATATTTTTCATTATGCAATTATAAGTGTTGTTATTGATGCACCTATATTTTTATTGTTTATATAATGTGCAGATGATTATGACCGGGCCATTGATGAGGCTATAGCAATAACGAAGTAAGATGAATTTATTTTCTTTGCTAGTCTATAGAAAATATCTTTGTTATCTGTGTAGTTCTACAAGCTGTGTTTTGTGACATTTAGTCATTGTGATGTGCATAAATGTCCCTTGTTGAATAAGCTAGTTATTAAGATTTTTCAGCAGATTAATTGGGAAGGAAATATAACCAAGTTTTTCAAGTATTTGTCTGGGCAGTGGTTCTGACCCTAGAATGAGGCATAGGAATTACCTACTAAAATGGCACATTAGCATAATTGGTCATTAGTAAAGAATTATGGACTGCTTTTATTTAGTTACTGGTAAATCTTTTCTCAATCTGGCTTAGTTTACTTAATATTCAACTTTTTGCTGGTTGTCACTTTAATCTGCGGTTCAGGAAAGGTAAGACTATTAAAGAGCAAAAACTCGGGAAGAAGCAAGATGAGCAAGGGAAGATTACTTCTAATGGATTGAAAGACAGTTCAGATACAAATGATGACTCCACCGACAGTGATAGACTTCAGGAAGTTGGCAATGATGACGATGATGGAGATGATGACGGTGATTATAATGAAAATGGTAGTGAGTTAGGCAATTCTGATGAGGAAAGGAACAATGTTAGCAGGACTAATCATGCAGCAGTTGTGGTACCGAAGCATATGGGTTCACGTTGGAGTATAAGATTAGCTGGAGGTTCTAGCCATCCTGATATGGAAACCAGAAACTTGGGTACGAAAAATAGATTGAGGCAAAGACCAACTCGAAACTCTGCTCTTGACACTGTCGTGCCAGATTCAGAGTCAGACGGTGAAAAATCATTGGAACATACAAACAGCAAGACATCAGGAGATGAGAACTTGTCCATAGTTGCTGATTCAGAAGAGGAGATTAGTGACAGCTAAAATGGAACTAAATATTAATGTCAGTGCAAATGCTCAATGATTTTATGATAGAGCTAGGGAAATTTTGATTTACATGTTTTGTAAAAAGTGGTGTGGAAACATGTCTTCAGAATTGTTTCCGGGACCCATTTTATGTAAAAAGGTTCCCTTGTTTAGAGAATGTTATTATGTTTTTGACTTGTTTAAATATATATTTTGTGTACAGTTTATATAACAAATAAAAACTAAATACATACCGGTTCAGATCAATTAAAAACCTTTTTCGAATCCCGGACTTAACGAATGATGTAAAAAAAGCTTTTAATTAAACTTCCCAAAAAAAAAAAAAAAAAAAAAACATTAAAAATATTCTTAAAAATTATATATTTTCCTTCAATCTTATAATAAATTTTACTTTGATCTGCGTACACTTATCTTTCCAAATTGTTTGCAAGTTGCAACACAGACAACATCAGCATTTTCCTATAATACTTTGAAAATAGCCTTGGCATTTTAGATTATTATAAGGAGAGTAGTGTTGGGCACAAAGGAAAAAGGTCAACGATATATATATATATATATACAGTGGTTCTCTCATAAGGGATCCCTTATTTTAATTTCGGTAAGGACCACCATGAAATCATATCGATTTGAATGAATTTTAATCTGAATTTTTTTGTGAATGATAAATTCATTGAAATCTACCTATGAATAAAATTTGAGAATTTTTCAAGCACGAAAACTATTTTTACCGATTTTTTTTAAATACGAAGGCATTAGAAAAATAGGCGAAATATAGGAAATTCAAGAAAAATAGTTTTCGTGCTTGAAAAATTCTCAAATTAAATCTAATGACCCACACGTAAGGAACTGATATATTTTTATCAGTTCGAACTGATAATAGAAAGACTGTATAAGTAATCTACTCATCTTGCTTTGTTATTAATTTATTTAATATCAAAACTCCCTCACGACGATATATAGTGCCGTGAAAGTCTATTATATATATATATAATAAATCTAGTGGTCCACATTGAGTCAAAGTATGTAAATTTAGTGGTCCACATTCTTCGTCCTGATATATTTATTGTCAGAACGAACTGATAATAGAAAATCTATATAGCAGTCTTTTTATTGTCAGTTCATCCTAACAATAAATATATCGGGACGAAAAACGTGGACCACAGATTATGGAGAAATTTTGACAAGTGCATACACTTTGAGTCAAAGTATGTAAATCTAGTAGTCTACATTATTCGTCCTAATATATTTATTGTCAGGACGAACTGATAATAAAAAATATGTATATATGATATATGATTATTATTTTTGAAAAACGAATCACTACATTATTGATTTTTGTTTATTATATTTTCCTACCTTATCTCGACCTTTTTTAGTCCAAATTTTGGTGGTCACCGGCGAGAAAATGTCTACAGCTTACGTCAATTGAATTTTTTTTATTACTTTTTTCATAGGCAAATAGAATCAAGTCGGCGGATTTATTCTCAATATTAATACACAAAAATAGAAAGTCAATTTTATCCTCTTGTTTTTTTTAAAGGAAACTTTATTGTCATTTTTTTTACAACACTTACTATTTTGTCAAAATTTGATATCTAAATCTGCTTGTTTAAATAATATGGATCCTTAATTTCTTTGTATTAATTTTTTTTAATTGAAATAATTAGATTTTAGGGATGCCACATCATTTCGATTCTAAATTTAGACACTAAATTTAGATAAAGTATTATTATTATTATTATTATTATTACTAGTTTACGGACTGTACGATGCATAGGTCTTGATAAATAACAATTCTTCTTCTTTTGGGATGAATATTATAAGCCCAAAAAATATAGTTACATTTCTGTTCATTATGGAAAAAAAAAAAAAAAAAAAAAAAAAACACAATAAAATCTTCCTCAAGGACCTCAACTAGTATTTCAAGAGTTTCAATAATAATCATACATACTTGAAATTTGAACCATCGGTAACAGGAAACCAAATGTATTAGCATGCATGGATATGCCTTTAATAATAATGGATGCATGCATTCTTCAACAGGGAATGAATTTGATATCACAATTTTAATTATTAAATAGGAATTTGATCAATAAATTTAAGGCCACAGTTAATATTTTTTTTGAAAAAAGAAAGCAATAATAAATTAACATTTAAAACAACCGATTAATTCTAAACATGCAGCATCATTAACACCAATCTGTAATCAGGTGATTCAGTCAAAATTCTCAATTAGTAAAAAAATTTCAAATCTAAAGCAAAAGATCATTGAAAATATACCATGCCGATTAATTATTTAAGACGAACAATAATAATAACAATCGTGGAAGGTATATGGATGGTTTCTAAGAAATACATGCCTGAATACTCCAAGGATAGGTGGTCAGACTTCTCTTCATTTGCATCATCACTCACTTGGCTAGAATTACCTATAGAAGAAATATCACACAATTAAAAAAGAAAAACAAAATAAAATACAAGTAATGAACACACTCTTCAAAGAGGACATACTATAATACCATACCAGCAGTGGTGGTCCTATCTTTCTTAAACACTGCCTTCAACTTTCCCAGTTCTAATATACTAATGTGTTTGGTCGAATCCAGGTATATATAGGTCTCTTCACCGGTTTTTGGGTCAACAATCTTTACAAATGAAGTAAATATTATTACCTTAATATAAATAAAACATGCACTCCAAAACATATAATACAATATATTAAAACCACATCTAAATGCCTAGACAGCAACAACAACAACAACAACAACAACAAAAAAAAAAAAAAAAAAAAAAAAAAAAAAAAAAATAGTTACCTTTGTAGCCACCGAAATGATTTCATCTAGGTATTCAATATTATTGCATGAGTATTTATACAGGTACATGAGTCTTTTAAGATTCTTTTTCATTTAAAGTTAGTTTTATTTTTGAGATAAATATGGATGAACCATTGAATCCTATTGGTTATAAATGCTCTTAAAAAAAAATATGCACAGACTTAAACACTAACACAACTAAAATGAGTGCAATGTATCTTGTAAGTTCATGAATTTATTAAAACCCACATTTACTTTTGGTTTCGAATAATAAATGTAATAAAGTGTATTCAAAACATTTTATCTTTTCAAAGACTAATCATATATACAGAATTTCTATTATCAGTTTGTCTTGACAATAAATATATTATGACGAATAATGTGTACCACTAGATTTACATACTTTGACTCAAAATGTATGCACTTGTCAAAACTTCTCCATAATCTGTGGTCCACATTTTTCGTTCTGATATATTTATTGTCAATACGAACTAATAATAGAAAGACTAATCATATATATATATATATATATATATATATACAGTCTTTCTATTATCAGTTCGAACTGACAAAAGTTATATCAGTTCCTTGTATGTGGGCCACTGGAATTAAATACTTTGACTGACAAGTGCATACAACAAAGTCAAAGTATTTAAATCCAGTGGCCTACATGCAAGGAACTGATATAACTTTTGTTAGTTCGAACTGATAATAGAATTTCCGTATATATATATATATATATATATATATATATATAACACATTTATTATTCGAAACCAACTTGGCTCTTAATTTGGAATAATGGAATAAAAGCAGTAGTCATGGCTCTTTATCTCTTTAGTAAAAAAATATATTAATAATTAATTAATAAGAATATAAGTAACAATTTTTCTATTATCAGTTTGAACTGACAAAAGATATATCAGTTCCTTGCATGTGGGCTATTGAATTTAAATACTTTGACTTGGCTGCATGCACTTGTCAAAACATCTTTTAAATCTAATGACCCACACGTAAGGAACTGATATATTTTTATCAGTTCGAACTGATAATAGAAAGACTGTATAAGTAATCTACTCATCTTGCTTTGTTATTAATTTATTTAATATCAAAACTCCCTCACGACGATATATAGTGCCGTGAAAGTCTATTATATATATATATATAATAAATCTAGTGGTCCACATTGAGTCAAAGTATGTAAATTTAGTGGTCCACATTCTTCGTCTTGATATATTTATTGTCAGAACGAACTGATAATAGAAAATTTATATAGCAGTCTTTTTATTGTCAGTTCATCCTAACAATAAATATATCGGGACGAAGAACGTGGACCACAGATTATGGAGAAGTTTTGACAAGTGCATACACTTTGAGTCAAAGTATGTAAATCTAGTAGTCTACATTATTTGTCCTAATATATTTATTGCCAGGACGAACTGATAATAAAAAATATGTATATATGATATATGATTATTATTTTTGAAAAACGAATCACTACATTATTGATTTTTGTTTATTATATTTTCCTACCTTATCTCTACCTTTTTTAGTCCAAATTTTGGTGGTCACCGGCGAGAAAATGTCTACAGCTTACGTCAATTGAATTTTTTTTATTACTTTTTTCATAGGCAAATAGGATCAAGTCGGCGGATTTATTCTCAATATTCATAAGATTATTTTACCGCTATCGCCCACTATAAACGGCGCAAATTGAATCAAGATAGTAGGGTGGTCGAAGAATTCAAAGAAGCTCCCACCTTCGAGTTTTGGTATCGTAAATATTGTCTCATGTTTATCCATTAAATCGTATAGTATGGAAAGACATTTATAGTGATAGCTATATTTAAGGAATCAAAATTTATGTTTTAGAGATGATTTCGTTAGATCCCGACAGAGCAATGACAAAAAATTGATGTTATATATATATATATATATCAATCACGTTATGATCAGTATGCACTGATATAACTTCATCAATGTATTGCATGTGAGCCATCGATTATGGAGAAGCACTGACAATTGAATATACACTTAAGTCAAAGCATGTAAATCTAGTGGTCCACATACAACGCACTAATATAATTTCATCAGTGCGTTGGATGTGGACCATTAGATTTATATACTTTGACTCAAAGTGTCAAAACTTCTCTATAATCAGTGGTCCACATGCATCGGTACTGATGTAGTTACATCAGTGCGCATTGACCAGAACGGGACCATATATATAAAAACAAATTGAGGACTCATTATTTGTTTAAAGTGTGTTACATATTATCATTACTGCATCTGCAGTCATGATAGCACTATAAAAATCGCTTGATCACGATTACAATTTACAATCACAAACAGATAATAATAATCCAAGAATCAGATTGTTATTACAATATTGGGACATGCTAGCCTCTATATATATACAGTATATACAATTCACATCACTTGCAGAGTTATATATATATTTTTTCGTCTACTGAATGAGAGATTAAATTTTTATATTATCTTCACATCTCAAGAGCATATTAACAATCAATATGTGTCATTTTTAGTGTGTGTGAACATATAGAAATAGAAGCTCATCTTGATCAAGATCTCTGACAATGTCTTGGTCGGAAACAAGGTCGCCGTCACCGTTGTTGTTCCGGAGACATTCGAGCGGTGATCCCAAGAATTTTGCCTCCGTTTCCAGTAGTCTCTTGCCGGCGTTTGGAACCGTTGTTGATGAGAATCACTTGCAGCGCAAGAAATATGTCATTGCTCCATATGATTATAGATACCGGTATTTAAATTCCTGTCTCTCCTTCTATATATTTATTATTTCATATTTTCATGCAAAAACGAAGATATTTTTGACTTGTCTAGTTTGAAAAAAAATAGATAAATACTTCCTTTACAAATCAAGGAGAAATTCTTTAAAATGGTTTATGATAATTTTTCCAAATTTAAAGAGATTTATGATGCGTTTCATGAAATTTTGGATAAATTTAAAGGGTTGAGGAAATTTCTTTCTTATTTTTATTTATTTTTATTAAAGAATTAAAGAAGATTTATGTTATTGTATAATAATTTTCTAATCAAATCGGTCATCGTGAAATCTTTTTTGTAAGGATACAGAGTTACGGAAACAAAGCTAAACAATATAGAATTGTTATAAAGCTAATGTAACAGATTTGTTTAGCTTTGTAAATTAAGATATAGACAAATGGACTGTCTTAGAATCGTTCTAATTAGAGAAATTAAGACATTGTGATTGTATAGATTAAGATTATTTTTTTTAATAATAATTAAAAAAAATAAAAATTGTGAAATGTAAAATGAAGGTGGTGGCAGACATTTCTAGTGGTGCTGGTGGTGTACTCAGCATGGGCATCTCCATTTGAGTTAGCTTTCAGGAAATCAGCATCAGGCTCACTCATGGTCGTTGATTTGGTGGTTGATGCATTCTTTGCTGCTGATATTGTCCTAACTTTCTTTGTTGCATACTTGGACAAATCAACGTACCTCCTTGTTGCCGATCACGACAAGATCGCTACACGTTACGTGACAAGGCTATGGTTCACCATGGACGTGGCCTCAACTCTGCCATTTCAATTCATATACAGAATCTTAACTGGAAAAATGCAAACCGGAGATGTCTTCGGCTTCCTCAACTTGCTTCGCCTTTGGCGACTGAGACGTGTTAGTGAACTCTTTACAAGGTCATTCAATCTCTATAGTCTCAACACTTCCCTCTGATTGTGTATGTCAATGGCATGGCATGATCAAATTAATAGCAGTAAATAGTAATCCAACAACAATTTTTGGAGTACTAATATGAGCACTTGTTTTTTTAACACAGGCTTGAGAAAGACATACGCTTTAGCTACTTCATGACAAGATTAAGCAAATTGATCTGTGTAAGTACTCTACTTGCTTTGAACTATTCCTCCAAAAACCCGTAAAGTTAAATCAAATTTCGTAAACAATCTCATGGTTTCGAATTAGATAATAACCATCTTGTCGGCCTATGTTGTTAGGCCAAATGGGGTTCTATATAATTTTGAAGCCACGAGATTGTTTTTCGAATTTGATCAAAACCCCTCTTAAGGGGTTTTTCGAACAATTCTGCTCCTGCTCCTTGACGTTATAATTTCCGTCGCAGGTTACACTATTTGCAGTGCACTCAGCGGGATGCTTCTACTACTGGTTAGCGATACATCATCATAATTCGGAGAATACATGGATTGGATCTCAGGTTCATGATTTTAAGCACAGAAGCATATGGCTCGGCTACACCTATTCCATTTATTGGTCAATTGTCACCCTCACCACGGTCGGCTATGGTGACTTACATGCTGTTAACACTGGAGAGAAACTTTTTAACATGATTTACATGTTATTCAATATCGGTCTCACTGCTTATATCATCGGAAACATGACAAATCTCATTGTCCATAGCGCTGTCCGGACATTTTTCATGGTAATTTTTCCTTCTTCCGTGTTCCTATTATTCTGTACAATAAAAATTTCACTTACCTTGTTTTCTGATGGCTTCGAAGAGGGATGCCATCAATAAGATACTGCGATACGCGAGCAAGAATAGACTCCCAGAAGGATTGAAAGAGCAAATGTTGGCGCACATGCAACTCAAGTTCAAGACAGCTGAGTTACAACAAGATGAAGTGTTAGAAGACCTGCCCAAGGCAATAAGGTCCAGCATTTCCCAGCATCTTTTCCGTGAGACGGTCAAAAATGCTTATCTCTTCCAAGGAGTCTCCGATGACCTTATTGCACAATTAGTAAAACAATTCTCTTTGCTCTAATTAAAGATTTGATGTGATTTGATAATGAGAAAATGAAAATCGTGATGCAACAAACATCAACTACATAAAAAAAAAAATAAAAAAAATTAACAGTTGCTATAACAGTCTCTAATGGCATTTCTTCCTACAGGTTTCGGAGATGAAGGCAGAGTATTTTCCACCTAAAGTTGAAATCATTTTACAAAACGAGATACCAACAGATTTCTACGTATTAGTATCTGGAGCAGTGGTATGGCATCTCTCACTTCCTCACGCTTTATCCTATTTAATGCATGGATGCAGAATCTGAACTGTTTGAAAATGCAGGATGTGGTGGTATTCAAGAATGGATCAGAGCAGGTATGTTTCGGCACTTATCAATTAAGATTAGATCCTGGTTTTATTGCATTGTACATCCTATTCCAAAATGCATGTATCTATTCATGATAAAACGTGATAGGAAGAAATGTTTATATATGAATATGGTAAAATGGTAAAAGAACTACTATTATATATCCAAGCAGGTGAAAACAATCTCGTCCTCCAATAAAAACACTATTCTTTAGGAACTAATTATCTGATACAACAATTTCCTAGTATTCCAACATAAGATGAAAGAGAATTTTGTCTAAGATTACAGTTAACTGGAAGTTCACATGCACATATAAAGCTAACAAAAGAAGATACTGTAATTTGATTTCGTATTTATAGAGCAATGTTAGTAATTGTCATCAAGTAGAGCAAGATTCTCTCAAACCGATACATCAGTAAGATCAAAATGATAGCGGTCAGTAATCACTACTCTGAACTAAAAGTGTAATACCTGCATCTACACAACATCTGTTTTAAAGTCACTCTCCACTTGATGCTGTGACTGAAAACTATAGTATCAAATTCTGAAAAAGATAACACCTGACTGTTGATTGATTCAACTGTATGAATGCTCTAAACAGACGAACTCCCTACAAAACTGAGCACCTTCTGTCTTTGTACCCTATTGGCGACATCCTGTGACAGCAAATCAACAGAAAATTTCAGTAAATGAAGTGTAGGAAGCAAGACTATTCTTTTAAAGAACTTCCATCTCAGTTATCAAAATCTTTTACTGCAAAACATTAAAACCAGAATCATAAAATTAATTTTAAAATACTACAAAGCACTATCCATGCATGGAAGAGAAGAAAGATGCAAAATTATCAAAAGGAAAAATAGGATGATGAAGTAAGAGAATTCTTCTCTTGTTATTCCTTACAGTTATGAGAGAGAAAGATTTCTAAAGTCCTAAGAAATATATACAGGCAAGCTTAAATAATAAAGTTTAGGCAAAAGAAAAAAAGCTGTAACCCAACCAAATTTTAAACCAGTGACATCACAATAACATGCATATAATGTTTAAACTAACATCATACAAGTTTCCAGATTTTGTCAAAACTAGGATCTGCTGACATGGCAGGAGAGATCGGTGTAATGTTCAATATCCCACAACCTTTTACAGTGAGAACCAAGAGGCTCTCTCAGGTCATCCGGATTAGTCATAATCATTTAAAGCAAGTGCTGCAAGCAGATCACGATGATGGAAAGAAGATTATTTCCAACTATATTGGGGTATGGATTTTTCATATATCTGGTTACATTCACATTTTCAAAGAGTTGCACACCCTTAAATGCAGAAGTATTTGTACTCTTCTATCCTCAGTACTTGAAGAGCTTAAAACATGATATGCTAGAAGAATTGCCGTTTTTGACAGAGTTGCTCAGCGACATGAATATACAGGTATATCCTTGTCACCAACCAATGAAACCAGGATGTAGCAAACAACTGTACTTAATAAGGAAAAGAATCGACCTATTAGGCTGTAGAAGGGCAAGGTTTGCATTTTCAAACTGCAGAAAATATGATGACCCTAATAACTAAAATGATCCTAGTGTAAATATAAAATCTCTACTATTTGTAACAACTATGAATTGTTAATAGACACAAACATCCACCATTCCCACACAAAAAAAAAGTTCAGCCTTCAATAAAATTATCACAAATGGGACACGCGACATGCCAATTTTTATTAATGGATAGATTACACATTTATGCTAATGATAATCATCGTCTTCATTGCAGCTTACAGCACTGAATGAGGAGCCACAAAATCCTGAAGCATCAAACTCTCAACAAGATGCAGATGTAACAGGTAAAATCAATGCCTACGTAAATAATATTTTAAGGAATTTTACATGCAAATATAGGAGAACCAATGTGGGCAGAGAGGTAAGTGAGAAATTTAGAATATAGAAAGCATGTGCCCATTTGACAAAAAAACAATTGAGCAGACATTCGTAACCATAAGGATTCGAATGCATAGCACATAACTGCTGCAGTACAGACAATCTTGGCATATACATTCTTTTAATTTCCATTTCTTGTTAGTTTGTGTTTAATTTTGAGGGTGTGTATGTGTGTCCACGTCTATCACGATCTGTGGTGCAATAAGGGATCATGGAGGAGAGCAAATTGTCCCGTTAAAACCTACGTTTCCAGTTTTCCACCATAAAAACAGCTAGAAGAGAAACTTCAAACCCAAATCCTGATATGATCTTTTTGTGGTCATGACAACATGTTTATCTCCAATCAGTCCGCCCGACATCTAACCTGTGCCACATGGCACAATGACAAAGCCGATCTGTCAATTTTGGGGATATAAGCTTTTTCTTATAACATATTGTAGACTTCATTTGCATCTGTACATCCCCATCATTTTGCAGGAGTACCAGGAGTACCAGAACCTTCTAGTCCATCACTAAGCATAATGCCAATAAGGGTGATAATTCACGGACATCAACCAGATACAAATACAATGGAAGGTGACACAGTTGGAAAGCTTATACATCTGCCTGCCTCAATTGAGGACCTCTTCAAATTAGCAGGTATCAGAGTGTCCTATGATAAAGCTTATATTTCACTTCCAAGAAGACCCAGTCCACAATACAGGACTTGAAAATTTAATTCCAACAAACCTAACTCATTCTTGGTAAACACTAATATAAATCTATATCTCTTGTATGATTGTTTCAATTTTATAATATATAACAACTTGAATGGAATTATATATGATAAGTTACTCATCATTCTAGCAAAACTAAAGTCTTGAAACCTATGCAACTGGAAAATATAGAGAGCCCTAATTTTCATTTATTTATTTATTTTTCTTTTTATGTCTATTGATGCCTTACCATGAACTAATTTAGTTAAAAAGGCAATGGAAAACTAATTTGAGTTTGATGCAGAGAAAAAATTTGGCAAAAGAGGAAGCACAATTCTCATGGCTGATGGCTCACAAGTGGAAGAAATTGATGCTTTGAGAGAAAATGATCAATTGTATATCTTTTGAAAATTAAACAGATAAATGTCGGATTGTTTGTTTATCCAGTCCAATATGTCAATTGGTGATTATGAATGCATTGTAGAAATTTCCAAATGTCTAATATGTAATTAGAAAGAAAAAAAAATAGACATAAAGGAGAACAAATATCAATATATTTTGCTACGCATGTACGCACATATGTGCATCCACACATACAGTAAATCATGTAAGCCTTGTAAGGGAAAATAAACGAGCTTACAGCTTTAATTTCTATTGTTGAGCATCTCTAAAACAGCATATGCAGCTTTCTGAAATTGCTCCTTCTCTTCCTCCAAGAGTTTCTTCTTCTCCAGAACTGAGTTTTTGCACTTGTCTATCTCCTCCATAATTCCAGCTGAGTTCTGATCAACTTCACTGCAATTCTCATCAACAAGTCAAAATATAAACGTGATACACAATATTTACTCTGATCTGTCATTGATTAAAACTGTACTCCGATGATAACTCAAGAAGCTGGTTATATGTACATTAGAGTAAATAATGTATAATTTTGATTTAAATAACTTGAAAGTTCCTGATATGAAATTTAAGAAATTAAAATAAATAAAATAAAAACACTTCAATTCTACAGAAAAACAAAATCAATGACAATTCTAAAGAAAAACAAAATCGATGTTGATTATTGACCGACCTTATCATCTTAAGCATGTTTGTCATTGCCATCTGGACCTGTTGTGACATATCTGCACTCATAAAAACTAATTAAAAAGATAAACAACAAATAAAAAACATTTCGTATTTAAATTAATTTTAGCATCCAAAGCACAGTTCATATAATAATAATTTAATTTTAGCATAAAATCAGTTACCTATATAGAATTTTAACAGTCTTTCGCAGAATTCACACGATACGAACTTATTTACATATAATTAAACGTATATTTGTACGATTAGGATCTGAATATATTCATGATCTGATCAAATTCAATCGAATTATAAGCGATAATTCTCAGTGAAATTGTAAAGTATTTAAGCATAAAAACACGGTGTAATTTTGAACAAATGAAGAGGAAGTAGAGAAAATGAGAAACAAACCGTAAACGACGGAAGAGAGCTGGGAATCGGATTCTAATGACAGAGGTTGATCAATTTGAGCGTCGGACTGAGACGGTGAAGTCGCCATTTGTTTGTTGATTTTTCAAATATTTCTTCGCAGTGAGAGAGAGATAGAGAGAGAACCAGAAACTTCACAAATTCTGTTAGGGCGCGATTTTTGTGCGGGAATGTGAAATTTGAAATACCAGAAACGCCCCTCTTCGTCGGATCAGGTGATCAGAACTTGATATGTCACTCGGTGAGCGTGTGACCGATTTGCCCGATTGACACAGGTTTTTTTTTTTTTTTTTTTTTTTTTTTTTTTTTTTTTTCTCTACATTTTTTTTTTTCTTTAGTAAACACATTTCCCTGCCAACATAAGCGTAACTCAGCTAGTAGATGAACGAGTTTGTGGCTTGGGCAAATGACTCCCAATCCCAGGTCAGCAGTTTAAATCCTACAAATGGCGAAAGTTTTCAAAAAAATACCTGATCCCGAATTAATAGATATTATCAACAATAAAAAAAGTTGTCGATAAAAAATTTACCTGGTTCGAATCACCGCCACTGTATATAATATTAAAATAATAAAAATTTTATCAATTGTTATGACATACAATTTAAATGTAACATATATCAATCATGAAAACTCATCTTATATACCAAAAAATTTACCATTGCAATTAACTTATAAAGCTTTAAGCGTTGCTAAATATGTCAATGATGTTGGTAACTTGATGAAAATTGTATAAAATATTATGTGATCATGCAATAAGCCAATAATTAAAATCCTAGATTTACACCATTTGTTTTTTAACAATCATGGTTGATATTACAAGGCACGGTAACATTAAATTTTAATAAACAAAATAATAATAATAATAATAATAATAATAATAATGCCGACATCCAAAATATGCATTGGACCAAAAAATGCTTGGCGTATCCAAAATACATATAACAAGAAGCCCAAGGTTAGGCCTTGTTGTGTATGTCGACAAGCAAAATGACGGCAACTTATAAACCCAATACAAATGCTCTCTCATTGGACGACGTTGTTGTTGGGTCAACATTTTTCCTTAATGTTCAAATGTCCAATCTTGTCCTTCTCTCACAAAAAATTATTAAAGTGTCACCATTGATTACAGCAATTAGACTACAAAATTAGATTCGAAGATCTCATTATTATAAATTTATATATAATTATAAGTTAATTCCCTTACACGGGAGGAATTTTTGGGTACTTGTGGAGGTAGCAACAACCCATGTTAATTATTTTTTTTCTTTTTCTATGTTATTCGATATTAAATTAAATGGTTTTTATTTAATTTTATTATTTTAACGAAATATATATTTATATTTATGGGTAAATTACACTGAACTCCTTGAAGTTTGGGTGAAAGACAGTTAGATGGAAAAATTTTGTTATTCTACACTAACACCCATGTTTAACCATTGTAAGGTCCAAAATACCCTTAGGTATCAGTGTAAAAAAACTTTTATTTTTTATTCTTATACAAGGGCATTTTGGACCTTACAATAGTCAAATAAGGGTGTCAGTGTAGAATAATAAAAATTTTCCATCTACCTGTCTTTCAACCAAACCTCAAGGGTTACAGTGTAATTTACCCTATATTTATACATGAAATGACGTTTATTTACTCTTGTGTCTGGTTAAGAATAGATACGTATTAAAGTGCAAAATTCCAAACACGGGGTTGAGAGGACTAGTTCCACTTCTTTTTAGGGTCAACAAACAAGAAATTGTGTCTGATGTGGTTGGCGTTAGTGTTTTTCTCTTTTCCGCTTCCGGTGGTGACTCTGCTGCGCATTTCTAGGTGTCGTTTTGATGGTATACAATGCAATACATGGTCTATGAGTTTAATTGCAATATATGGATTTCATATTGGTAATGAACAGTTATGTGAGATAAGCTTAGTTTCTTTTTGTTTTAATTTTTAGGATTTTTTTTTTTTTTTTTCGAAATACAACTACTGTCGAGACCCAATGAGATTAATCAGACTCTACAAAAACGGTCCGGAATACTACTCCCACTATCGGGAAGAGGTTATATATGGACTACATCTCTTACAATCGGAGAGATGGCTACTCCCACAAACCGGGAGAAAACTCCCCACACATACTTGTAAAATACGTATGGTGAGACTTGAACCCCTAACCATTAGGTGTGGAAGGGAGGTGCACAACCATCTCTACTAAGAGGTGATGTGCTTAATTTTTAGGATTCAAATCACCTATCAAAAAATGGTGTATCAATATGTATTTAACCAATCAAATTGGGCTATGTATATATGTTTTTTTTTTTTTAATAATTAAATGTAAATGATTGTGTACACATGTTCCAATTTGATTAGTTAGATACAAATTGAAAATACTATTTTTTTACAGGTGATTTGAATCCTAATTTTTATACACAGTTTGATTGAAATTTGAAGACTATAAATTGATACAACAACTATACAATCATACATAGTAACTGAGCCTTATTTCCTGCGAGCACCAACATTGTTACTGTACATGCCAACAGGATAGTTCTTGACTTCTTTTCATGTTGTGTTTGCCTGTGACCCTAGCTTATCACCTAATAGGTTATGAGCATGCCGGAATTTATCGAAATCGAATATTATTTTTGTGTGGTTGGAATATTTATTCCCAAATACTACGACTTATTTTCACAATAGAGTAGTTTTTTAATATTGTTTTTGTTTTCTCTTGCAAAAAATTATTCCAATTGCAATTTGTGGAATGGTGTCGGAGGAAGGGGGAAAAATATAAAAGTAAAAAAACAAAAAGAAATCATACATTTCTACCACGTAAATTGGTGCAGAAAAGCAAAGCAAAAACTGTGAGGCTCTAAAGAACTTACTCGAATAATAAAATTAAATTAAATTGAAAAAAAAAAAGGCCACGTAGGCCCCATCAACGTGTGGTGGGCCCCACAGCTGGAGGAGGGTTGCAAACTTGGTAATTTGCAAAATTCGTAGTACGGAAAAGGTAAAAATCAAACCGTCTATGACCGGTCCGTTCTGAGGGAATCTTCCAATGACCACCGTTAGATTTTACCGAGATCGGGTAAAATAAGACGTACACGTGTCTGCTACTAAATTCGTACCTGTCAGCCCGAAATATATTAAAAAAAAAAGCTGAGTCTCCAAAAACGACAAAAAAGGGTAGAGTAAAAAAAAATTAAAGTGTTTTTTATTTATTTTTTATATATAATAAAAAAAGTTAATAGAGAGAGAAGAGAGTCTGAAATGATAACTTCGAGTTGGGTTATAACTCAGGTTAGGTTAACTAACTCTGATGATGTGGCACTTGTTAAGGACCCGGCAATTATTAGTTGACGGTTGCTTTCTTGGCGTTAACTGCCGTTGTGTGGCGCTATATTGTATTTGTAGGATGTCTTTACTCGCCGATTCCAAGGCTTGAATGATTTACCCCTTCTCGCATTTAGGTACTATAATACACTAATACCCTTTATAAGTTTTCTTAGTTAAACTTGGGTGCAACTGTGCAATGGATGCACCATACATCTACCCTTACGATATATTGCTACTTGTATCTCTTACCGTGATTATGTTACTTTTTTTTTTTTTAAATATATATAATTATTATAATAGGACTGTCGGGACTTATCGAGATCAACAACCCAGGAAGAAAACTCCTTACGCGTACTTATAATATGCGTATAGTGAGACTTGAACCCTTCTCCACTTATATTGAAAAGAAGTGCACTGCTAACTCTATTAAGAGGTGATGTGCTACTGTAATTATGTTATGTAGAATATGCAGGGTTTATTCCGATACACCTAAGATTTTTCATTGTTTCCCTAATAATAATTCCAAAAATTATTAGGTACGGATAATCTGACTAATAGATAAACAATCTCAAATCATCTATCGTCGTGCCTTCAAAATAATGTAAATTAATTGCACTTTCAACAACAATTTGACATGGTAGGTAAATATTTGACATTGTCAATTCTATGTTAGTCACAAAAATTCGACACAATGTTAGAATTTGACACGATTATAGTCGTAATATTTCATACAATATCTGAAATTCAACGGACTTCAACGTAAATTATGATATTATGCACATAAAAGCTACCATTGCACAAAAAATGGCATGGTAGTGAAATATTATAAAAATATTATTCATGTTAACAATTTACAATGCGGTGATTATTTTTATTGAGAAAGTAAACAACTCACTTTCTCAATAAAAATTAAAGAATTAATACAATTTTCTAAGGGTTAATATTAAAAACCTCCCCTCACCTTTGAACTATTATTGGATGTATAGTTACAAATGCTTTTATTTTAGAAACCTCCCCTATAAACAAATTTATTTGGTAAAAGTATGAGGGTATAATGGTCAATTCATACAATTGAAGTTTAAATAGAGATATTTTTGGATTTTTTTAACGGTCAAACTCAGTCAATACAAACGGGATGCTAACAGTGTTAGTCCATAGGGGAGGTTTCTAAAATAAAAGCATTTATAACTATACATCCAATAATAGTTCAAATGTGAGGGGAGGTTTATAATATTAACCCATTTTCTAATTAAAAACAAAAAAACAAATACATACAATTTTAAACAATAAAGATATGGTACGGTCGACATGTTTACAGGAAAATAAATTGTAGTATCATATAACACCATATTTATAAATAAATAAAAAATACTTTAAAGCATCGCATATAAAATGCAAGTACAAAATAAATTTAAAAAACACCTCTTTTTCTCTTGTTATTATTTTTATGTTGCTTTATATCATCGCTTTAGGGGACAAAAAATGAACAATGTCATAGACATAGTAGAAAGGTAAAGTATGTCAAATCGATGACTAACAATGATGAATGAAAATGATCGAAGCCGACCACGTGTTATCATGTTTAGTTGTATTATTATATATATATTTTTAAATATTACACTATTATATAAATTCGGGGTTTTTCGGAAAGAAGATGACTCGAACCCGTAACCTTGTGGTACATGTGTGAGGGGTTTACCTCCAAATCAACCTTATTTCGTCATGTTTAGTTGTATTAGTTAATTATTTTTTCCATTTTTATATCGACTCAAATCAGCCGTCAAAAAATGGTATCCCTATTTGCGTCTAAGAGCATCTCCAACGTATACACCATCCGCACCAAATACACCAAAAAAAATCTCCAACGTATATACCATCCACACCAAATATATATTTTTTGTTTTTTTCTGTTATGGTGTCACATTACCAGTTACTTTTTATAAAAATTATTAATTTAACCCTTTTACACTTAATTTTAACAATATGCATTCCCAAAAAATATACCGTTGGAAAGTCTCGTTGAGATCTTTAAAATGATACCCACTTTGATATACATATTTAATTTATTAAATTTAATTATTAATTAATACATTTAATTATAAATATGTATTGGGATAATATTTTGGAAAGATACTCTTTTGATGTAAAATTTGGTGTGATACATTGGAGATGAAAAAAAATTGGTGTAAGAAAGATGCTCTTTTTTGATGTTTTTAGTGTAATATTTGGTGTTTGGGTTGGAGATGCTCTAACCAACTAAATTGAAAATGTGTTACATTTAATTATTTTTTTTTAACTTCTTTTGTAAATGTAAACACATTTTCCAATTTAGTTAATTACAAAAAAAAAAAAAAAAAAAAAAAAAAAGGTCATCATTTCGAGACAGCCGACTTAAGTTTTTTTTATACCATCAATAACATGTGTTTTTTTTACTTTTTAGTTCCCAAACTCAAAAAGGATAGGATCTACTTCAGTCTAGCTTCAAATCTCACATAGTCACATCCAATATTTCTGATAAAAATGAAAGATAATAAACTTCTACACAATAAAACATGTAAAATCTAATTTAATGAATTTGATTTTGATCTGCAAAAGGCCAAAAGGGTATATTTAAGTGATATATATATATATATATATATATATATTATTGTAAATAAATTATTTTTAAATGATCGTTAATGAGTAAACGAAACAAAATTATGTTCAGATCAAGAAAAAAAGATTTCATTTAACTTTTGAATAATAAATAACATCCTAAATTGATTTTGCAAAATTAAGAAGACTAACAATTTTAGTTACCACCGAAGTATAAATATATTATTTCTTCTTAAATATACCACTTATTCATTCTCAAATATCAATATTATTCAAAGACAAAGCTTATAAGACCTATAATCTTATAATACTATTTAATGTAATGAAAATGATAGGTGCTATAACAACGAGCTATGGTGTGGTTGGTCACCACACCCCCAATGAGACGAATGGTTCGGGCACTATTCAAGTTCGAACCCCATTGGAAATACCTCGTGGCCAGGTTTTACTGACCTCCCGATCGTAGTGGGATCAGTTGCTGATCGGAGTGAAGAATACCTTGTGGTCTAACAAAAAAAAAAAAAACGATAGATGCTATCATCCTAATATTAATATTTAATACAACTCAACTTACGAAGTATTGAAAAAATAAATAAAAAATGTTATATGAGTTTTTTTTATAAAAAAATAAAAATAAAAACTAATTGTTTATATGAATTTTAAAAACGTTTATAAAAATGCAAAAAAGTTACTAATTAGTCACTTTATGACTATTAGGAAGAATAATTGTTAAACATCAGTTTATTCAAAAGCAATCTGGCAAAAGCAAATTATGAAAGCAAAAAGGGGGAACCAAAAAAAAAAAAAAAACAAATAAATAAATTCATTTTATTAATTTTATCTAGCTCAAACATCAAAGCTCATGAGAACAAAAATGAGTAATTAAATCAGTAGAAAATCTTGTATGAGTAATTAAATTAGTAGAAAATCTTGAATGCACCCGATACAATGCATCCATCCGATGGATGTATGTCCTGTAGTAAGAAAATCAATCAAATAAATTTCCACGTCACATGGCATGCACCAATTAATTATGATGCATCGCATTAGGTGTATGCAAGTTTTTCTCATCAAATTAGATATCAGTTGGTTGAGTGGCTTATGTTTCTTCTTCTATACTTGTGGTGCGGAATTCATTCACAACCATACATATATTTATAGAGTGTGTGGAGAGATTGTTTTCCGCTTTGTCTTGCGTTATACGAGTAAATATCTTCGGTATAGAAAATAAATTTTCAAGCTACATACGTAGGTAGTAATCAGTAGATTATCTACCTAGATTTTAGAAAATAATTTAGCTATCATACAAGAGTTGTGTAGTTGTAAATTTGCAAGGCTAAGTATGAAAGAGGGAGTTTTGTTTTATTTTATTTCTATTTTTAAAAAATTATAAAATCTTTAATTTTTATAAACCGTTCGATAGAAATCCAATGGCTAACATCTAACTCGGTAATATATAGTACTTGTACGGTAGTTGAGCCCCTTAAAATATAGAGGACTGCTAGGTGCACTCGCTTGGAACAGCGGCGAGTGAACTAGTCGTTTTCAAGTTGACATGTGTCCAATTGAGTGGCATTTTTGAAGTTAAAACAAAAAGAGTGAGTATTTATTAATGGCAGTTTTGTAATAAAGTTAAAATAAAAGGACACATGTCATCCTTATAGAAAACGAGTGTACAATCACGAGTGACTCTAGCATTATCCTATAAGATATACCATATAGAGGGTATTATAGTAATTTCATGTTTAAACCAATAGTACAGATTTAAAAACTCGCCGCGTAATTTACAGAGCGTGGAGCCGATTAATCTCACCTCGTCACAACCGCAGTTAAGAGCCGTGACCGTTGGTCGGTTTCGATGAAGAGAGAAAACGTTACTGGTCACCTTTGTCGTTTTGTGATGAGTCGATCAAAAAAAAAAAAAGAGGAAGGGTAAAAAAGTAACTGAGCCCAATTCCCCCTTTTCAGTGGGTCTTTTTTTGTTTTATTAAGATCCTCCCATTGCTTTCCCATTCCCATTTTCAATTTTCATCCAACACTATTTGCCACGTCACCCTTTGGTTAAAAACCTATTTTGACCATTTTTTTTTTTATTCATTGGATTTGGACCACATAATAAGCATTAAATCCATCACTAGTTATTTAGACCAAAATAAAAAAGTAAAACACTTTTTTAAATTCTTACATTTTGATTTACCATAAATAATTATAGATCACGGGATTTTCTTTTCCATTCTCAAAAATCAAATATGTTTATTAAATTAATTTTTATTTATTATAACTAATTATTTTTTTAAATTTCTTTTTAACAATATTCCTTAATTTATCTAATGCTAATTATTAGTAATTAATAATAGTTGTTTCAAAATTAAGGAATCTAAATGATAATTTGTCCGTACGACTGTACCTAATGATTAAGTCTATCAATCAACTTCTCCCAAATCATAAATTCGTACTAAAAAAAAAACCATAGTTGTTTTATAAAAAACAGTTTGAAACCACTATTAATTTTTTATTTTATTTTTTTTGACAATATCTATTGATTTGTGACCATGTATTTTTTTTTTTTTAAACTTTTGTTATTGGTAGGATTCGAGCCGCTAACTTGGAAGTTATTTACCAAAGTCCCAAACCCACCCATCTACCAATTGAGCTATGTCCATATTGGTAACCACTATCAATGTTAAAAGGTAAGGTTATATGTAGATTAATAAAAAGAAGTTAAAATGAAAATGAAAATGAAAATTCGTTACTGTTATTTAATTTTAATCTAGAAAACCAAATATAGCAAAAGAAAAATAAAAAATCAAAGAGTTTATAAAGAGTTAAGCAGAGCCAATAATGAAAAGGGGACCACATAGGTGGGTTTTTAATCTCTGAGATACTGACACAATAATAATTAATAATCAGAGAAAAGAAAATGAAAAAAGAAAATGAGAGAAGAAGGAGAAGAAGAAGACACAAGTAACTTGAATAATAAAAGTAGGTAAATGCGTACATACAAAAGTTTTAAAAGAGATTTCTGTGGGCTAAAACAGTATTGCATACGTATACATACAGAGAGAGAAAGAGAGAGAGAGTGTGTGTGTGTGGGGTGGAGGAGTATATCAGAAGCTCGTTTACTTCGCTGATTTTGAGGCAAGGAACAGAGAGAGAGAAAGAAGAAGGAAGAAGAGTAGAGCACAAGTTTCACCCACACACAAAAACAAGAGAGGAGCTGTGTTCGTTTCTTGTTTAAAACTTCAAACTTCAAACCATATATATTTATTTACTGCATTTGGGATTTTCTATTTGAAGTTTCTGGAGCTGACTGAGATATAGAGAGAGCTCAGGTGTGTGTGCTTTTCAATCTTCTTCTTCATTCATTCATTTTCTCTGTTTCAGTTTTCAGTGTGTTTGTTATCTCAGTGATTCACTTTTTGTGATTTCAAAACCAGGACTCTCTGTTTTTTTTTTTTTTTTTCCTCTTTCGGGTTTTTATTTTTATTTTTCTTCTAGTATTTGAGCTGGGGAAAAAAAATCAAAGTTGATTTTTTGATGACTTGATCATTATTTGTTTTGTGTTATTGAGATTTTCTCATCTGGGTATTTTCTGCTTTGATCATTTTCTTCATTATTTTTTTGATTTGTTCTCTCTTTGAATCCATTGATGGAAGCCAACTGTGTTCCTGCTATGCAAAGTTTGAATGCTCTATCAGATTTTTGTCTATACATTTTTGGGGATTTTGCCATGGAAACTTGTTTACTACTTTGCAACTGATTTGACATTTCCCTGTCATCTCAGACCTCTTTTAGTGCTACAACAATCTACTCCTTTTATCTGTATTAGGGATTTTTGGTACTGCAATCACATCATTAGACATTTTTTTCTTTTCTTTTAATTTTAAATCTCTAAAAGTAAATGTCATTTTTGCATACCAGAAGATGATTTGATCATGTTCTTTATTATTTTTGTCCAATGCAGCTCACTGATTCTAATTAATTACTAATTGTATGTTCATATCTATTGATTTTGATATAGACAGAAAAAGGAAGAACTTCTAAAGAGATTGCTTTTGAGATATAATGCTGAGGAAGAGGAACAGGTCAGTGGAAAAAGAACAACACATGGGTCATTTGAAAATGTCCATTGCTGGTTTTGAGACCAGTACTTTGTCTTCAGACAATCACAAAAACAACTCCTTTTTCAGTGTCCCTGGTCTGTTTGTTGGGTTGAGTCCTAAGGGTTTATCAGATTCTGATTCAGTGAGGAGTCCAACTTCTCCTCTTGATTTTAGAGTGTTTTCAAATCTAGGCAGCACTTTGAGGTCCCCAAAATCGCCCTGTAATGGGCAACAGAAGTGTTGGGATACTATCAAAGTTGGTCTTAGCATAATAGATTCTCTCAAAGATAATGATGATAAATTTTCTGGGAAAGTTCTGAGATCAGAGAGTAAGAACATTCTTTTTGGACCTCAGATGAGGACTAAAACACCAAATAGTCATGAAACCAATATCAATATCTATTCTTTTGTTGAGGCACCTAAATCTCTGCCTAAAAACTATGCAATTTTTCCTTATACCCAGATCAAATCTCCCTTGCATAAGGGTAACTCTGATGTTGTTTTTGAAATTGGAGAAACCCCGATTGCACCACCGGAGCTGCAATTTGGGAGAATCCGGTCTTGTTCTCTGGATTCCTGCAGATCAATTTCAGCTTCGGCTGGTTTTACTCCCCGTAGCTCCAATTTGAGTTACGAGAGTTCTGGTTTGGAAAATTTAGTTGGAGGAATCCCAAACTCAAACAATTTTGCACATATAAAGCCAAATTCAATGTCGGAACCTGTTGGTTCTGACACTGGATTCACAGAATCCCTCTCAGCTAGTGAGATTGAGCTTTCAGAAGAGTACACCCGTGTTATATCACACGGTCCCAACCCGAAAACAACTCATATATATGGGGACTGCGTTTTGGATTGTTGCACTAATTACTTGAGCTATTTCGATAAGAATGGCGTGAAGGAACTTGAAGGAGGAGTCACAAGCTCAAACACTCCTTATCCTTCTGATGATTTCTTGAGCTTCTGCCACTCTTGCAACAAAAAATTGGAGGGCAAAGATATATACATATACAGGTATGCCTCTATCATAGCACCGATAGTTTCTTTATTTTTTGTAGTGCACCTTTTTGTATAGGGTTTAATATGAAAGATTTGGTTCCATTGATTTCTTTGCAGAGGTGAGAAAGCATTTTGCAGTCTGGATTGTCGCTCTGAGCAGATTTTGATTGATGAGAAATTGGAGAAAACCAAAACCAAGTCTTGTGAAAACTCATTCCCAACAGATGAAGATGATGAGGATGAAGATGATGAAGATGAAGAGTTTTCAGAAGCTAGCATCGTTTGCACAACATAAAAGAGTACTATTCTCCAATAACCACCATGTCCATGATTGATGAACTGTTCAAGGGTTGACGCTTTGATCATCTGTCTATAAAGAGCTGTTTATGTTCATCATCTATTAGCAGCCATGGATGATCGTTTTGTACATTCGTTTACCAGTTATGTTTCAACTTTCATGGCCTTGGTGGATATTGGCTCGTACTTGTTTAGTTTTACTATCCATAATTCAGACATAAATATATATATTTTCAGACTTTAATCGTTAAAACTCCTATTAGAAGGGTAGAAGCCTATTGTTATGGCTCCCCATTTTTATTTTACCTTAATTTTGAATTACCTCTAATGCGGCAAGTCTTGAATGTATAAGCCTGCAACTTTTGACAAATTTTTGATCTTTTATAAAGTCCTATATTATAATTCCTCTTTTCTTCCATTGTCTCCTTGATCTTTAACATGTGCTTAAGAGTTTGAATGAAAATGAGAAGAAATTGAACTTGTTTGGGAGGTGCTTGCTAACTTGTTCCTTTGGTGACAATGATGTTCAAATTTCTGTTCAACTTGGATTAGATTTGTGGAGATTTAAAAGTCTTCAAAGACAAGGCACCCTTTTTCTTGATCTGAATTCTTTAGAGATGTTTTTAAAGTTATTTATTATTTGGGTTTGGTGAAGACACTTTGAATTAATTCATCATAAACAACTCTGTTTAGTTCAATCATAGTTTCTTCTTTTCTCACAGCTTTGTCATCACCAGCTTTTGCATATAATATGTGAAAGCACCACAGAGGCCAGAGCTGCTGCCTCTGCAACTTGTACTGACTGGTTCACTACTTCAGTCTTTATGAATTTTATAATTGCCATATTCTGAAAATTTCAGTATGTGTGTGTGTGTGAGTGCTCTTCAGACGCTAATGTCTAATATATTCAAAGTATCAATGACCTCAACAACCAAAAACCTCCATTAATGAAGGAAAATTTGCTGTCGTTTCTTCATTTTTGCTTAGTAAAGGTTAATTGGCTTGTTTTCTTGACTTGTCCCTTCTCTCATGTGCAATTATTACGTCGGTCCGGACATGTATTTTTCTTCTTCAATTAGAGTAAACAACTTGCATGCCTTTTTCGATGCATCTTCATTTTCAATACATATCAAGGTAGGGCAGTTCCAACAACAAGTATTTATAATGTAAAAAGAGCCATGGACCCAAATGCCTTTATTGTTTCCATAGATTTTCAACAAAATGAGCTCCTTCTGGGTTACATTTCTGCTCTGCACTTGCATTGCATTTGATCATAAGAGTTAAATAATTTCTCAAATTCCAAGTTATCTTGCAATTTTATCAGGGAGTTTTGAAGAAACCCCATCAACATCAATCCAAATGGTGTGGATCTGAAATCTGAATAATCTGTGAGTACACTTCTGGCCTCACATTTTCCAAGCCTCATTAAAATCTGGTATTATTATTCATCATTGTTCACAAACCTCAACATATATGCCACCGCCCACCGACAAATATAATACGTCCAAAGATTATCATCTGCCCTGAAAAAGATTTAAAAGCCTTTATCATTAACATACCAGCGAGATTACTATATAGTTTTTATATATTTGGGTACCATTTTCAGCCTCAGGTTTTCGAAACCATTAAACATATTTGACATTATATTCTGTTGAATAATAAAAAAATAATATATATATATATATAGACATCAATGATACAAGAAAGGTTGTTGTAGTAGCTTTCGTGAAAAGGACTTGTATGCATTTAATCAGGCCAATGTTTTGGCAAAGCAAAAGCAAAAGAAAAGACGAAGAGTGCTAGTCCAAGAACGTCTCTCTCAAATCCAATTGAAGATCAAACGGGCAATTATGATAATATTTCACAGTAAAAATTAAATAAAAAAAAAAAAAATACAGCTTCCTATGGGCTGAGGGTGTTTAGGAATCGTGATATGTAGAAAGAAGACAAGGAAAAACAAACGAGGAATTGGTTTAATCATGACAAAAGTCTTCCAAAACAAACAACAGTTTTGCCTTGGTATACTTGCAACTTGCAATATCAAACCAGACCAGAGATGACTTAGTCAGAGACACAGAGACCCTTGTTTAACTATCAATATATGCATCAATTTTGTTATGAGCTGCTTCAATTTCAAACACGTCAGCCTTGGACGATGACGTGCCCGGACACGTCATTCACAGGAGCTCACATCAGCATTTGAGTTTGACTGGAGTGAAATTTCACGCAGGAAACAGATTAAAAAAAAAAAAAAAAAGTCTTTCAGAGGATCTAGCCATGAATGGATTTCGACTGCTTGTTCGTTTTCTCGAGAAAGTGATGAAGAAAGCACAGGCAAATTTGTAACAATTGGGTTGGGTCGGGTCGGTTGTAAACCGAAACCTATGATTCGTAGTTTAATAAATTGGATCCGACTGGTAGGCCTGTTGGTCTTTTGGGCATTAAATGGTTGAGTGGCTATATTTACACCCCTCAAAATTTATATATGCACCCCAAATCATTATATTTTAAAAATTCCAATATTACCCTTAGATAAAACTATTTAAATGATTAATATAAATATTACATTTTAGATATTTTAATAAATATTAATATTAGTTACACATAATTTTTTTTTTTACTTCTTTTGATTAAATTAGTTTTTGTTTATTAATTAAGATTTAAATAGTGATTATTTTAAATTATAAATATTAAGTAACTATTATATATAAAAAATTAAGAAGAGAAAATCATTGAGGTTTTTTTATTTTTTATTTTAAGTACATTGAAGTTAATTAAAAAAATAAACTAATATATAAAATTAAAAATTAAAAAAATTGAAGCTTATAACAAAATAACAAATATCGGCCAAGTCTTCGACAAGACGACAACCCAGTGAAAATGAATTTAATGAATGCCATAACCATTGATGAAAAAAACTTTTGTAGAACATCCCTTCTAAATAGAGAATAAAAGAAAGGAAAATACAGGTAAAAGAAAATGCTCCATGTGTCCATCTCTAGGTTTTACAGAGAATCAGGGATCGAAGATTGTCACCCAATCCAAATTTTCAGGATTCTACCCATGGATTTCACTCGTTTGCTTGATAGCCAAAACTCTAGAATAAGCGTGAATCATTCAGTGACCAAATGGAAATTAATCATAAATACTTCTTGTGGGCAACCTTCTTTGAGTTGATTTTCCACGAGCGAGTTCCAAATTTTGATTTCTGACTTGTGGGTTCGGCTGATGAATTCATGAGCATAATCAAAACTTTTGATATAAACCAAGAACTGAAGATAGCTATTTGGTGTTATAAATTAGATTAGATGTGGTTAGGTGAGAATTATTTGATGCAGCAATTTGAAACATGTTCACAAAAATAACTCAAGAACCCCGACTTCTGGTTAGATACAAAAAAAATAAAATTACAACACTGATTCCTATCAAGAAACAACTACCACGACGAAGAAAAGAAAGTAGACACTACCGATGAGTTCAAAGGGAAGCCACCGTGGGTAGTAGAGGTGGTGCAATTTACAAGTTTTGCATAATGGAAAATAAGTACAAAGATGAAATAACAGATAACAGATGAAAATAAATACAAAAAGGAAGTTGAACAGAGAAGGCTAGATAGTACCCAACGACAACATGCAGGCTGTGGACACCTCTATCACGAAAGGAAAGGGCTCATGTGGTTTAAAAAGGTTCATTAAACCAATGCAAGAGTATTCGACACCATCGATAACATTACCAGTTTTGTCACAACGGCCACTTGCTCAGCCCCTTGTTCGGCGAGTGTTGTAGGATTTGCAATTCTGGCATTTCTGAGCAACAACATGGTACTTAACGTTTGAGGTTTTTCCGCAATCATTGCAAAGTATCCAAACCTGTTCAATATTGCTACCATTGAGAAAATTTACAAAAAGCCAACATGAACATATATACAAATATGAGAGAGAGAAGATGTGAGAGAGACCGTCTTATTTGAATAAGCTTCTGGCATTGGTGTAGCTGCGATCTCCATGTCATATTTCTCCCAGACCTTCGACATGTCACAGACTGACTTCAAGCAGAGGGGGCAAGCATATCTGTCGCAATAAATAACACACATGAATAAGTTCAAACACTAAATGGTGGGTTAGAAATACAAGGAAATATGAAATGAGCTGCCAGGATGATACTAACTGATAATGTTCCGTCATGTCCTTCAAACAGTTTTTGTGAATGGTGTGTCCACACAGCATGACAATTACATCATTCCTTGATTCAAATAAATACTGCAGATAAACAATGTTCAATATGCTTGCGGTTAGACATCCATAGAGTGAACCATTATAATGACCTTCTTTCCGTACTAACGGAAAAGTATTCATGAAGTTACAGCAAGTTACCTCACAGCAAACGGGGCAGTCATGATGCATTGCACCTTCTATACACGGGTGGCTGTTTTTCGGTAGAATCGAGTAGCAGCAACCTTTATCACAACAACAAAAACAACAAAAAGTCACATAACTACTGAAAGCACCCAACTTCAACAATATCAGTAAAGGATGATGAGAAAATGTATAGCTTACCACACTTAAAGCAATGGAAGAAATTCTCACATCCACCGATCCTGTAAGAAAGCACATCACAATTTCAGGTTTAGCAAGCATAGAGAGAGAAAACGAAAGGAAGGTGGTAAGTTTTAAAGATAAATTCTCCAAATGCATATGTCTTAAACATGTGCAAAATAAAGATGTCAACAAACATACCTGCAAATCCCACAGCCATCGCAATGGTACTGCTTCTTAGATGTCTGCACCACAACAAAAGCAAAGATCAGCCTGTTGTGCAAACAGTAGACTAGAAAAGGGATCATGAGCTTGGACAACTACTAGAAAGAAACTAGCAAACAAAAACAACCCAGCATTCTTCACATGCCGATACCATTCAGCCAATCAGGTAACCAACATTCACACTGGAGTTCTAACGGTCAATATCCCAAATTGGGTAAACATAAGATGGAGAGATGAAGGTGTGGGGATGGGGGTGATCAGGGTGGTTATAACAAAAAAACTAAAACTAAAACTAAAACTAAACGATAAAGTACCCACGTCATCATCAAACAGCTTGCAAGTCTCACAGAAGTATTCTGCCATGCATACACCGCAATTAACACAAACTTGCTGAACCTGGTAATAGCAGCAAACGATATATTAGAAACAGGAATCGATACACCACTATACCTCAAGTCCTCAATGCAAAGTGATCCAAATAAGAGAAATAAAGATGTGCATTCAACTCGCTACAGTGCAAAGCGCTTTTCTACCACCGACTAAATTAAAGAAGTATTCAAACATTGGTGCATGGTGTTGCACTAGCAAGTCCACAAAGTGTAAGAAGTTTAAAAGTTTGTAGAATCCCTGCTTTGCTAGTAGGGATCCCATTCACAATAAAACACTCAAAACAAAATCAATGCAATGAATAAAACCTGGACTCACCTGTTGTTCAGTGCCACAAAGGGAACATATCACCTGGAATATATAAAAAGAAATCGACAGCAGCACACCATGTCAGCAATAATGAGTAAAACACTCTGTCAAGAATTCAAAGCAATGACGGCAGAAAATGGGAAGAGGTAGTGAATATATTAACCTGTTTGACTTGATGGCGAGGAATGCCATGTCTTAGCTTCTGATCAACACTAATACTATTCTGCACAACAAAAAATGATCCATTAATATCTAGTTATTGAGAAAAACGGTAATAAAGTGCAAATTCTGTATAATTAAGTAAATCACTCATTACATACAATAGTTTCTATAGATGAGTAGATAAACTGCCAACATTGCAAAAGCATTGAGAGGTACACAGATAACTCACCATTGCTTCATTATGACAATGGCGACAATCAAAGATCTTGTTGCAACAAGGAGCTCTAATGCGGCACCTTCGTCGATAATGCGGGCATCTGTAACAAAAACAATCATGTTAACCAGGCAATAATGGAGGAAACCAAAATTAAAATTGAAAGGAAAAAGAAGATAGCATTACCCATACTCCATAAACCCTTTCTTTAGCAATTCAGTTCTACTCATATTCTCTGTTGATTCTTCTGTTTCCCCACATTCTATATTTCCCCACTGAGGGTGTGAATTCACTACCTCGGATTTCTTCCCTTTGCAGGATATGTTCTTCGACTCATATTGTTGATGGTCGGCTTGATTGGCTGCCAATTCCGCCATTGAAAAAACCATGCTGAGACAAGATTATAGCTGAAGCTGGCAAAAAACCTAGAGCACCTGCATATATGGACATATTTAGCAAGGATTCTAAAACTTCAGTAATATCTAGCGCCCAAACAAGCCAAGCAAACACTCCATGGCATTGTTGCTTTCTTCTATACTGTTGCAGATCAATTGAAATCAGCAACAACAAAATCCAAGGTTGAACAGCTCCAATCATCAGCACTCCATGGAGAGGGGTTCATCAAAAAAAGCAGATATATTAGAATTCCATCTAAAACTACAAGGCAGCATTGAGAATCTCCGAAGCCTCCAGCAGTGAATGAGCAATAGCATTTGCATGATTCCTTGAGGTCCCGGAACCATATCCAAATATACTGGTAATGACCAGTAGAAGTCCAAACCTATTGTAAAGCAATATAGCACACAATCAAATGCGTTCTAAGATATATTATAAAGATAGGAGAAAGAGTGTGAGTTTGCAGAAATGTGCTGTCTTGATTATCCATCAAGGACAGCCCTACCTCCACTTGCAACTATGCATCAAGTCTCCTCTGAGATCTGAACTTACCAAATTATTTATATCATCACGACATGAAAGGTATCTCTTCACTGAATTTATCCCATTAGATCCTAGACAGATCTTTCAATAATTATTAGCAGGATTTTGTATTACTAAGAGAATGGCGTACTTAATGCCTAGACCAAGGGGACATGGACCAATTTCTGCTGATTGAAAACTATGTCTTTTCTTATCCAACTAGTGGAGATCCCATACTTTCACTGACATGATGTGCCAGTTTTAACAGATTCCAGTAACAACAGATTTTAGAAGGGGAAAAAGACCTAAGAAGCATGCTGAGGATGAAATAATGATCTTTCACATAATCCCACAAATATGCTCAAACCAGTGAAGAATCTTAATTTGTTGTCGAACTTAAATCAGAACTTGATCAAAGACAGCTGTTTATCTTATTCAAAGACGGCCGCAAACTCACATCACAAACATTATTGTTATAATGTCCTTAGTTATACTTAAAAGTGTATCAGGCAACAAACATCCACTTCTTACTGTAGTTGTCAGATGAACGCAGATGTGGCCTCCTCGAAGGGCAGTCGCCAGCCCTGAGGGACAACCACCCTAGATTCAGCACCTCAAGGTTGAATGTCACTCATGACATATTGTGAAGGCCATAAATTTGGGTCAAAGAAGGACTTGATAGTTTAATTTCAGTCGCAATTATGTTTTAATTCTTTTCTTGTATGCTTAATGCACTTTATCTTGATGACCATACAGCCATGCAAATAAAATAGTTAAATCTTTACTTTAAGATCTTATATTCTCCAAAGTATTGTATTTAGACAAATTTCTAGCTTCAATTCTGTATTAACTCAGTATATAACAAAATTCTCTCATAATGAGTGATCCCAACCACAAACTAAGACTCTCTAACATATGTTCTAGCCGAATCATACTATCTAGTATCTATATTTTCCACTAACTAAGATTTGACTAGATGGCTATAAAATTCAATTACTTAATTCTGAAAAAGGTTTTGCATGTAACAGAATCGAAGAGAACTCAAAAACATTATGTGCCACTTAAAAAATTTACAGATATTCTATGAGCTTTATTAGATCTAATAAGCACTCGAATACTCAAAATCTAACACAATACACCGACACACTAAAAGTGCATGTGATGCCAACATGCGATATTCTCCATAAATAAGAACATCGTGAGAAGCATTATTTGTAATGCTTTCAATGATGCAGAACGCACACGGACGGCTAACATCAACTCTAAGCAACAAAATATCTACCAAATCCAGATTTTCTTAAAAAAAAAAAATGCAACCTACATCGAATGAACGATAAACTCTTCCATTGCAAATTCAAAATTTACCTTAAAACAAGGCCACGAGCAATCACAAAAACAACAGCAACAAGTCAACAACCATAACACGATACTTTCATAACAGTCAAACAGCAAAACTATAATAAAATCAATAACAAATATGTATGATATAAGTATATAACCACGCAACTTTTTCTCAGAACCGCCAAATTCAAGCTCATCCAAATCGATCCAAACAATTCATTCAAGGTTACAAATTTCAATAAGACACAAAAATACAGCCTTTCTATTATCATCATCCATTTGGACGCGTACCATATCTAACTATCAGGTTTTTCAACCAAAAGCTCCTATTGTTCTGTTTAGCTACCAAGAAACACAGAGAAAAAGGAAAGAAATAGAAACATAAGATCACACACTTTCTCAATTATAGTTCCAGAGAAAACAAAGAATTTAAAAAAAGCTTTTCAAACTTTTCGTGTCCTCGGAAATTATACGAGAAAATGTATGATATCGGATTATTTTCTTCTATTCTTATCAAATTTCTCAGTAACCAAACAGAACCTAACAATTCATCTAAAGAACAATTTCATAATAAACAATCAGACCAAAACCTGTATCATTTTACAACACATTACCTCAAAATCAACAAAATTTATACAGAAATGGAAGGATTATCGAAATAAACTAGAAATTAAACGAAATTCTTTTGAAAAACGAACTTTCAATCTGGAGGTCGCCGATCGAAATTCGGAGAACGAACGGTAAGATCCGACGGTTCCTCGGTGATCCGATCCAGTCAAACTTGAGAGCTTTTTTTTTTTCAATGAGAGAAGAGTCTTGAATCTCTGAGAATTGTTGGTTTCTATTTATAGTTGCGAACGATTTCGGTTTCTGCTTTCGAGAGACTTCGAAATCTGCATATCACGAAAGCGAATGCACCGCGCCTTGATTTTATTCTAGCTGTTAGATTTTGACAACTTGGCCGCGATATTACGTATACACCCTAAATATCTGTTTTGATTTTGGCGAAAAAGTTGATGTACGATGGATGCGGGACCACCCCGTTATAATGTACTCTCACTTATAATCACGGAATTTTTATTTTTTGTTTAAAATAACAAAAATTGACACTAAAACAAATGAAATAGCAAATTTTCAATCAAATTTTTTGTTAAAATAACTTCTCTTATAGAATTTAGGAAAGGAAGTTATGAATTATGATTGGCTTAATAAAAAAAATTTAGTGAGATTATATGTTCAACCAATTTGTAATTATTATTTTTAATTAAGATTTTTATATAGATTTATGTTTTTTTAACCTTAATCTATATTTTGTGATGAGAATTGGATGATAGAGATATATGATCATGTCAAACTTCAGTATGATGTGGCTACAACTTACCAGTAATATAGATTCCGGTGAGTTTAACACATGTCTCAATCAAGAGAACCAAAAATATCGTGTTTGACATTATCAAACTGTAGTAACAGACAGTAAAATGGATAAATTAATAATATTAAATAAAATCAATTTAATGCTTATCCACTGAATAAAGACAACTGGTATTAGAAAATTGTAGATTCTTTAGGGCTCGTTTGGCACACTGTATTGGATTGTATTATATCGTATTACGTTATTCCTATATGACTTTATTGTATTTTATTATATTATAAAAATATAATATTTAAAAAAAATACTTAATAATTAATTTTAAATATCCTTACAATAAATAAATCAATAAATATTTTATATAAAAAATCAATAAATATTTATTTTAATTGAAACAAAAAATTTATAAAATTTTCTTATGTTTTTTGAAATTATAAAAAATGTATTAACAATATAACACATATTTTATCAATATGCCATATTTATTAAAAAAAAAAAGTGTTTTTTTTTCTAATACAATACGACATAATACCACCAAATATAATGTATTAGTTAATATGATATTTGCTGTATTAGACAATTAAAATGTACTAAAATAATACAATACAGCGTTTGCACTAAACACAGTATTGTATTATTTTAGTACATTTTAATCACCTAATACAATACAATACAACCAAACAAACGAGGTATTATTTTAAAGTATATAACAAAAAATCCACATTTGTTATATTTTTTTTTAAAAAAAAAAACAAAAAAAAAACCATTTTATGCTATTTGTGCTTGGCATTATCCGTTTACAGTAATAGTATCCATCGAATAAATACCATCTTTTAAGTTTTATTTTCTCATTAGAACACACAAAAACAACATGATGGTATTAGAAAATTATAGATTCTTTATTTTAAAGCATATAACAAAAAATCCACATTTGTTGTTGTTTCAAAAAAGAAGAAAACCAATTTGTGCTATTTGTGATTGACATTATCAATCCGTAACAAACAGTGGGGTGGATAAATTAATGATATTAAATAAAATTAATTTAATGTTTATCCACTTAATAAAGACCACCATTTGAGTCTTATTTTTATCATTAAAATATGGAAAAACAACCACATCAGAAAATTATATATATTTTTTATTTTAAAGCATATAACAAAAAATCCACATTTGTGATTGTTTCAAAAAATAATAATTAATAAGAGATAAGTTTGTGCTATTTGCTATTTGTGAGGGTGTATAAATTAATGATATTAAATAAAATAAATTTAATACTTATCCATTGAATAAAAAACAATTCTTTATTTTAAAGTATATAACAAAAAATCCACATTTGTTATTGTTTAAAAAAAAAAGGGTTTGTGTTATTTGTGTTTGATAGTCTGCAAAAATAGATAGTGGAGTGGATAAATTAATAATATTAAATAAAATCAACTTAATGCTTATCCACCGAATAAATATCACCTTTTGAGTTCTATTTCTCATTAGAATACGCAAAAACAACCGGTAATATGGTATCAGAAATTATAGTTTTTTATTTTAAAACATATAACAAAAAATTCACATTTGCTATTGTTTCAAAAAATTAGAAGACCGGTTAGTGTTATTTGTGCTCGGCATATCAGTCTATAGTAACAGACAGCAGGGTGGATAAATTAATGAAATTAAATAAAATCAATTTAATGCTTATTCACTGAATAAAGACTTATTAAAATATGCAAAAACAACCACTTCAGATGGTATAAAAAAAATCCACATTTGTTATTGTATTTTTTATTAAAAAAAAAAAAAAAACCATTTTTGCTATTTGTGCTTGACATTATTAGTGTAAAGTAACATACGATGGGGATGGATAAATTAATGATATTAAAAAAAGAAAATCAATTTAATTCTTATCCACCGAATAAAAACCAACATTAAGATGGTATCGGAAAATTATAGATTCTTCATTTTAAAGTATATAACAAAAAATCCACATTTGTCATTGTTTTAATATAAATAAATAAATAAATAAAAAATTGTGCTTTTTGTACTATTTGATAGTGAGGTGGATGAATTGATGATATTAAATAAAATCAATTTAATGTTTATCCACCTAATAAATAACACATTTCAAGTCTTATTTTTCATACGCAAAAACAACCAGTCATATGGTATCATAAAATTATAAATTATTTATAACAGAAATTCATATTTGTTATTGTTTCAAAAAAGAAGAAGATCGGTTTGTGCTATTTGTGCTTGGTATTATCAGTTTGCTGTAACAGATAGTGGGGTGGATAAATTAATGATATTGAATAAAATCAATTTAATGCTTATCCACCGAATAAAGACCACCTGTTTGAGTCTTATTTTTCTCATTAAAATATGCAAAAACAGCCATGTTAGATGGTATCAGAAAATTATTACTTTTTTATTTTAAAGCATATAACAAAAAATACATATTTGTTATTGTTTAAAAAAAAAAAAAAAGTTTGTGATATTTGTGCTTGACATTATTAGTATTCAGTAACATAAAGTGAATTAAAAAATCAATTTAATTATTATCCACGGAATAAAGACTAACATTCAGATGGTATTAGAAAAATTATAGATTCTTTATTTTAAAGTATATAACAAAAAATCCACATTTGTTATTGTTTATATATATATATATATATATATAAAAAGATCAGTTTGTACTTTTTGTGCTTGGCATTGTCGGTCTGTAGATAGTGGGGGTGAATAAATTAATGTTCGAGTCTTATTTTTTTCATTAAAATACACAAAAACAACCACATGGTATCAAAAAATTATAGCTTTTTTATTTTAAAGCATATAACAAAAAATCAACATTTGTTATTGTTTAAAAAAAAAAAAAAAAAAAGCTTGTGCTATTTGTGCTTGACATTATTAGTATACAGTAACATATCGTGGGGATAGATAAATTAATGATATTAAAAAAAAAAATCAATTTAATTCTTATCCATTGAATAAAGACTAATTGAGTCTTAATTTTTCTCGTAAAAAAAAAAAAAAAAAAAAAAAAAAAAAAAAAAACCTTAGATGTATTGGAAAATTATAGGTTCCTTCTTTAAAAGCACACAAAAAATTTACTTTTGTTATTGTTTAAAAATAAAAATAATAATAATAATAATGACCAAGTTGTGCTATTTGTGTTATTGTGCTGTGTGGCAGAGGCAAAAAAAAAAAAAAAAAAAATTTAGTGGCACTAATTTAATGAGTTTAGGAACACACTGGCCCTATGCCTTGGTGGCCTAGAGTCTTTCCTAAGTCTCTCGCCACCAAGGTTCGATTCATAGCTGGTGTGTATATAGGGAAGTTTTCCAACCTTGTGTGTGTGGGTCTTGTCCGACCTTTGTGTGGGTGAGCTCTCCTCTCGTGGGAGTTGTGTGTCCGGGCCGTGCTTGTAGAGCCCCATCTCACAGGTCCCGGTTGTTGTTGATGTAATAAAAAAAAAAAAAAAAAAAAAAAAAAAGAGTTTAGGATATAAAAATAAAAAAAATAAAAAAAATGTGTGCACATGGTGACCTTGCAATTACGTGTAAACCTGATAGTCTGACACATGTCTCGATCGGTAAAATCGATGAATACAGTATTTGGCATTATTAGTTTGCAGTAATAGAGTGTGAGGTGAATAAATTAATAATATTAAAAAAATCGATTTATTTATGATCTGTCACATAATTGATATTGGATAATAACTTCAATGTTTATCCATAGAGTAAAAAAAAGGGTTAAATTCATTTTAGTCCCTCTAGTTTGACCTATTATATAAACTGGTCCTTAGATTTTTAGAATTGTCTCGTTTGATCCTTCTGTCACGATTTCCGTTAAAAAATGAAATCTGACAGGACAGAGGGTCAAATGACCCTGCTGCCCCTGATTTTAAAGAACATCATATCTTCTTCTTCTTCTTCTCTACCAACATATCTTCTTCTGTTATGATTTCCATTAGATTCGACCACTAAACCCAGAAATTTTCTAGAATTCTTCCAAATCGAATCATACCCAGACACTAAATAAATTAAAAAAAAAAAAAAAAAACAACAAATCGAATCAAACAAAATTATTCCAGAATTCTTCATACCTAAAAAAAAAATTAAAAAATTAAAACCCAATCGCGTCCACTGTCAACCACCCAAATCACCACAACCAAATTCATCTCTTAATACAAATTTTTTTTCAAAAAAGTAATTGTGGATCTGGTAGAGTTGGATCCGGTACAATAAGAAAAAAAATTGTGGATCACCACAACCAGATTGGATCCCTCGATCCAAACACCAAATCACCCCTCTTATTTTTGAACCTGTCATGCCCTGACATTTTAATTGAATTTTTTGATATGATTTAGGTTGATTTTGCAGGTCGCCAAAAGCTGAAAGAATTGATAATTGCAGATGCCAAATGATGACCCAACTAGCCCAATTCCAAGAGTACAAAACGCTGCTTTTGGATCAGGTTTGGGTTCAATGCCTTGTTTCCTTTCTTGGATCGCAGCTGCCCTCATCTTCTTCGATATGGCGTCGAATCTCTTCCAAAATGGCACCCTAGAAATAAAATCCCCAATTCCTCTTCTCAAATCCCTAATCTCTTCTTCAATTAAACCCCAAACCAAATCATTCAAAACCCTAACCATTTCCACGCTTCTTCGATTCTTCCTCAAATCTACTTTTGAAATCTCTAATTTCTTCTTCTTTGGCAAGCCGAAATCCCTAGAGTAAAATTCCCAATTCCTCTTCTCAAATCCCTAATCCTTATAGAACCCTTCTCTCTCTCTCTCTCTCTCCAGAGATTTTCCACCAATACTACCACCACCATCAGACCCATCTCCCACATCTCATCATCATCATCGCCACCGTCGCCGTCCAAACCCACATCACTGGAGGATATTTGGATCCGGTTTCTCTCTCTCACCGGTCTCTCTTTCCCCATCTCTCTCTCTCTCTCTCACATCTGTTTCTTCTGTCATCTTTTTTTTTTTTTTTTTCTCTAGATCTCTCTTTCTCTGTTTGTTGTTGAGAAAAAAAAAAATTTATTTGTGGTGGCAGAGGATCCATATGAGGGGAAGCGTTCACCGGAGGCCGCGAACGAAGGAGGCTACGTTTTGGGTGGTGGTTGGATTTGTTTTTTGAGTTTATTGGTTTGTGGTTCAATTTAAAAAAAAAAAAAAATCCGATTTTTGGAGCAATTTTTTTGTGTTTTGTGTTTTGTTGTGATTTTTTGTGAATTATGGTATATGATGGTGGTAATTTATGATGGGGTTGTTTGTGGGTGTTGATTTTTGAAGATAGGTGTTGATTTTGGTATGGGTGGGTGTTGGTTTCTGGAGATGGTGTTGATTTGGGGGTTGTTGTTTGTGAGTTAGGGTTTGGTGATTGAGATACTGATGGTGGTTTGTCCAGAACTGGTTTTGTTAACCTTTTTTTTTTTTTATTTTTTATTTTTTTTTTTTTTTTAATAATATGGGTTTGAACTGGTGGTTTAATCGGGTTTGATATGGGTTTTTTTTATTTTTTATTTGTTTTTTCTTTTAAATCAATTTTTTTATTGTTTTTTTATATATTTCAATTATTAATATAACAGTAACTATTACCATTTTACCCTCGCAATACTGACGAAATTTTTTAAAACCCTAACGAAATTGGACGGCAGGGACTAAAATACTAATTTTTAGAAACTAGAAGGACTTGTCAAGATAATTCTTAAAACCGGAGGAGCAGTTTGTATAATAGGTTAAACTAGAGGGACTAAAATGAATTTAACCCTAAAAACAATGAATTGAGTCTTATTGTACCGACTAAAATACACAAAAACGACGTGTCACGTAAGATGTATCACAAAATTATTGGTTCCTTGTTTTGAAGCCACTTTTGTTATTGTTATTATTTTTTTTTTTTAATTTTTTTTTTAAAATAAATTATAATGAGTAGCACTATAATTTGTGTGTGCACCTGGTGACTGTGCAATGTTTTCTTTAAAAAAAAACAACTATTATAATCAATTTAAAATTTTGAAGGTGAGACGCTACTCAAACTCATATTTCTATAATAAAAATGTGAAATATATCCTATTGGATCAACTTCATTTCATTAATTATGTATAGTTTAATCATCAATTAGTTTACGTGCGTCTTATAGCTTTATTATTTGTCTTACTAAAGAATTAAATATGTTTTGGATTTTGACTAATCTAGGGAGGTGGTTTCTGATTGCATTGTTTAAACTTGAAAGCAAAGTTGAGAAGCAAATTATAAAATGTTCAACGTATGCCGAAATAAAAAATGTGGAATTGAACATCTCAAGAGCTCTATCTTATAACCGACGTTTTATTAAAATGAATATAATTTTCTATATTATGAAATGTAATCTTTTGAGTGTGTCGGAATAAAAACTGAGCACTTCAGAGTGTATCTTTTTCTCTTCAATCTCTCTCTTTTCTCTCTGTTTATATACATATAGGGTGGCTTGAGTTGGGCCATCTGGCTTGTTCATTAGAGTTCTCCAGAGTTGAGTTCTACGTCCCCCTCCTTCTAACGCCTAATGTTGAAATAAAAAATTAGCACTTCAAAGTGTATTTTCTTCTCCTCAATCTCTCTTTTTTCTCTCTATTTATATACATATTGGGTCTCTTAGGCTTGGGCTTGCGTTGGGCCATGTGGCTTGGGCTTGTGTTATGTCCTTCTAATACATATATTCCGTCGATTATGTCTTCCGAATGTGGTCACATTTGGTACCAACGGAGTGATTAATTAACACATCAAATAAATTATATATAAATAGATCATTTACACGTACAAACAAACAATTATATGTCACCCCAACTCTTGCTAATATTCATTGATAAATATTCTTAAAAATGTTAAAAAGAATTGTCCACGAGTCGCTCTTTAAAATTCACGTCCAAATTTTATAAAATATTTGAATTTAAAATGTTTATATACAATCGACGAGATGATGTTGATATAGTAATATGTTATTCACACTTACATCATTTACGGTTGTAGATTCGAGTTGTATACCCACTTTCAAAAGTCCGAATTAACAGTAAAATATCTAATCGCAATGAAGGAGAAGATGTTTTTTTTTTTAGTCTCATACTCTCATGATACATCTACCAAAACTATTGAGATTTAAAATTTTAACAAGCTTGGACACAAAAGCAGTTGATAAATTCACGTAGGCTTTTTAGTGTAGAAACTTTGACAATAAAGTTAGTTAATGAGAAGAGTTAGAAGCGGCAACCGTCCTGAATAGACGCTGCCTTCAGTCCATATATGCACACACCACCTCCGTCAAACACTGCTACCCACTGATAAATACTAGCCTCTCATATTTATTTCTTCTTTCGTTTATCTTTAAACATTTGAAATTGTACAAAAGAAAAATGTTACAAATTCAATAAGATAATTCAATAGATTATGGAGAAATTTTGACAAATGCATACACTTTGAGTCTTTGAATCAAAATATGTAAATCTAACAGTCTATATTCTTCGTCCTGATATATTTTATATTAGAACAAACTGACAATAGAAAAATTGAATAACTGGATTGACATTTATAATATTTGAGAATCTTTATTTTGTGGATAATTTCTTCTGTGTTGGAACTTAATTTTTTTTAACGAAATTCAAACTATATTCTCATTCAATTACAAAGTCATAAAAGAAAGTTTATATAATTGGACTCATATATATATATATATATATATATATATATATATATATACACTACTACAAGGAAAATAACATGAAAAATTGCATTGAATGGCCCTCAGGGGTGTAACTTAGCTGGTTAACGGATGAACTTTGGGTTTAGACAAATAACTCCCAAATCAACGGTTCGAATCCCACAAATGACAAAAGCTTTAAAAAAATACCAGTCTAATTAGGTGAATAGATAAACACTGTTAATGAAAAAATGCTTCGGTGTATACCACATGACACAAAATAAATGGATCGAACATATGAACCATAGCGTATGGAAGCTTCTCTCCCACTTATGAGCAGAAAATAAAGCCGAGTTACTATGAGTAGTTAAAAAACCCAAAAAAAAAACATGTTTCACCACAACAACAAAGAGCTCAGAGTGTTATTTTTCACTACACCACTATTAAATATTCTCACATTTCTCCAACCTCTCCTCCAAAAACTCCTCCTCCTTCACTCTCCACAGATCTAAAACAACACAAAAAATCAAACAAAACGATAAAAGAACAGAATCCCAAATCATAGATGTTCACCGGTGGTGGTGTGTGAATTGTGATGAAGAAAAACAGTACTCACATTCTCCTCCCACTCATCATCACGACTCTGTCTCTTTTCATTTCCCTTGTCAGTCCCCAAAAACTGATCTCTGTCTCGAACCACCATCATGCAACAAGTCTCGACGACGATGACTCACAAGCAGCAGAGATCAAACGGAGACAGCTTTTGTATTACAGAGACCGGTTTTTCACATCAAGCAAGTTCGTGATAATCCCACCATCGCTCACTTTCGAAAACTCAAGACTCGAAAGCGCCTACGTGGCCCTCCAAGCTTGGAAACAAGCTATAATTTCGGATCCTCTCAATGTAACATCCAACTGGGTCGGATCCAATGTGTGCAACTACACCGGAGTGTTCTGCTCTCCATCTCTCGACGACCCATCAATCCAAACCGTCGCTGGCATCGATCTCAACCACGGCGACATCGCTGGTTACCTCCCTGAAGAACTTGGACTCCTCTCAGACATCGCATTGTTTCATGTAAATTCCAACCGATTTTGTGGCACTGTCCCTAGAAGTTTCAACAGATTCAAATTCTCTTCGAGCTTGATTTAAGCAACAACCGATTTGCAGGGAAGTTTCCATACGTTGTTCTTGATTTACCAAACCTTAAATTCCTTGATCTTCGCTTCAACGAATTCGAAGGTAAGGTCCCAAAAGCATTGTTCGATAAAAAACTCGACGCCATTTTTATAAACCACAACAGGTTCGCTTTCGAATTGCCTGAAAATTTCGGAAACTCTCCTGTTTCTGTAATTGTTCTTGCAAACAACAAGTTTCATGGGTGTTTTCCAAGGAGTTTAAGCAACATGTCTGAAACTTTAAACGAATTGATCCTGACAAACAATGGATTGAGATCCTGTCTTCCAAGAGACATTGGGTCGTTGAAAAACCTGACAGTTTTTGATATCAGTTACAATAAAATGATGGGTGAGTTACCTGAAAGTGTAGGAGAAATGGTGGGTTTGGAGAAATTGAATGTGGCGCATAACATGTTTTCAGGTAAGATTTCTGAGTGTGTGTGTACGAAGTTACCGAATCTGACAAAGTTTAGTTATGAATATAATTTTTTCATCGGAGAGCCAAAGGTTTGTTTGGAGTTGGAAGAGTTTGATGATTCGAGGAATTGTTTGAGAGGTAAGAAGAAACAGAGATCGACATTGCAATGTAAGATGTTTTTGTCTAGACCTGTTAATTGTAAAGCTTTTAAATGTGATACTCCTCCACCTGTTGTTCCTTCTCTGCCTTCTCCTCCGCCTCCAATGGTTTACTCACCTCCTCCTCCGACGCCTACGCCGCCGCCGCCTGCTCCAATGCCATCACTCCCACCACCATTGCCGCCTTGTTCACGGCCTCCACCGCCGCCGCCCCCAGCAAATTGTGTTCACTCTCCGCCACCACCACCTCCGGCCAATTCTCCACCGCCACCTGTTTTTTCACCACCTCCTCCGCCTCCAAATTCGCCGCCGCCGCCCACAACCACCACCTCCACCACCTATTTACTCTCCTCCTCCACCACCACCTGTTACTCTCCTCCACCACCACCACCATGTCAGGAGCAACCACCACCACCGCCACCACCACCTCTCCCACCATGTCAGGAACCACCACCACCGCCATCTCCCCCACCATGTCAGGAACCACCACCACCACCACCGCCGCCGCCACCATCACCACCACCATGTGAGGAGCAGCCTCCACTGCCACCACCATCACCACCAGCTCCAGTATATTATGGTCAACTGCCACCAGTAAATGGAGTACCATATCCTTCTCCACCACCACCACCAACACCACTGCCTTATTGATGATTTGTTGATCCTCTTGAGAGATTCTCTCCTTTAAAGAGCTTAAAAGCCATGAACAACTTCTCATCATTGCAATCAACCTCAAAGAATGTGATCAGTTAGTTGTGTTGGAATTGTCCAACCATTTCGCATCCGGTACTGAAATCAAGCTGAGAAATGATGAAGATTAGAGTGGGAAATTAATATAGCAAAATTGTAGTAGGTAGCAGGAAATGTAATTACAGAGACTGAGAGATCATGTTAGCTAATATTGCTGATTTTGTGATAATTAGTGGTGGCATTTCTGTGCTGTTCTGCGGATGAATCTTTTTTACTTCAATTTTTATAGACTTTCCATGAGATAATTATGTCTTGATTGTTCTTTGAATTTTATCTCACTTGTTTACTGTGATCATATACATAAAACCAATTGAAGACAGAGCACCGAACATATATAACATGTAAAATGAAAAAATGCCTCACCGACTTACATGAAATTTCTTTCACAAAATGCCCAAAACGTTTTCTCGAGAACTTTCTCAGCAACCAAACAGTATCATCTACTACTCTTTTAGTTTCAAAGACCTCTGCCTTCGTTAACACAAGCGTGTACGGACTGGAAGTGAAAGGAATCCCACCCAGAAGGAAGCACACGTGTTGAAGAAGTAGGAAGGCAAGATCATCATCGCTTCTAAGAAGAGACAAAAATTGCGAATAACGAACTGAATAAAACTCCTGTAGAGTCGTTATCAATAAAAGTCAACTTGACTGGGCACGTCAGTAATTTTTGCTGACGTGCCTGTGTACAGTACCCAGTCATTCTTACGTGTTTCACCACATCAGCCAACCCATCCTGTCACGTCAATAGATATCGTTGATGTGTCTGTGCATTGGCAGAATCTTGCCAACATGACTGAGCACGTCGGCAATTTTTTGCCGACGTGCCTGGGTACGTTACCGAGTCGTGCTCACGTGTTTCGCCACATCAGCAAACTGATCCTGTCATGTCAACAGATTCTTGCCAACATGGTCAACCGGGTCAGTTTACCCGAAAACCCAACGGGTCTTCTGCCTAAAAAAAAACCTCCATTGTATTCTCGTCCAGATGGGTTTGGGCTTAAATTTCCTCGCTCGATGAGTCCAGCTTTAATGGTTTTTTTTTTTCTAAATAAAAATTTCAAGTTAGGGTTATTGTGTGCTTGTTGAAATTCAAACCGGGATTTTCTTATCAGATTCATCAGAAACCCGAAAAGAAGCAAAAGGGCATGGCAACAGAGTCATCAGAATCGGAAGAAGAATGGAAGATCACAGGAGGAAAACAACACTTGACAGTAGATGACGACCTCAGAGAAATGGGCAAAAAAGCTGCTTGGAGTGTCAGCTCTTGCAAGCCAGGCAATGGTGTCTCTGCTCTTCGCGACGATAATACCGACACCTATTGGCAGTATAGCTTCTCATTCTATCTCTAATTATTATTAAAATTATTATTATTTTGTTGTTTAAAAAGCTATTGATTGATTTATGATTGTACTGGGTTTTAGATCAGATGGTGCGCAGCCACATTTGATTAATATTCAGTTCCAGAAGAAAGTCAAGTTGCAAGTATGTATTGGGGATTTTTCGTTTTTTCCTTGTTTTTTTTTTTTTTTTTTATTATAAAATTTTAAATCTTTTATTTGATTTTAGAGCTGATGATGAATTCTGGGAATGGTCTGATTTTGCAGTTAGTAGTACTTTATGTGGATTTTAAGCTCGATGAAAGCTATACACCTAGTAAGATCTCAATTCGAGCCGGTGATGGTTTCCACAACCTCAAGGTATCTTTTTTTCCTTCAATTTTGAAGTTTTTAGTACTATTAGTAAGTGTAAATCACTTGCATTGATGTGTAATGTAATGAATCAAAGTATATATGTTCTTGCATTAGTACTACTCAGCCTAGAAGGGCACCACTTGTCCATTTCATTACAAAATTTTATTCATTCGATTGAATAAGACTGATTAGAGTTTCAATTTGTTAAAAAAAAAAAAGTTAAATGTTAATAAGAAGCGACTGTATTTAGCATTTCCTTTTGATTTTCTGTTAAATATCTTTAACAAAGATTCTCACTTTGCAATTGGTTTCAGGAGGTAAAAACTGTGGAGCTTGTCAAACCTACTGGGTGGGTATCTCTATCCTTATCTGGAAACGATCCAAGGTAATTGGTACTACCTCAAATATTACATTTCATAGTTGCAAAATTATTTGATGCGGGTTCCCACATGTATTCTCGTGCGGTAACGTTACAAAGCCGAATTTCGCATGAAAGAACGTGCACTGTGTGGTTGTCATATTCTAAATTAAGTTTAGGATTCAAGTTTAAAATGAAGCTCCATCCTTTTTTTTTTTTTTTTTTTTTTTTGGACGTATTACATTAATTCGGGGTTTTGTGGGGAGGGGGAGATGGGAAGACTCGAACCCGTAACCTCGTGGTGTAGGTGTGAGGGGTTTATCACCGAACCAACCTCATCTCGGCAGCTTCATAAATTTGGGAAGAAATATTCAAGGGACTGTAACAAATTTTCTAACAAGATGCTATTTGATTTATGATTTGTGCATGCAATTTTGTTTGTTTTAGTGTCTTGTATATATGTTTCATATTTTCATTCAGCATTGGATTTTAAGTTTTAAGCCAGTTTTCACCTCTCAAATGGCAGGGAAACATTTGTGAATACTTTTATGTTGCAAATCGCTGTGTTGTCAAACCACCTAAATGGGAGGGATACTCATGTGCGCCAGATCAAAATCTACGGGCCTCGGCCGTGTGTCTCCTTCCTCCCTCTTTTCTTTTCTCTTTGCCCTATAAATCTCTAATAACTGATATGCTTACGCTTTTGATATTTCGTTGCAGGAACCCTATACCCCATCAACCGTTTCAGTTCACATCAAGTGAATTCATCACTTACTCCACCGTGAGATGAGAAAACAAAGCTTGAAAGCTCAAGTAGAACACCACACATTATTTGAGAGAAATCATGTGGGTCATCTCTCCACTACATGTAAAACTCTGTAGAGCATTGTAATGTTACCATACCTGTATCTCAGCCATTCATTTCTTGATTCCAATGTAACAAATCGATTATCGGCATAACAGTACCCTACAAGAATTTGCTAGGTCTATATGTATTTGTATTGATTGTACCAGAAGATGTTCTACTTGGAACGATAACACATGTTTCATATATAAAACTGTTATACATTTGTTTCATTTTGGTTCTGGGCGGGTGCCGTGTTTGAAGATTTATTTACAATGTCTGATAAACCGAAAAGGGACACCATCCACAAATCCTGAAAAACGAAATTCTGTATCTACCCTCTTTCCCATAATACTCAAATATACATTAAAAGACTGATAAATTACTTTACAATTACATATTAGTTTACTTGCATTGATTTTTTTTCAACCATAATAAGCCAACTCCTGATAGAAAAGAACAAAGGATCATCTAAGAGCTGATATGTATATACTTGGTTTACTTCTGCAAGGTTGTCCACTCGGCAAATCATGCTTCGAATCCTCCTTATAAGTCGTATGCAGCCTGCAAAATTTTCATGTGCTTACAATCAATCTAAAGATTCTACCTCCAAACCAAGGGGTCGAATTTTGTTTTGTTGTTACCTCATTCGAGTTGTCGCAGTATATTATCAAAAAGATGAGAATCATAAATCCCCGTTTCCATTCACTGCAGTCAAACCAGAAAAAGAACGCAGCCACTTGTTAGTAAGGAGTGTTAATAAGAACACAAGTAAATGGCAATCAAGGGCTCAACAGCGTAGATGAATTCAAATAAAAACTTATTTTCTCCTATGTATGAATGTGTATATGTTGAGTCAAGAGTAATGTACCTCTCTATACGTGACGAGTCTAAATTCCAAGGATGCAAAAGTATTTTTGGATTCTTAAGCGTGGAGATGCAAATTCTAGCTCATTCTCAAGTTAGATTGTCGCAGATAAAAAAATATAACTTCGCAGCCCCACTGAGAGCCTGACTTATAAGCAGGAAATCTTCTTCCCATACAGAAACATGCAATCTCCTTTCATGGGAGACCAAGTGATAAGGCTGTGATCTGCAGGGGAATGGATCACGCATTCTTCCATAAGCAAGCCTAGAGCAGCAGCCATTGCGTTTTTCAGGCCCCTTTACTTTCAGTCAGTTCATCAGGAGCTGCTATCATGGACCAAATGATCTAGGCTTTAGGAGAGCAACAGGATCAAGGAGATCGTGCCAATTAATGAAGATGCAGACCGAAGAGAAAGATTGTCTGCCATTTGGGAGTTCATCTTAGGTGGCAATGCCAGAGCAGTAACTATAAAAACGGAAAAACCACTTTGGCTTTCCCAAGTATAATGATGCGAATTTTAACTCACAATTCAGCCATTTTAAGCTAGACCTTTGGCTGATGAAAGAACATAACTCTCACAGCCATATTGAGAACCTTGGTCCTATAGGCAGAAAAGGCATTGGCCAAAAGGAATATGGTGTAATTCACATTTTCAATGACCCAATCAATGAAGACGTTGGAACAGCACTGCCATCTGAGGGGTTTACGTCAGGAGGTAACGGCTGGAGCAGCCCATTATTAGACAATTCTTCCAAGTCCTTGATATCCTGTTGTAAGCGTGTTGCATGTAAAGTGGCATGCTCAAGAACTACAGGATCATCTGGGGGGTTCTGCAGAAGGGTAAGCAGTGACTGCCTATAAACTTGAGCTGCCAATAATGGCCTTGCAACCTGCCGATTCTTACATAAAATTGCCAACTTGATCACATGCTTACAGAGATTTCCGAGCCTTGACCAAGGACAATCACAGAGGGAAAATTCTGAACCAGGGTTCCAAATTGTATACGCCAGGGTTCTGTCTGCTTGGGAGATGACTTTTGCAAGCTGTAGATTTTGCTCATCCAATATTACATTGACATCTGGGATGTGCAGAGCCAGATACCAAGCATTAGTTGAGAAAGAGTCATCTCTCAAATTTGCAAAATAGCCAGTCTCTACACTATATTGGTATAACCAATATAGGGAGTGAAATTCAGTCGTCAAGGTATGAACTAACCAATCAACTCTTGACCAAAAATTAACATTTTGCTCATTGAAGAGCTTGGTTTTCAACCATAGGTGGTAGGACTCAATTGCAGCAAGGGGCTCTGGACCGGCCATTGGAAGAGAACGCATGCCATTAACCCACAATTCTGCAAGATAAGATATATGTTCAGATCAATGTTTAATGTATAATGTAACAGATCAAAATGTCTCTTGAGGGGCATGGCCTTCCTTTATATCTATCGTGGTTTCAAAAACCACCAGATTGTTTACCGTATTATTAGATTAGCTAATATCTGATGATCACAATTTTTCTAAGTTTAGACTACATGACTTATGCGGGCTGTGAAACTGCCATAACCCTCCTATCGGTGGTCACCCTAAATGGAGTTAATAACCACTTCCTATTGATATGAAAGACAATGACTACCAATGACATCAAACACATAAGCATATAATATAAATCTAAAGCAGACTTTAGCTGATATGGTCTACAATCTTGAGTGTCAATTCTGGAGCGGGTCTTCTCCCATCTCTTCCTCCCTCTGCCAGTCTTCATTCAATCAATAAAAATCAAGCATAAATGAAAACACACCTATATATGGTAACCATCGCCTCTTGAAGTAATCCATAAAGGCACATTGATCAACAAATACTTGCATGAACTCTTCTACTGTGTCCAGAGAATTTGGAACACTTCTTGAGGAATACAAAGCCCAGCCCAAGTGCTTAAACATCTCTCTTTGTACATCAACGTTGTAGCAATTCTTCAAAAGGCTTCTCATCCAAGCACGGCGAACATGCCAGATGCATAACAGAATCCGACATTGAAAATTTTCTCTGCAAGCATGATCATTGTATTATATTGCCCTCTTTTTTCAAAAAAAAGAAGGGTAAACTAGAAAGGCCACATTAAGAAATTTACCTTATCGAAGAAATATCAAAAGATGGGTCATCCACTAAGAAAGCATTAGGTCTCCATCTGGGGTCCTTAGTTCGGATTCTTTCAGCAAGCGGGACAATCCATTTATGGATATCTTGACCAACAAGAGAGGAAGTAATGATCCAGGCAACTGGAATTGCATTTTGGGATGAGTCGAAAACAAGCAAAGTAGACAGGGGATGCTGCCAAAGGAAGAAAGGAGTTTCACTAAGGTATTCAATCATCATCAATTACTTTAAGCATGGAAAAACAGGCTAACTGTATATGTAGTATAACATAGTAAACCCCAGTTTTCCTCAACTTCAGGCCATAATATGATTGCCATGTCTGGTCAAATCAGATGATCGAATTTCAAACAAGGATACAATATTGGGAACCTAAATGCAACCTAGTCACAATGAGTTTGAGATGAGATTATTCCAAGCGTTGACTGTAAGGAGGTATATACAGCTTTGCTACATTGGTGTAGGCTGATTTATCATAAACAGTTTAAGCAGTTTCCAAATTCATATCCACTGCCTTTTGTATTCTTTTTCATCCTTCAGGAATATCCCGCAATGCTATGCAAACTGCAAAGTATTACTTTCCTTTGGGTCCTTACTGACATTCATCACCTCTAATTGATGTTCTCAAATTATTTTCATGCATGTGAAATCCCCCAATACCAATTGCCTTTACTACTAAGTTATGATTGTCAGTTTGTCATTGCAGAACCATAACTTGACATAAAGTCCAATCTAGATCTCCATATGGAGAACAAACAGATAGGAAGCATGAATTATCCTGCAATGACAGGAGAACATAGAAAAGAGAGCACATTACCTTAAGTTTCTTCAAGCCAAAAGTTGAATGGAAGGCTACCAAACCATTATGTCCATAATGGAGCATCTGTTGTAGCTGCCAATCTGTCTGTATCCCCAAAATAAATGGTTCTGAAACAGAGTAATCTTGGAAGAAAAAAACAAGCCTCTGATGCCGCTGCACCCACATTCTTACACTACATTCATCGTCTGCATGTAATTCATGTGAAGAATTACGAACAACTCTTTCCATGTTCCGGACATCATTTCGAGTGAGAAAATCATCACGGTTGTGGGGGCCACCATGCCCCTGCACCAACTCCATATGATGGTGAATTATACTGTCCAAAGATATTCCAACATAAAGCATAGACATCACTTTCTGGCGTAAATCCTCTGAGATTCGGGGAGCATACATAGCTCTTGTCCCTAAAGCATCCCTATCAAGTATCCCATGACATGGGGCCCCTGTTTTGTCAACATGCTTTCTTTGATTATATATAACTAGAGCAAGGAGGGGGCGGGTGTACAAGCGCTTTACAGTAAAATGACAAAGGCAGCCTCTCATCATGTGTCGTCTCCCTGGCCTACTCCCCTTCCCACTTGCAGGCTTAACGTTGGAGCCGTCCCCATTAACAGACTCACTGTCCCGGTAGTCTTCAGGACCATAAGAACACCAGTATCTGCCAAATCACAGTGGTACCTGTATGTCACTCAGATGCTTTTATTTGGTAAAATACCAATATACAAATTTAGGGGGTTATAATATAAAGATATATACATTCCAAGTGTTGCATTTAGGTGTAATTGTGTGAGTGCTAGGCTTTAGAAAAAAAAGAACACACATTTTGCATATATTCTGTGTCAATTTTTATATTTTTTTATGACTTTACAGACAGCTGCTGAAAGACAGCATATCTGAAATCAACCCAAAGCCAAGTAGTATAGGTTATGCACTTGTCTTCAATGAAAGATAATTAAACAAAAGGAAAACAAAAATACATTAAAAAGGGTCACTTGAGTACCAAATAGAAAACATACAGTGTATATTCCAGATATCCATCGACCCTCGGTTTACTGATGCTCCCTTCAGATCTTTTCCTCCTTGACTCGATGCGGAAGCTGGCAGGACATTCTGCATTGGACGATTCTCCTTTCACGAAATCATCCACTCTGGCAAAAGGAATTAAAGCAATATCATCCCCACCTTGGCGACCACCTTCCACTTTTTCCCACTTTATATGAGCAGCAGAAAACTCTGCACAAGGAGGATCTTGGACCGGAAGATTAAGGATGTCCTCCATTCTTGGCATCTGCACTTTCAAAAATGAAATGAATAAAAAATAATAGTAAAATCATATAGACAGGAGGAGAAAACATAACTAAACGGTACACTAATCAACATAAAGAATACATCATTAGCTATTAATGTAACGTTATTTCCTCCATAATGCAGAAGTCATCCTCAAAGCTGAAGAAATTTTACATACAAAATCCATAGATGAGAACCTAACATTAGTTTGAAAATCGTTATCGAATTGGGATTATGGAAACCTAAGGAGGTGATCAGAAACCCAACGTGCTACACGTAAGCATACACCTTCTAGTCAATTCTACATCAAAATCTTAATTCAGATAGGAAACACTATCTGCTGCATTGTCAAAAGTGCATCCCAAATATTTTTTAAAAATAAATAAATAAATAAATTCTATTTAAAGATTTAACATCTAAATCACTATTAGCAAATGAAGTGCTTAGTGCTGAGACCAAAAAAAATAAATTAAATGAATGAAAAACAAATATTGCTTTATGCAACAAAAATGACCTTGGGTTCATGGCTTTTCATGATTTCCTTTATAAAGTTGGGACCTTTATCTTCCTGCAACAATAAATTAACAACAAAAACACATATTAGAATATAAAACCTAAAATTTCACAGAAGATAAACAAGAAGGAAGAAGAAGAAGAAGAAGAAGAAGAAAGTAAGAAACCAACAAAGTACCTTAAAAAAAAAAAATTATTAAAAAAAAAGAGAAAGCAAATAAATGGAAGGTGGGGCTACGAGGAAATGAAATTCATGACCCGTGATTTCACAATTACAAGTTTCTTTGTCGAAGTTCTATCAAAGAGCTCTCTCTCTCTCTCTGTAAAATAAATCTTCTGACCAGCATTTTATTACAGGAAACAGTTTGCCGCCGATAAAAATAAATAATTTGGACTCGTAATTGTCGATGGGTCGGCCCATTAGGCCCATTTAAGGGTCAACAAGGCCTATAGCTGATTTTAGAGGCCCAAAAATGAAGGCCTGGTGTTTGTGCCGTTTTAACTGTTTAAGGTCGTTTTGTCGAAGATTAATATTTGGAATTGAAAGGACCAAACTATAAAGTGGCTTTTGAACAATGTGAGAGGCTACAAGAAAATACTCTCAATTCTTTTTTTCTTTTCTTTTTTTTCGAGATCTTTCTCTTTTGGTTACAATAATAATAATAATAATTGCATAATTTTTACGATAACCAATACTTTTTTTTTAGGACTAATTGCACAAACATCCCCTGAGTTTCGGCATAATTGCATGTATATGGAATTTTTACCCATAATTGCATAAACATCCCCTGTAATTAGTTGACTTTGTTAAATCTAACTATTGACCATAATTTAACCAAAAATGACTAAAGTGCCCCTAGTTACCTATTTTATAATTAATTATATATATACTTTTTTTTGACAATTTATATATATACTTAAAAAAATAATTATATATATATATATTTAAAAATAATAATTACATATATACTTAAAAATAATAATTATATATAATACTTAATTAATTTATTTAAAAAAATGGATTATAAAAATGTAAAAAATGGATTAAAAATGGATTATAAAAATTGTTAAATAAATAAATTAAGTATTGTATATAATTATTATTTTAAGTATATATATAAATTGTTAAAAAAAAATAAAGTATATATATAATTAATAATAAAATAGGTAACTAGGGGCACTTTGGTCATTTTTTGGTTAAAATTGTGGTCAATAGTTAGATTTAACGAAGTCAAGTAATTACAGGGGATGTTTGTGCAATTATGGGTAAAAATTCCATATACATGCAATTATGCCTAAACTCAAGAGACGTTTGTGCAATTAGTCCTATTTTTTATACCACTTATACAGCAATGATTCGAATTTGGTAATTATCAAGCTAAATGAACGCAATTAACCATTAAATCACATTGGATCATGATCAACGGAATGTATACTTATATAAATAAAAAATTGCACACTTGAGTGAATAAGTTACTATGCATACTATTTAAAATTATTGAAATCTATTATGGGTGCTGATTGGGACTGCAATGTGAAGCATGTTTATAGGGAAGGTAATAAGCTTGCTGATGGTTTAGCTCACATGGGACACAGTTTGAAGACTGACATTTTATTCTTTGAATACTCTCCCCCGAGATTTCTAGCATCTTTGATGATGATTGTAGAGGCTTAATGTTTGTTAGGCAGTGTGCTACCCCTGTTTCTCTTAATCCTTTTTTTTTTTTTTTCTTGGGCTTTAGCCCTCCTTTGCACCCAATTTTTTTTTTTATTGAAATATACAAGTTTCATTATTACTAATTTGCAACATGCACGATATATAGGTATCGTAAATAAAACGTAATAATAATTTAAATGGTCATTAGTTAATTTATAAGTCCAATATATTGAATGCATTGTAGATGAAGAACAGTCTTGTGGTATTTATATATATATTTACTTCTTTACCATTTGACCACTTAAATTTATAAGAAATCGTTGATGAGTTCCATAATTTTTGGAGATTTATTGTACAACGATTGTGATTTGAGTCAGAAGGAATTCAAAAGTCTAAACAGTTGCTAATGGTTGTTCCAGTGCAAATCATTCCTTCTAGATAAAGTATAATTGAAATATAAAGATGATACATCATGCCAAATCATTTTTTATTTTATTTTTAACTATCTTAGAGATAAAGAATGCTTCACTTCGTATAACAAATTCACAGGTTAAACAAATTTAATATAAAACAAATCAGAAAACTGCAAATAATAATAATAATAATAATAGTCCAATAATTATCAGAATATGATATGGATTATTACAATTAATAACTTATCAAATATTGTAATATATATTATATAGATAAATAATTAACAATACATTTTTTTTTTAAATATTACAACTAATTAACAATACTTTAAAAAATAATAATAATAAGAATTTATGGCTTGTTGGCAAAAAAAAAAAAAAAAAAAAAAAATTATGGCTTGTCTTTTAAATTTTAAAAATAATATAATACTTGAAAAAAAAAATTAAAAATCAATTATGAGATTGGTTTAAATAATTTGTTAACTATCCCATCAATTACGTGGTTGGCTCTTGATTATCTATAATTATTAAAAATTATTACAATTAATAACTACTTAGTAGCTTTGGCAAAAAATATATTTTATTTCTTGTCTTTTAAACTTCCCAAATAATGTAATACTTCAACAACAACAAAATATTCACTGTCTCATTGATTATGAGATTGCCTTTTGATTACCTATTGATATGATATTTATGAAAAAAAAAAAAAAAATTGGCAAAATAAATAAATATGGCTTGTCTTTTAAACTTACCAAATAATGTAATACTTCAACCAAAAAAAAAAAAAAAAAACAAAAAACAAAAAAAAAAAAATCAATTATGAGATTGATTAAAATAATTTATTCACTATCTCAATAATTACATGATTGCCTCTTGATTATCTATAGATTTTTTATGTAGAAAAAAAAATTATTAAAAATTATTACAATTAATAACTATTTAATAGCTTTGGCAAATAAAAATAAAAAAAGAATTTATGGATTGTCTTTTAAACTTCCCAAATAATGTAACACTTCAGCAAAAAAAAAAATATTCACTGTCTCATTGATTACGGGATTGTCTTTTGATTACCTATTGATCTATTATTTGCAACAACAACAAAAATTGACAAAAAAATAAATAAAAATGTTTTGTCTTTTAAAGTTATCAAATAATGTAATATTTTTTAAAAAAACTTAATAATTAATGCTCAATTATGATATTGATTAATAATTGTGTCTCCAATGCAGCCGTGCATATTCAATCTCAAGCTGATGTGGCAAAAAAAAAATTAGACATTGTCAACATGACCGTCTACTTTCAAACGGTTTGTTGCACAACTATTTTTTAGGTTGACTAAGCAAACATTTAAAACTGACATTAATTTTTCATATATTTTTTGTAAGAAAATAAAATAAAAGTAAAATAAGAAAAAAAAATGGACACGTCATTAAAAAAATTGTGTTTTAGACGAAAGCATTGGAGATCAAATTTTGAGTTGATTGTCTATCAAGTTTATTTTTATGACACATAGGAAACAAGTCTTTTGACATTGTTGCCATATCAACAATTATTGGTATGCAAGCCACATTTGCATTGAAGATGCTCTTAATGGACCGTCTTTTGCATTTTGAAAAAAAAAAAAAAAAAAACTGATGTAGTGTCTTTTGAATTTATCAAATTATTAATTAATTAATTCAATATAATTTTTTATTATTTTTAAAAACTAATTAATGGCCAAGACTTTTCACACTTGTGCCTTAATTATATAAATATTATATAGAGAGCAAGGGAGAGAGCGAAATCTTTTTTTAACCTTTTCAAACAAATAAAAAAATCATCCAAAAGAAAATAAAAATGAGATAACATTGGAATTGGAATTAGTTAAGAGAATTTAATCATTATCCCAATAAATATGGGATTGCCTCTTGATTTGTGATTAAGAGGATTACCTCTTGATTGCCTCTTGGTTTGTGATTTATGACAAAATCTTTCCCACCTAATACAAATTTTCAATTAATTGTGAAACCTATTCCGATTAGTGATCTTAATATATGTAAAATTTGATTTTGAATTTATCAACTTATTAATTAATTAGTTAAATAATAATGAGTAGTGTTAACCTAACTTAGGAAAGGAAACACTATGGCCCCGTTTGATTTTTTGTCTGAAGACTGAATAGTGTTGAATGTTACTGAAGACTTAACAGTGATTGAAAACTGAAAACTGAAAACTATGTTTGTTTTTTTTTTTTTTTTTTTTTTTTTTTTTTTTTTTTACTGAAAACTGAATATAAGTGATAAGTTGTTTGTTTTTTTAAATTATAAATATCTGAAAATAAATACTTTTACATCTATACCATTCTAACTATTATTTGTTAATATTTACATTTTAATATATTAAGAACAACTCTAACATGTAAATTAATTATAAAATAAATTTATTTAGTTATTAATAATATTTCAAATTTATATTATTCTAGATTGGTTGGTTTGTGGACTGGTTGGTTTTTTGTAGCATGTACTTTGTATAATCACCTGAATCCAAACACATGTTTTCATTGATTTACTTTATCTACCAAACATTTAAATCAACTCAACCCAGCATAGACATTACTTCAATATCAATGAACTGCTTATATATTTCACAGGATGAAGAAAATCTTGAAGAACCAACACGAACACTAGAAGTCCCCAGATTCCTGCAACTGAATCAACAAAAAGAAAAACAAAAATGTAATGTTATCAGGACGAAGTAACAGACTCTTTTATGGCCACAACACGCATGTATTAAAGAAAGAAAACTAACCAGCTCCATGTACTTTGTAGCATAATTAGAAAATATAAAATTAGGGCTTTAACATAAGACAAAATTGGAAATAGATTAAATTAGTGAGGATAGTTTTGGAAGTAAAACTTTGTATTAAATTCTCCTGGATTTGTGTTAAATGAAAAGTGAAAAGTGAAAATTGAAAATTTTTCACTTTTCAAAATAAGTGGTTTTAGGTGCTCATTAAGTGATTTTAACACTTAAAAAATCAAACAAAACAACTGAATGGAACACAGTAAGTGCCATTCAGTGTTAAGTGGAAAAATCAATCAGGGCTTATATCTATTGTTTGATGAATATAATAATAAAATAAATATAACAAATATTTGATAGAATTTTGGGGTTGACTTTCAACATCATGGAATAATCCGTAAAGTTATCAAGTCTGGATTATAAGAAGTATAAAACACCTTTGCATTATGTTAAATAACAACACAAAAAATAAAATAAAAATGATGGAGGGATTCATCAAAATGCATTAAAAAGAACACAGAAAAAAGCGATCTAATTTTTTTTTTTTTTGGGACATAAAATGGACTTATTATCCTTTCACATTCACAGCAAACTCCAATGAACAAAACACATATAACCAAGCCCTTATTCACAATAAGCTGGATGCTAAAATTGGTAGATGCTATAAATTCTTGTTTTTGTGAACCTAAATGCGTTCAATGATCGAGGACCTTGTTTGGTTGTGTCAACTTGACCATAATTAATCTCCAAAGAGTTGACTCATTGTAAGAACCATAATTTGCAAATCAACCCACAAAGACATAAGTTAATATGCACAATTTAATATAGCAAAATTAGAAATTCAAATTTTGTAGAGAAAAAAAAAAAAAACATGAAGGGAGAAAATGATACCCGATAAAGTAAAAGAAAACATAAGAAAAACATGGATTAAAACGATTTTCCTTGAATAGCTAGAGAGAGAAAGCTAAATGGGGGCCTTAAGAGTTCGAGTTAGATATATGGGGTGGTGGCCTATATATAGAGAAATATTATAGTGGATTAAAACGATTTTCCTTTAATAGATAGAGAGAGAAAGAGAAATGGGGATCTTAAGAGTTCGAGTCAGATATATGAGGTGGTGGCCTATATATAGAGAAATATTAGAGTGAAGGAGTCAAAGACTGTAGTGAATTCTTTTATAACTCTTCATATTATTGTACATAAGTATATAACTAATTAGCAATATATATTAAATAGGACAATTCATATTGTGCAAGGGAGATGAACCAATAACAGAGAGTTTAATGTCAAAACTCCATTATTATATAGGTGTTAATGTGTTATGAGTTTATGTTGAGAAGTACATATGAAAACCAAAGGTTTTTTTAGTTCAAAAAAATTTGAAGGGTTGTTTAATTAATGGAGAATTAAAATGAATATATAAAAACTATATATAATTTAAAGCTAGTGCTTCCAAATAAATACATTAATGCATTTAAATCTAAAGTTAAAATAATAATAATAATAATAGAGAAAAAGGAAGAGATATCAATTAATTATTATAATTAAGTAATAAATATCTTGAATTTAATGACAAAGCACTAAAAAAAAGGAAAAAAGAGTAGAGCAAGTGAGGGAGACGAAGGGCTGGAGGTGGGAAGAATATTGAATCTATATAACTATTATTTTGGTTTTGTTAATATTAATAGAATTTAATGTATTTATTAGATAGGTGGTGAATTGTGATTTATTGTCAAAGCTCTCTTACAATGCCATGTGGCGCCGTGAGATTTCATTTTACTATATTACTAGTTTGCAGCCCGCACGGTGTGCAGGAATTGTAAAATATAACATAATAATAATTTAAATGGTCATTAGATAATTTATTGGTCCAATATATTGGATGCATTGTAGATGAAGAACAATCTTGTGGTATTTATATAGATTTACTTGTTTACCATTTTGAACATCCAACTTGCATAATATGTTTATTAAAATTGGTAAATTTAAAAACTATAATCTTTATGTTAATTTCTATCCATCAGTTTGTTTCACATTCTAGAGGATCTTATACTTATATATATCATAACCCGCACTAATTTTCAAAATATAATAAGTAAAATTTAATATATACAACATTAACATATTTAGCAACCATGCCATTTACCAAGATTATTATTGCTTGTGTATCAAAATGATTGGAGGGTACAATTTCTAAAAAATCCAAGAACATGTGGTTATTTCGAGAATCGATATATGCTTGTTACAATGCATGAATGTTAATTGATATTCTCTTCAAGTGTATGTTGTCCCTTAGTCTTCATTGCCATCTAGATTCATAATATTGTTTTTAATTATTAATTAGGCCATTTAATTATGTGCACTTGATCTTGATGAATTCAGAAATCTGGAAAATAACAGATACACTTGATGTGTTAATTCTTATGTATAGGGGTGGGCATAGATCGGTTCAATTCGGTTTTGGCCAAAACCGTATTGAACCGGTATATATTCGGTTTTTAAAAATGTAAATCGTTTTGAACCTGAAAACCGAATTGAACCGAACACATTTATCTCGGTTCGCTTCAATTCAGTTTTAGACCTATTGGGTTTTGAAAGTTTTTTTTTTATGTGTTTTATAATTTTTTGGGCCTTTAAACTGCTTTTTGGCATTTGGGCTTAAACCTTTTTAAGAAAATATAATATTTAAAAAATAATTTAAACAAAAATACAGCTCAATTTTCAATCCAAATCTTAAATTTCAATCATATTCTGTCTACATACACAATAAAAAATACAAAATCTTCATAACTTCTATAAAATAGAAGTCCAAAAATATAGTAAATAATATAGTTCAAAATAAAACATCATCAACAAACAGTTCATAATAAAATTGAACTTCACAAAATAATTCATTAAGACAATTTGGTTTATTCGGTTTGGTTCGGTTTTGTATGTTGGTTTGGTTCGGTTTTGTATGTTCAAAATCGAAACCGAACCGAATTCAATTCAGTTTGAACCAAATAGAAGCCATGAACCGAACCAAACATCTTTTTTTGGTTTTTGGTTCGGTTCGGTTCGGTTTCAGTTTTTATGCCCACTCTTTCAAGCTGGAATGTGAAAAATCAGAAAAATGTCTATTGACATTTAAGGAACAAACAATGAATTTTTTATTTTTTATTTTTTATTTTTTATTTTTCCATTTCCATTTCCATAAGAAAAAACACTCTAACGTTAAGTGAACCAAAAAAAAAAAAAAAAAAAAAAAGTCTTTCTTTGATTCAAGCGGATGATCAAATATAAACGATGTTAAAAAAATATATATCAAATTATTTCTACATTGAATGGGCTATGATTAAAATGAAAAAATATATATCAAATTATTTCTACATTGAATGGGCTATGATTAAAATGAATTTATCTTACTCTTTGATTTTTTATTTTTTTTTTAAACAAAGCAATCTTAATTTATATTCTATTTTTTTTTTTTTTTAAACAAAGCAATCTTAATTTATATTCTAAGATGAACACAGTGCCAAGACTCAAAAATACAAATGAAAATTTAATTAATCGTCAACTTATAGTAACTAACCATTAAAAATGTTCAAGTTGTTAGTTTACGAACACCATTGCTAAATCAATTCGATGTTCACTCCTCATTTGCAGATCCACCGCTCTAGTCGTAATGCTTTCTTTCATACCTCTGGTTCCTCACTAACTTGGGATTCATCTGCATCATAAAAAAAAAAAAAAAAAAATCAAAAAATCAAAAAATTCATACCTATAATAAAATCATTAACTAAAACTTAAAAACAGAACATTTGAACTAACATATGACAATAAGGTAAATATTCAAAAAAATTAAAAAATATTAATTTTTTTTTTAAAAGAATGTACCTTTCGATTTGTAGTAGAGGCAACAAATAATATTATAAATTATGGTATTTATTTTTAAAAAATTAAACAACAATTATATAGGTAAGAATATATTAAAAAAATGACAAAACAAAAACAAAAGAACATACCTTTCGATGAAAGGTATGAGAGAGTTATAGGATCGAAATCAACCGATTGAATAGATTATATATATATATATATATATATATATATATATATATATATATATATATATAAGTTGAAAGGGAGGAATACAAAAAGGATTTTATAAGGAAAACGGAAATTTTTTATTAATAATATCAATATTAATTCTTGGATATGAAAGTTTTTTTTTCTTTTTTTTTTTCTTTAAATTACCATTATTGCTTAACCCATCATATGACTTGCTTATATTATAAGGAATACTAAAAGGACCACAATACATAATGTGTGTCATTACTTGGACCGTTGGGTATTAGTTGATTTATTTAAATGCTATATAAGCTTCACAACAATTAAAGACTTGGAATTTCAATCATATTCCATCTAGTTCCCACTGTTTACAACTAATATTTTTAATAAAACCTTAATTTTGTCCATTCATTTTCACTGTCAATGTAGTGGAGTTGCCCACCTTTTAACGTCCTTGTATTAAATAATAATATCCCTTATATAAATCTTCCTCAACATATGAAGCATGCAAATATGTGAAAAAAAGTAAAAGTAAAATATTAAAACAAAATAATTAGTTGGATAAATATTTTTGTTTAACTTAGCATATGAAGCATGTAAATATGCACCAAAGCTCTAAAAGTAAAGTAAAATACCACATTGAAACAATACAATAAATTAGATCAAATCATATAACTCCATTTATTTATTATCTCATTGATGATAGGATTGCCTCTTGACGATAGAACTGTCCTTTAATATATAAATACATACATATGAGTTAGATAAAATTATAATGGAATTTAATATTAAATCTCTTAAACGGCGACATGTGGCACCTTAAGGTTCCATTTTAGTATATTACTAGTCAGTACCCGTGCTTTGCACGTGGACGAACATATTTCCTCAAACAAATAAAAGATACCAATAGTTTTATGATATTTAAAATTGATTTTTGGTTGTGCCATTAAAAAAAATCTTTAAAAAATGTGCTAAAATTTAGATAGGTGAATATCTATCGTGAATAAAGTTAAAGTGAAAAAGAGTGTGAAATATCATTGTTTACTTCCTCATTCTACCCACTTATAGTGATCAGTGATCAGTAAATATTGGCTTCAAGTATTTTAAGGCAAAATAATTCATGAAGAAATTTGTCATAATAATGTAATGCCTCCGTGACAGTATTCCTAAATAATTCTTCATTACTTTTTATAAAAAATGGAAAGAAAACATAATGACCATAATAAGTGCAAAAAAAATAAGAAAACATGATACCTCTGAACATTTTCATTTTGGCAAATTGTACAATAACAACAATAGGCCCAACAATACTATTATTCATAAATGAAAGCATTTGATCATCAAATCTTTCCCATAAGGTGCACTTCAGTTTTGTACCACCGAGGAAAGAAAAAAATAATTTTAAGAAAATGAAATAAAATAGATTTAGTATAGATAATCATATAAGAATGAACAACAAAAGAGAGAGTACCAACCGAAGATTGTCCAACTCTACGTCAACCATATTTGTTCGCTTTCCTTTAATGATAATCTCTTTCAAACCACCAACACCAGTAAGCAATCCAATTACATCTTAAAATGTATAATAAGGCAAAGTTAGAAAATATTATATTAGAAAATTGATATATAATATCTAAACACTATCATGTGTTTAATAAGGAAGATGATCTTACCAACTAAATAAGCATCTTCTTTTGTTTCATTGACAATGTCATCAAAATAGTTAAATGAAATTATAATGGAATTTAATATCAAATCTCTTAAACAGTGACATGTGGCGCCTTAAGGAAATTTTAATATATTATATAGATACAGTCTTTTTATTATCAGTTCGAACTGATAAAAGTTATATCAGTTCTTTGTATGTGGGCCACTGGATTTAAATACTTTGACTGACAAGTGCATACAGCCAAGTCAAAGTATTTAAATCCAGTGGCCCACATACAAGGAACTGATATAACTTTTGTCAATTCGAACTGATAATAAAATTTCTGTATATAGATATAGTCATATAGATATAGATATAGATATAGATATAGATGCTTATGATATATAGGTTTGCTTACCAGAAAGACAACGAAGATGAAAAAAGTAGTGGCTACTCATTATTAATTGTAATAATATTGAGACAAGATGAACTCCACCTATAACTCACATCACCATTCAAGTTTTTCAATCCTGGAATTAATTATAATAGCATTTAGCATCATCTATTCATCATAGTGTTTTTGGAAAGCGAATAAGGCTAAAAGCCAAGCTAAGGGCCACTAGAAAGTGGAAGGTTTTAGGTGGGTACGAAAGGCCATATTTTATCCTGTTAATATTCCCTTTTTCTTTTTGAAAGCATATTTTGTTTTTTATTTTTATTTTGTTTTTCTCCGTAAGAGAAAAACTTGATTAAAATTGTAACATATTACAGTTTTAAAATATATTTTAAGTTTAATTAAAATATATTTATAAATTGTAGTATTCCGTTTCAAATTGAATCCGTCAAAACCCTAACAAATGAATTCTTATATTATATACAAGTTTTGTAACCATTTTTCCATTGGATCAACATAAACCTTTTAAATGTTGGATATCAAAGTCCCTGCCCTTCCTTGTCAAGCATGAAGCATGAGTGGATTCAAAGGCCTATCAGACACCCAAACCACAAAAACATGACCAAATGGTTTATGGAAAGATTTATGCAAAACTTCAAGATTGTACTCATATTAAAAAAATAATAACAATGAATCTATTTTGGAAAGTCAATAAATTGGATGGTTTTTATTTGGCCATTGAAGGTCCCTCCATAAGATTTTATCTCCCTTTTTAGTAGTATCAAATCAGCCCCAATATTTTTTTTTTTGTTAAAGCTAGTCCCACATTGGTTGACTTTATTATTATTATAATAGAACCAACAAAACATCCCGTCAAAAATTTGAAGTAAGCAATCCCAATTGAGGTCAAATTCCAAATTCCATTAAATTTTTTTTTTTTTTTTTTAAAAATCCTTATTCCTCTAAAAAAAACTGATATTTTTAGTTGACTTTTATATTGATAATTCTTTCATTTATTTATAGTTTTTTTATTTTTATTTATTTATTTATTTATTTTTTAAGTATATATCTATCCACCTATCTAAACCAGATATATTTTTTTTAAAGCTTTTTACCATTTATAGGATTCAAACCGCTGACTTGAAAGTCATTTGTAAACCTCAAACTCATCCATCTATCAGTTAAGCTACGCCCTTGAGAGCAAATTTCTCTTAACATATATTTTTTGATGTTTAAATATAACAATGTTTCTATTATCAGTTCGAACTAACAAAAGTTATATCAGTTCTTTGTATGTGGGCCACAGGATTTAAATACTTTGACTAACAAGTGCATACAGCCAAGTCAAAGTATTTAAATCCAGTGACCCACATGCAAGGAATTGATATAACTTTTGTCAGTTTGAACTGATAATAGAATTTCTATTAAATATAAACACAAATTATTGAAATATAAATACTGATTTCAAGTTTTTGTTTTCATGTTAAGATTTTCTTATAAATTAAACTGGCCCATGTTTCAAGATTTCTCTTCTCAACAAAATTTATGAAGTCTCTCCTCTTCCAAAGCATATTCCATTATGTCTCAGAGTTCATTTTTACTCACTTTCTTAACTAGAGTGAGCATTACCCCAAAACTTAATCGAGGGTTAACAAATTAACTATTATATATTTTATAGATTTTTCTGTCAATTTTACTCTTGTTTTTATAAAAGAAAAAAAAGTACATAAACAAAAAAATAAAATAATAGATGGATGATCTCCACCATCCATATGGTATTGGGTATGGAATATGGATGTTAGAGATCAAAACAATTTAAAGTGAAAAAAAAAAAAAAAAAAAAAGGAAATGGAGGGGTGGGGACCGTGGCGTGGAGATTCAACTAATGGAGGGGTGGGGTGGAGATCCAACTGGATCTCCACCAGCTCCAACTGAGACCCACCAGATCCATGGATCTTCATCTCTGTTTTCTCAACTTCACTTCTCTCTTCTTCGTCTATTTTTTTTCTTTCAATTTTTCAATTTAGTGCATTTTTTTTTGTTTGTCCGACGCTTTTTTCAGTTTTTTTTTTTTTTTTTTTCCGATGTCGGGTTGATTTAGCCTTTTTGACTAATATTTCTGCTTTTGGGTTGCTTGATCTCTAAATTATCTGTAATCAGTCGATTTGATCAATTTGACCAAAATTTTAAAGTTAAACATGATTGAAAATATAAATAGACTATTTTACCATTTATATTAATTTATTGAGTGAAAACGGCTTTTTTTCTCCTCAACTTCTTACGATTTAACAACTTTACATGATTTGGACATCCAATAAGAGTTTGAAATGTGTCACATAAACTTTTTTTTTTATTTTTAAAATTAATTAATAATGAAAATTAATATTTATATATTAATTTAAAATCACTGTCATGTAAAAAACACCCCTTAAAATAGCATTAAAAAAATTAATTCTTTTACTAAAAATTATTAATAATATACACATGCAATAGACATATATATATAACAATAAATTAAATAAAGTTTTTTTTTTTAAAAAATAATTTTAAATAAATTTTTTTATATATTTCTTAGTCTTTTTTTTTTTTTCTTTCCTTTTTAGTTTCTGGTTGGATTTATTTTTATTTTTATGTTTTTAATTTGTTTTAGGATAATAAGACTAAAATACCCTTCAAACTGTTAAGTTTGACCAACGGTTAACTTATGAACTTCAAATAATTTAGGGACCACGTGAACCAAAAACGAAAACATCAATCAATTGTAAAATTGGTAGAAGTAGATCAATATATTAATAGGAGTGCTAGAATCACTCTCTTTATAATGTGACATGTGAACAACATTTATTTCTCTACATCAAATTTGAAGTCATTATAAATGACCAAGTTTTTCTATTTATTTACAAATCAAACCAACAACTAATTTCCTAAATTATCCATTGTTTTTTTTTTTTTTTTTTACCAAATTGTCATTTAATATTGTATCAAGGTTTTTTTTTTTTTTTTTTTTTAATTTTTAAATAAACTTTTTTTTCCTACGGTTCCCGAATTATCAATCCTAGTCAACCATTGAACTTTTTTTTTTTTTTTGAATTTCACTCTAACTCTCAGCATTTTCAAACATAAATTGTCCTCCACAATTGTTTTATGTAATTTTTTTAATAGCTTCTTTTATTAAATAATTTTATTGTGATGTATTAAATTTCTATATTAAACTTTTTTTTTTTCCTTATACCACTATGTAGATGAAGAACTAAATGTCTGTATTATTTTCTTTAAAAAAACTACCTTTGTTATTATTATATATTTCTTTTTGTAAAAAAAAAGTAATAATATGATATTAGACGGCAATTTGGTAAATAAATAAAGGGTAATTAAGGAAGTTAGTGATTGGTTTGATTTGTAAATAAATAGAAAAAGCAAACCATTTATAATGGCTCCAAATTTGATACAGAAAAATAAATGTTGTCCACATACCACATTATAGCTAATACAAAAACATTAACAATAGGATAATGCTTGGGTGCTGGCCGGTCAGCACCCAAGCATTATCCTTAACAATATACTATGGTTTGAAATTTTAAGGATAACTATAAAAAGGAAACTTAATCACAGCAAGGTAGAACAAGACAATAAATACAGTGATTGAGTTGAATAACTTTTCCCTTTTATAGTTATTTTCTAGGTTTTATCCTGGTTAAATATTACCCTAATAGTAGTTAATTTGTTAACACCGATTAACTTTTGTACACTTGGCAACCATCTAGGTGAGCACAAATGAACTCTTATTTGTTGCATGTTGTGTAGGTTACCAGCAGGTGATTCAATCACTGCCAAGTCAGAGATGCCTAGAGCCACAACCGTTCATGACTTCATTCTCACTTTCACTACATTGAGAGCTTTCCAAATATTTATATATAGGGGCTCGCAGTCTCTGCTTTTGTATATCACGCTTTCTTTTAATGGAGTCTCAAAACCACCAAACCCCACCTCACCAGACCACCCAAATCTCTCCTACTGAGACCAGACACAACATGCCCACAACATCATCAAATTCTCCAGCAGAGATCATGGACAAAGTGAAGAACAACTTGGTCCTTCGATCTAAGTGGGCAGAAGTGAACGGTGCAATGGGGGATTTAGGGACTTATATTCCAATAGTTTTGGCCCTGGCACTGGCCAAGGACCTCGACTTGGGGACAACATTGATATTCACTGGTTTGTACAACATTGTCACCGGTGCCATTTATGGTGTTCCAATGCCAGTGCAACCCATGAAATCAATAGCAGCAGTGGCCATATCAGACGGTTCAGATTTCGGCATCCCAGAAATGATGGCTGCTGGGATTTGTACCGGTGGGATTTTGTTGGTTTTGGGTGTCACTGGTTTGATGCAGCTAGCTTACAAGCTCATTCCTCTGCCTGTTGTCAGAGGAATTCAAGTCTCACAAGGGTTGGCATTTGCAATGTCTGCTGTCAAGTACATTAGAAATGTTCAGGACTTTTCGAAGTCGAAAACTAAAGGGGAGAGGCCATGGTTGGGGTTGGATGGGCTAGTTCTAGCTCTTATGTGTGCTTGTTTTATAATAGTTGTTAATGGTGGAGGTGCGGCGATAGAAAATGAGATTGATCATCATGAAGAGATAAGACCGAGAAGGAGGAGGTTGAGGAAGATTATATCTTCACTTCCTTCTGCTTTCATTGTCTTCTTGTTGGGTGTGGTTTTGGCTTTTATAAGAAGGCCAAAACTGGTGAAAGATTTTCAATTTGGACCATCTTCTATCGGGTTTGTGAACATATCCAAAAATTCATGGAAACAAGGGTTTCTCAAAGGCACCGTCCCTCAGCTGCCTTTGTCGGTACTAAACTCAGTTATTGCTGTATGCAAGTTGTCATCTGATCTTTTCCCAGGGAAGGACTTCTCGGCCACATCGGTTTCAGTGACCGTGGGGCTAATGAACTTGATGGGGTGCTGGTTTGGAGCCATGCCATGCTGCCACGGCGCGGGTGGACTAGCCGGGCAGTACAAGTTCGGAGGGAGGAGTGGCGGGTGTGTGGCTCTACTGGGCGCGGCCAAGATGGTGTTGGGTTTGGTTTTAGGAAGCTCTTTAGTGATGGTTCTGGACCAATTCCCAGTTGGGGTCTTGGGGGTTTTGCTCTTGTTTGCTGGGGTCGAGCTAGCCATGGCTTGTAGGGACATGAACTCAAAGGAGCAGTCCTTTGTGATGCTTATATGCACGGCTGTCTCACTCGTGGGCTCGAGTGCAGCTCTTGGGTTTGTGTGTGGAATGGTTGTGCATTTGCTTCTCAAGCTCAGAAATTGCACAAAAGATGAGGCATGTTCTACTTCTATACCATGTATGCGTGCATGAGGCAACTCCAAAGAAATCCCATATGCAGGTATAGGATTACTATTGTCTTTTGTGTTGTTTTGCTTTCCATAGCAAAGCAATTCCACATGTCATACACTCAAGAAATAATAACTGAATAACAGTGTTTTCTTAGGTTGTGTTATTTCCTTGGATGTTTTAATGGCAAAGTGTGATCAAGTTTCAAGTAGACTCCGCTAATATATACCTAAAGATGAGATATAAAGAAGCAAAAAATTCCGTAGTTGTTCATAGTAAAGCACTAAAACAGATCTCTCCTGTATTTCTCTTCATGCCAGAAGCCTATTGGCATACTATTGCTATTTTCGACATAGCTATCCAAATAGAGAACAGTTCAAATCAATCGTTACCGGACTAATTCTAAACTTGTCTCCCTCTAAGCTGGACATTATCACAAAGATATATGATCACTGCATCTTCAACTTAACACCTATTGCCTTCACATCATTATAGTATATATATATATATATATATATATATATATATATATATTGCAAGCTTATGCATCTAATTAACACAGTGTATGTAGAGTTCCTTTTGTATCTTAAGAAGAATATTTTTTATTGAAGTATCATACCACATAACTACATCAGAAAATCCATGTAAAACCTAAAAACTCTGCAATTGAAATGGACCGGGTCTGTTGAAGATTTCATGAGAAGCATGAATGACACTGTAAAGAGTTATAATTCACTTATTCTACACCTAAAATAAAAGACTTCAAACACAGTAATTTCACATAGATAATACATTTGATCCTCAAAATGTCAAATCATTCTCCGATTTGTCTTCATTTTCTCAAAATAGGCAATGAATCCATATACTGAATTACTAAACATTAAAGACAACCCTAAATATTCATCAATATAGTTACCATTAAAAAAAAAAACAAAACAAATCAACTTATAAAGAAGAAGAAGAGGAAGAAGAAAGTGTAGTGTACCAAGCTATTGCTGCAGTTGATACATCTTCGATTCTCTGGAAGTTTTTTTTTTTCGAAGTTCTATCGAGCTCTCTTTCCCTCTCCCTCTCTCTCTCTCTCTCAGTTTTGCCGCCGATATGAATATATGATTTGGACTTGTGATTGTTAATGGGCAGGCCCATTAGGCCCATAACGGGTAAACTGGGCCTAAAAGTATTTTAGAGGCCCAACAATGAAGGCTTTGGGCTTGTATCATTTTAACAAACAAAAAAATTTGTATATACAACTCAAATTAATATATAAGTGTCGATATTTGCACCCCTGAAAAACCGTATGTACACCCCTTTTTGTATATACACCCCATCAAAAATTTTAAAATGTTATAAATCGTAAACACACCCCATGTATTACCAAATATGCCCTTTATCTTTCAAAAAAAAAAAAAAAAAAAAAAAACACCATTTATCTAAATTTTTGGGAAAAAATATATATTATAAATTAATTAAATGAAATTGAAAAAACTAAAGTATGGATGACCCACACCACCTCCTATAATCCAAAACCTGGACATGGACGCATGGAGCATTGGACCTTGAGCTTTTTCTTCTTTTTTATTTTCATTTACCTATATTTTCCTTTCTTTTATTCTCTCTTTGGAATGAATGTTTTACAAAGGTTTTTTTCATCAATGGTTATGGCATTCATTAAATATGTTTTTACTGGGTTCTCGTTTTGTCAAAGACTTGCTCGAGCTTGTTATTTTGTTACAGGCTTCAATTTTTTCTGTACATATTATTTTTTATTTTTTAATTAACTTCAATGTACTTAAAAAAAATAAAATAAAAACTTCAATGATTTTCTCTTCTTAATTTTTATATATAATAGTTACTTAATATTTATAATTTTAAATATTCACTATTTAAATCTTAATTAATAAACAAATAGTAATTTAATCAAAAGAAGTAATTTTTTTTATGTGTAAGTAATTATAATATTTATTAAAATATCTAAAATGTATATATTTAATTAATATGCTGCACGAGTTATATTTATATTAATCATTTAAATAGTTTTATTTAAGGGTAATATTAGAATTTTTAAAATATGCTGATTTGGGGTGCACATACAGATTTTGAGGGGTGCAAATATCGCCACTCTTAATATATATTTTTCAAAATTCCAACATTTCCCTTAAATAAAACTATTAAAATAATTACAAATGCAGCACCACATATATCAAATAGAAACAATATTTAATATTTTCAACATGTATAATATATTTAGATTGATTTATTAATTAAACTTAAATTATGATTATTTAAATTAAAATATTAAATAACCATTATAAAATAGTTTTTTTTTTTTAAAAAAAAAGAAGAAGAAACTCATTTAATTTAATTAACAATAACTTTAAAAAAAAAAAAGTTAAATAACTATTTATTTATTTTTTTTAGTTACTCCCTTCCTTTTGATTTTATTTTTATTTTGTTATTTTATAATTTATTTGGTTATGGTGTTTTACTAAAATCTATAAGAAATGATGTTTTTGTTAATATGTGGGGTGATACATATTATCAATTTTTAAAGGGGTGTACATACAAAAAGAAATGATGTTCTATATATATATATATATATATATATTGATCTTTTTCAACAAAAAGAAAAAAGAATATTGATATTTCATGAGCGGTGCAGTGAGTGAAACTTAAAACATTGTGTCACATTAAGCAACTAAGTATACTTTTAACATTATTGAAATTGTTGTGCTTCATGCTTTCAAACATAAAATCGTCATGTTTCGTATTTATATTTATGATCGATTGCTTGTAAGGAAGACAACCAAAATAAAATAAGTCGTAACCACTTGTTATTAATAATAATGATATGTTACAAAAGAAAAAACTAATTAGAAATCTCAATATTTATTCGATTAGAAAGTTCAAATACACACGTAACCCAATTAAAGTGGGGTTCAAAAAAATTTTGTCACTATTTGGGCCTGACTTTGTAAGAATATCACCACTTTACTAATTCAAGTTTAAAAGGCACCTATTTAGGTGACTAGACAAAAATACCCTTATTTTATCAGTTTGTGTCTTTTAAAACGTAGAGAGAAAAAAGTTGTGAGAGAGAGAGAGAGAGAACAGTGGAGAGAGAAAGCATCAGGTGCAAGAAATTCGACTGAAAATCTCACGGCGAACTCACCGGCAGTGACGCTAGTCCTGAAGTCGACCAGAATCTGCAAAACGATGAAGATCTGGGTTTCCGAGCCTTTTAACACTTTTTCCAAGCCTTTTCAATAGTAATTCGAGCATTTTCATACACTTTTCGAGCATTTTCAACAGTAATTCGAGCCTTTTCAATTTTGAATCTCCGAGACTTTTAACACTGTATCCAAGCCTTTTCATACACTTTCCGAGCCTTTTCAACAGTAATTCGAGTCTTTTCAATTAGTCTCCAAGCCTTTTCAATTATCTCCGAGACTTTGTAAATAGTCTTCGAGCCTTTTCCGAGCCTTTTTAACTATCAGTTTTTTTTGTTAAATTTGTATCTCCGAGACTTTGTAAATAGTCTCCGAGCCTTTTCAGTTTGTCTCCGAGACTTTTCAATTAGATTCAAAATTCACACAACCAGTTTAAGGTTTACAGAATACTCGAAGAACAAATGAAAAGGAACCTAATTAGGGTTTTAACGTCTGCGTAGCGCCACAAAACTAATTATCCAATGAAGTTGTATTGATAATATTATGATGTTCAACCTCCATTGGAGGTCTGTTATAGAGGAAGATGAAAGAATAAAATATCAGAAAACTTCAAAGTAAGAAAGAGAATGTGTAAAGTAAGGGCATTTTTGGAAATTCACTTACTTTATTGCCTTTTAAACTTAAGTTATTAAAGTGATGACTTTCTTACAAAATCTGGTAAAAAATGTGACATTTCCCACCATTTCCACTATGTTATTATGATAATATTCCCTTTTTTATTTTGGTTTCGTTCATAAACCGTCACATAATACAATAATACATCATTGGCTTAAGAAATCCATTTCATCGTTGAAAAAAGGGTTTATTGCAATAACTGACCTTGGTGTTTTGTAATACAACAACTATATTGAATTTTTACTTTAATTATATGAAAATACCATTGACTAGTAGTTGAGTATTGAAAATAAAATGAACAAATTGCCCTTCCTTTTAGTGTTTTATCAATGATAATATTATTTAAATAAATATTAAAATTGAAAATTAATTAATAATTTAAAAAATTAAGAAAATTAACAATAAAATCAAATCTTCAGTAATCCATCGAAATTAACAAAAAAAAAAAAAAAAACGAAAACCGATTATCTTTATAGGAAATCCGGTGAGGGTTAGAGGGAGTGACCTCTTGTTCCCCTTTTTTTTTGTATTTCTTTTTTAGTTTTATTATGTCTAAAGATTTTTTAATATTTATTATTTTATAATAAATAAAAAATATTTTTATTTACTTTTTTATAGAAAAAGACATTCATACCCTTCCAATTGTTAAGTCTACACTAAATCTAACCTTAATCAAACTGATTAAGGATATATTTCTATAGTTTTAGTAAAAATACAGTGTAGTTGTTATATTATAAAATATTAGGGTATATTATTACAATTAACTCATCAAAAAATTATTTACACTTTGCTTGGTTATAATATTTTAGATTTACTAAAATTGATAGGTCTCACATCAAAACTTCAAGTTGTACACCAAGCAAATTTTTTTAAAATAAATAAATAAATAAATCAAGTTGTTTATTTTTATGGTTTAACAATAACAAGTTGCTTTATATTTTTTAAGTTCTTAAGCTGTCACAGAGTAATCAAGCGTTTGTCAAATCTGGAGTCTTATTCTAAAATTTCATTAACATTATCAGGAATTGGTTTACTGACATGGCAATTATATATATATATATATACAGTCTTTCTATTATCAGTTCGTCCTGACAATAAAAATATCAAGACAAGGAATGTGAACCACAGATTATAGAGAAGTTTTGACAAGTACATACACTTTGAGTCAAAGTATGTAAATCTAGTGATCCACATTTTTCGTCCTAATATATTTATTGTCAGGACGAACTGATAATAGAAAATCTGTATATATATATATATATATTGCATTTTTTTTTAATGCGTATTAAAATAATTCCATTTTATAGTTTGGAATTGAAAGGACCAACAAAGTGGCTTTTGCCCAATGTGAAAGACCACTAAAAATTCTCTCAATTTTTTCCTGTCCTGAACAATATTACCTGTTAATCCATACATTTCCTAAAGTTACAATAAATAAATAAGCACATTTTTTATCGAAATTTATAATTAAATACTTTTTTTTTTTTTTTTTTTTTTTTGAAATAAACAACTGTATTACAGCACCTGAAAAACCAAGACAGAAGTACATGAAAACATGTGTACAACAACAGCTGGGAGCCATCAACTATCGACATCTAATCGCAGCCCAGACTAGATCTCCCACAGACGGGGATGGAAACCCACTCACAGGTGGGACAACAACCCTCACGAAGAGAGACAACAACCACACTAGGTGGACAAACAAAAAAACTACTATACATATAAGCCTAAAATCAAAACCCTAAACTAAGCAAAATAAACCCGATCGGAGGAAAGGGAACCTTGGCTGCCGGAAAATGGCCAAGACCAGTTCGGACGGCACCGGTGAAGATCTAGCTAGATTGAAGCGGAACGGCCCAAACCGGGGGCTGCCGGAGGCAGCTGGAAAAGACCGAGAGGAGACGGAGAGGGCGTTCGGACGAGTGCCATCCCCGGCGCTACAATCGAAGGAGACTCCCAAGCCGGATCGGGGAGAAAATCGCCGAAAAAAGGAAAAAACCACCGGCAAAGCCCCCGCTAAGAAGAGAAAACCGCCGCGGATCTCGCCGGAGAGCATCGGGCGGCGCTAACTAGACCGCCCGACAGATCGACTTCGCCGTCGACAACCCCTATCACAGCAGGGTGCCGGCGGCGGACTGTGTGAGGTTTAGAAGTGTGAAGAAGGGTTTGAGAGAGGTTAGAGAGAAAAGTTAGAGAGAGAGTCTTCCCAAAAGTGCTTTTGATATTTCAAAAGCTAGCCCTTTCCAAAAAAAAAAAAAAGGTCTGAGAATCTATAATTAAATACTTATGTTGAGGAAATTTGTAGTTTTATGGGAAATTTTATATTTTCTTTCCAGCTTTTAGCCACCAATATGACCAAAATACCTCTCTTATGTCTTTGCTTTCTTTTCCTACTAGATTTCTCACTCCTCTCTTTTCCTAATTCTCTCCGTGGATTTTTCTCTATTTTCACACCACAAACATTTTAGTTTTGCTACGATATATCATCATTTAATGTTTGATGAGTGAGAAAATGATGAATTGGTGAATTATGAAACTCGATTTCGATTTTCCACAATTTTACACATTAATTTTTTCATGTCAGTTATAAAATGTAAATAACAGATCCATTCTAAGTTCCTCTCTTTCACTTCTAATTTTCTATCTCTTCAAATTCTCTCAATACCATTTTTTTCACTAACTTCTAAAGTAGGTGGAAATCAATATCAAGTTTCGTTCTTCATCGATACATAATTTCCTCTCTCCACAAACACTAAATAATAACTTTATCCCTCTTCAAATTCTTTTAGTAATATTCTCTCTATTCCAATTCTCTCTGGAACTTTCTCTCTCAAACATTACATAGGGTTTAAGTGCTTAAGGACATTTTTGTCTATAAACTTATTTTTTGGGCCAACAAAATATAAATCTTGTTGAGTTTTGCTAAGTGTATGTTTGGTATGGCTTTTGAAAGGATCAAAAACACTTTTTTTAATGCTAGAAACTATTTTGAAGTTTTTTTTAGTTGTTTGGCAAAACTTAAAACAGCTTTTTTAATATATGAATTGTCTCAATTACCCTTTAAAAAAGTCATTTTATGTCTATTTAAAGAAGCCCAAATCTCAAAAAAGCTTTTTTTGAGCTTTTTAAAAACATATGAATTATTTCAACTACCCTTTATAAATTTTAGATATTCCACCATTATAAATATATTCTCAACACCTTTTTTGTAATTCACTCAACCAAAAGTTATTTCTAAAATTACATTGTCAACACTTTTATTGTAATTTACACAATTAAAAACCTTTTTTGTTAGAAGCTCTACTACAAAAAGATTTACTCTAGAAGCTCAAACTGAAAAGTCATACCAAACACACTCTAAATCTAAAATTTATTACTAAATTTGAAAAACGCATCGGTTATCACACCCACATCAATGAAATATGGGTTTAAAACATATTATTTTTATTGACTCTCGCAAATTTATATGAAAAGAATTTCAAGAGCATTATACACTCACGTCGTGTTTATCTTTTAGCGGGTTTGGCTATTATACCCATATGAGTATGGTAGCATCAAAATTTGGGAACAACTCAGTTATCAATCAAAAAGTGGTTCCCAATTTTTCTTTTAGCGGGTTTGGCTATTATACCCATATGAGTATGGTAGCATCAAAATTTAGGAACAACTCAGTTATCAATCAAAAAGTGGTTCCCAATTTTTGGTGCTATCATACCCATATAAGTATAGTAGCCATACCCTCTTTTAGCACATGTGTTAGTGTATATCCTCTTTCATATTAATGGTGGTGGTGGAATGTTCGAATCCCACCATGTATATTTTATAAGAATATGTGGAGAGTTTTGAGTTTTCTCCTTGAGGTGGAAAGTACCGTTTGATGTTGGCGGGTCTCGACAGACCTTTATAATCCAACCATTTGGTGTCAAAAAATTTTATAATACTTCAAGGAAAAAAAATCCAATTAAATATAGGAATATAGTTTTTGGAAATTGAATAAAATGGATGGTTTTGATTTCCTCAATGTCGTTGTCCCTAGTCCCTACCCAAAGCTTCAAATTTGGTTTGACTTTTATCATTAAAAAGACTGCAAGCCAAACTAAGGGCTAGTTAGAAAGTTCAAATACATACGTAACCCAATTAAAGGTCATATTTTATTATTCCCTCTTTTATTTTGGTTTCGTTTATAACAGCATCTCCAATAGTATAAACAAATTTGAATCCTCAAAAGTTGTCATCTCAGCATTTGAGGATTGTTTTCGGGGATTGCTAAATTTGATGATTGTATAGTCAACAATGGAACACTTGTAATGATACCACAATGGTATATCAGTTTTTTTTTTTTTGCTAAAAAAATAAAAAAAATTATAAAAGACAAGAGAAGGTATATGATATGGGTATTGATCTATTCGTAATGAAGACACGAATTTTACCTGATTGAAATTTTTGGTGTTGAAACAATGATAAAATACATAGATGATCAAAGAAAAATAGAGGAAAAAAAAAATTACAACAGTTAATTTGGGTTACAACAGTTAATTTGGGTTAAGTTTGTATTTAATGATTGAAAGTCAATATTCAAATTTGGTTATTGAAGAGACAATTTGATTATTGATAACTGTTATCGCTAAATTTTAGTGACTCCATTGGACAGTGTTTTTTTTATAAATAATTAAATTTTGATTACTCTCCTACTTTTGAGGATACTATTGGAGATGCTCTATGTCGTCACATAATACATCATTGGCTCAAGAAATCCATTTCATCATTAAAAAAAGGGTTTATTGCAATAATAGACCCTGATGTTTTGTAATAGGATTTGAATCTTCTAATGATTTGATCTTTTTCTTGATTTTTTAAAACATGTTTTTTATTGCAATAACAGACCATGATGTTTATTTTTATTATTGAAATCAATTTTGGAACGTGATAAATTGTAAGGTTTTTATTTGTCCATTGAAGGTCCCTACATAGAATTTTATCTCCCTATTTAGTAGTATCAAATCATCCCCAAATCGGTGGACTTCAATTATAATAGAAATAGAAACCAACAAAAGAGCAAGTCAAAAATTTGATCATGATAAGATTCCTTTACCAACAAATCTTTTGATATTTTTTCAGTTGATTGTTACATTGATATACATCAACAGCACAAAGTGAGTGGTCAAAATCAAAAATAAAAAGAAAGCATATCTATTTAGAATTTATATATTTAAATTTAAATTTTTAGATTTTTATATGTAAACCATCACATAATCTGGTTTGATGATAAATGTTTATTTTTATTATTGTTGGTGCTATTTTATCTCGATAGTTACCTATATTAATTTTTTTTTTTTTTTTTTTAAATATTACAATAATCGAGGATATTAGGAAGGATTCGAATGAACCCATTACTCATGGTATAGGGATAAGGTGGGCCATATTTCAAGATTTATCTTCTCAACAAAATTTATGACGTCTCTCCTCTTCCAAAGCACATATATATATATGTACTCCAAATTCCGTTAGTTTTTGCATGTTGTAGGTCACCAGCAGGTGATTCAATCACTGCTAAGTCAGAGATGCCTTGAGCCACAACAAGCGGCATATATTTTTCATTCACATTCATATTCACATCCACACTCTCACGCATAGAGTCGTAGAGCACTAGAGCTTCCAAATATCTATATCTATCTATATAGAGAGAGAGAGAGAGAGAGAGAGAGAGGCAAGCTACGTTAGTTCCCTCACAGTCTCTTCTATTGTTTGTGTACAATCCTTAGAAATTCAATGGAGTCTCAAACCCCGTCTAACCAGACCACCAACCAAATCTCTCCAGAGAGTGAGACCAAACACAACATGTTCACATCAAATTCTCCTGCAAGGATCATAGACAAAGTGAAGAACAACTTGGTCTTTCGATCCAAATGGGCAGAAGTGAATGGTGCAATGGGTGATTTAGGTACTTATATTCCAATAGTTTTGGCCTTGACACTGGCCAAAAACCTCGACTTGGGGACAACATTGATATTCACTGGTGTGTACAACTTTATCACTGGTGCTATGTATGGTGTTCCAATGCCAGTGCAACCCATGAAGTCAATAGCAGCAGCGGCCATATCAGGCGGGTCAGATTTCGGTATCCCTGAAATGATGGCTGCTGGGATTTGTACTGGTGGGATTTTGCTGGTTTTGGGTGTCACAGGTTTGATGCAACTAGCTTACAAGCTTATTCCTCTGTCTGTTGTCAGAGGAATTCAACTCTCACAAGGGTTGGCATTTGCAATGTCTGCTGTCAAGTACATTAGAAATGTTCAGGATTTTTCCAAGTCCAAATCTAAAGGGGAGAGGCCATGGTTGGGTTTGGATGGGCTGGTTTTAGCTCTTGTGTGTGCTTGTTTTATAATAATTGTTAATGGTGGAGGTGAGGAGAGAGAGACTGATATTGATGATCATCATGAAGAAGAAATAAATAGGCCAAGAAGGAGGTGGAGATTGAGGTTGAGGAAGATTATATCTTCACTTCCTTCTGCTTTTATTGTGTTTTTGTTGGGTGTGGTTTTGGCTTTTATAAGAAGGCCAAAACTGGTGAAAAGTATTCGATTTGGTCCATCTTCTATTGGGATTGTGAAGATATCTAAACATTCATGGAAACAAGGGTTTATCAAAGGAACCATCCCTCAGCTTCCTTTGTCAGTACTGAATTCAGTGATTGCTGTATGCAAGTTGTCATCTGATCTTTTCCCAGGGAAGGACTTCTCCGCCACGTCGGTTTCAGTGACCGTAGGGCTAATGAACGTGGTGGGGTGCTGGTTTGGAGCCATGCCATGCTGCCACGGTGCCGGTGGACTAGCTGGGCAGTACAAGTTCGGAGGAAGGAGTGGTGGGTGTGTGGCTCTACTGGGCGTGGCGAAGATAGTGTTGGGTTTGGTTTTAGGAAGCTCTTTGGTGATGGTTCTTGATCAATTCCCTGTTGGGGTCTTGGGGGTACTGCTCTTGTTTGCTGGGGTTGAGCTAGCCATGGCTTGTAGGGACATGAACTCGAAAGAGCAGTCCTTTGTGATGCTTATATGCACGGCTGTCTCGCTCGTGGGTTCGAGTGCAGCTCTCGGGTTTGTGTGTGGGATGGTTGTGCATTTGCTTCTCAAGCTCAGAAGTTGCACAAGAGATGAGGCTTGTTCTACTTCTTTACCATGTATGCGTGCGACAACAACTCCATAGAAATTCTTGATGATTCAAGTACAGGATTACTATTGTCTTTTGTGTTGATTTGGTTTCCATAGCAAACAATTCCATATGTTGTAATTAGCTCGAGGAACGATAATCTCAGGTTGTCCTATTTCCTTCGATGTTTTTAATAACAAAGTGTGATATGTTTTTTTTTATTTCTTCATAGTAAAAGCGTCCCTGTATTGCTCTTCACGCCAGAAGCTTATTGGAATCAGAATCACATTTTAAAGTCATGGCTGACATATATAGTTGATAATATCCTAATCCTGCTATTTTCGACATAGCTATCCAAATAGAGAACATTTCAGATCACTTGTACCCCGACCATGTTAAGTGGTAAGGAATTTTCCGAAGATAAATTCCATGCACATTTCTAATACGAAGAAAAACTGAGAACAATTATGGAAGAGCCAGGGATAACGACCTTTCAAACATATTCCTTCTGCCTTCATGGCATTTGTACTATTTCCTCTCACGGTCAGAAATATTACAATAATTCGGGGGGACTAGAACCCACAACCCCGTGGCGTAGATGTGAGGGGCATATCACTGGGCCAACCTTATCTTGTCTATTTCCTCTCATGGTCATAATGAACTCTAATTCGTTATATTGAATAGAGTATACTTGGACCTTCTTTCTTTATGTGTTTGAAGTTGGCTCATTCATGGCCAGTGTGACCAATAAGTGATCAATAGCTGCTCAATGTATTGTTTTCGACCAAATTTTTTAACATGTCAAACACAAGCTGAAATAGGATTTGAATCTATGACAGAGGCATAGAAAAAAAAAAAAAAAAAAAAGAGAAAAAGGGTATGTCCATGGCCAAAGCATTGTGATAATTACATTTTTATTTTATTTTTTGGGTATAATTACAACATTTTTCGGTTCTAATTGGCAAAAGGTGCTGTAGCTACTGTTATGTAATGTTAATGGTGACAGCAGCCTATGCAAATTTACAAAGTCTTGACTCTTGATCATGAAGTAACAAGTCAAGATACTAAATACTAAGAGATGGAAACCCCAAGCAATCAGTAAAGAAAAAGCAAAAAAAAAAAAAAAACGAAACTTATGTGGTGTAACTACGATAACAACTTCACCAAGACCGTGAATTTTGAATGTATACCTTGGTCTGCAATGGTAACTTTCATGCTTCTTTCTAGCTATTTGGAATATTCTGGTCCCATTGGCAAGAGATAAGAAGAGACAGCTACATTCATAGAGGTTATGTCATTTGCTTTGCAACAAGAATGAAGTATTCTTTTCCTTTTCTCTATCCAAATGGGTTTCCTCCTGATGAATTAAAAGAATTTGTAGTTGTAGATGTTGAATATCCGCTAGTTGGTTGTTGTGGTGTGTTTGTGGAGCCGAAAAAGGATCCATCACTGCCAAAACCATCAACTCCTTGTAGTCTGTGATGATACTCAAGAAAACTTATCAGCAATAGCTAAAACAGCTCAAATACGATGCTGGCAGATTGCAAGCTTATGCATCTAATTAACACAATGTATGTAGTTCCTTTTGTATCTTAAGAAGCATATTGATTGAAGGATCATACCACATAAGGGATGTAAGCAGAGCATGAACGCCCTATTTCTATTAAGAGGACACTTTTTATATAAGCAAAAACCTTGAAAACATTGATCTATATAGGACAATGTGAATTTGAAACGTAAGGGACAGTAGCCAAAATGGTGGTGTTTGGTGAATTCTTTCATCATAATGATGGTCTCAGATGAGCAGATCTTAGTTTTGAAACAAAGAATTTAAGACAGCCAGGAAGAAAATATTACCTGGAAGGTGTCATATTCGTATGTACTTGTTGCCCCATGAATGGACCTGGAGTTATAAAGTTAAAAACAAGTTAAACAACAAAATAAAACAAGCAAGTGTTTAGCAGATTAGAGAGATAGCAAAATGAACTTACTAGGAGATATGGCTGATGAGAAGGAAGGAGATTGTGACGCCATCAACCCCCGAGAGTGGGAATCAAAACTGGAAGTACGTGCAAAGCCCACATTAGGGAGATCACCTTGCAAAGATGTCATGGATGGAAACTGCATCACAAATAACAAAATTTGTTGAAGATATAACAAGATTTCTTATTTTTCCTTTTTTTCATGAATGCAAATAAGATCAGCAGAAATGGCATTTCATGAATGCTTTCAAAAACTTCAACAAACACAGAGGAAAAGGCAAAACACCAGCGACACGTGAATGAAATATCAGTTTTGGTATTTGCATACTTGTGTCCCTTGCATTGGAGCTGTTTCACCACCAAAATCAAATGGATTCATTGATTTTGCTTGGTTGGAATATGCTGGCACAAGCTGAAAACATAAATCCACAGTTACAGATTATGAATAAACTGATCAAAATTTTAAAAAGAAGTTAATTTAACTTAACCGTCTTGAAGAATAAAATACCATTGTATTAGGATAATACTGCGTGTTGTATCCCATGGCTTGAGGGGGACCACTTTGCCAACGTGAAAGTGGCGCAGGCGCAGGGGCTGGCATATAGCTTGAAGTAAAAAGATCCTGCAAAGGATCATATATACATTAATAAGAGAATATAAGAAAAAACTTAATAGTAATATTAGACAAGGCTATCACCATTGGTAGTTCCATTCTTCCAGTAGATTTTGTTTCTCCAGGAAGAGGGTCGGATCCAACAGCAGAACTGATGCCTTGGGCTGCAGGTTTTGGTAAAGTTTGAGATGTATGTTCAGCTGAAGCACTCGAAGGGACTTGAGTGCTAGGTACAAGAGATGATGACCATGGCTGCAAGTTTGCACAGGGAGCAACAGGTTACTGAAACTTTAATATTTGAAGTTTGATTCTAACAGTTGACAAAATGCAGGACTCTATCAGACTTGAGAGCCAAAATCACCAGAAAAAAAATGAATTTTGAATATTTGTGATGGAGAAAGGCACACACTGTGAGTTATCAAGACCACGGTGCATCACAATGCTAAAATGAACTCTGCTATATTGACAATTACGTATTTACATTAAAAATTTATTTGTAATTTAGAAGATCAATGGCACGGTATTAACTAGAAACCTCTAGTCTAGAACAATCCTACAGCTTGTAGTCACAGAATTATAAAACTTCTTTCGATTAACGAACTTATGGTTTTTATGTTTTTCTAATAAAAAAATTCAAATTCGTCCAAAACTGACCTGGTTATTTAGAGCTCCGACAGGTATACTAGTCTGCTTTGGAGTAAAGCTACTACTATCTGCAGTCATTTGGTCTAAAGGTGAAGCTGTTGAAACACCAGGCATAGCCATGTTGCCTCCAGATTGTTGCACTGGAAAAAAAGTAGTTTGTGCGGTTATAGAAGCAGCATCAACCGAAGAGGGCAATGTTAACATGAGCTCCGAAGGTGCAACTGGTGAAACACCAGCTGCAGGCATATTGGTAGTTAATACATTTGTTGAAGCATTGTAGCTAGCGGGAGATAATGACATCTGCATTGGAGGCATTGCAGCTGATGATACACCACCTGCAGGCATGTTGTTTTCTGTAAAAAATGTAGGAGGATTGCTACTGTTGTTTCCAATTGAGGGAGGTGATGACAATTCAAATAGTAAAAAGTCCAAAGTATTTGGCTTTGGGGCCACTGGTGCCTTGTCCTGTGCTAAAGTTTCATGTGGAGACTGGTTGCCACCATTATTTAGCGGAGTTATTTGCTTTGTTTCTGCTGCTGCTGCTGCAGTATCAGGGGCAGCTGGATTGGAATCAAAATCGATCAAGCTTTCCACGGGCTCCTTTTTATGTTCCACTGGTTTCTCATCAGCAGAATGCCGGCTACCAGATGGTGTGATATTCTACAGCGGGATAGACTTAACAGGATGAACACATAATCCCGAACCAACAGAATAAATAAACAAAATTCACGGAGCAAAAGTTTTCAATGTAAAATAAAGGAGAATTTTCTCAGGCATGTAGTGAAAGTTTCAATCTATACAAATGGCTTATAAATAGTCCTTGTGTTATATTAAGCAGTCATTACTTAGCACTAAATAAGAGCAGGAAAAACACTAATAAAGCACATAAATTTGATTGCTCTTGGGATTTGGGTGCATTGATTAAAGGAAACAACTATAAATTGTTAGAGTGACGGTGCAAACTACATCTAATCAAAAGAATCACATTTATCATCATTTTGCCAAACCTGTTTGTTAGCAGAACCATCAGCCTCCTTCCCATTAATTGCTTTTGCAATTTTGCCTACATCCAATGGAAGAGCATTTTCACCTAAAATGTTTTTCAAAGGGCGTACGGCCAAGGAGCTGGAGCTACTCCTGCTCGATTGACTATCAGGAGACCTGCTTCCAGACTTATTTTCTCTATTTGTAATGTAAAGGTTGTCAGATCGCCATGAACTTCCAAATCTGTCATCTCGAACCCTGTCATCAACAACCTCAAATCGGGCAGGAGTTTTTCGAAGACCTGAGTATCTGGAATTTTCCTTGGCATATCGAGGACTTCTTCTTTCATCATAATAATATCTGGAACTTTTATCATCACTTCTTCGACCAGAACCAAATATTCCACTAGATGACTGTTCATATCTGCTCTCATAACGTGGACTTCTTGATTCACCGCGATATATATCAACCTTCCTGCTTTCACCGAATTCCTCCTTTTCACCCTAATAAAACAAGAATTGACAAATTGAGGAAGCTTTTACTGGCAAGACTTTCGACAAGGCAAAAGTCATAAAATTAAATTAAAACAGTACTGCATTTGCATTATAAGTGTACAAATGGGAATGTACCATTCTTAGCTTCGGGAGCTTGTCACTTCTCTCACCAGTGTACTTTCTATCCACATAGACGTGCTTGATAAACTCCCTGATTTTATTAAGATTACTGGACGCCAACATGTAAATCAGCAGACTTTCTTTATGGATGGAGTATCCTAAACTAGCATAAATAGATGTTCATAATATACCTGCAGTCAGGATGAGATTGACGTTGATGATCCCATTCCTTCAAATAAATTTGTCTTGCTCTCTATAAAAGAAATTTAAGTTAGACTACAAGAATACGAAGAAGCTTTATAGCAGATAGAAAAGCAAAAAAAAATCATAGTTGCTATTGAGTGTGCATGTATACAAACCTCATTCCCTGCTGCTTGAAGAGCACTAACTTCTTCTGTAGTAAATTTAGCCATTGATACTGATTTCACTCGATGTGTGAATTCCCGACTGGAATTGTTATAACAACACATATATAGACATAGCAAAATATTAAATCACATAGTAACATAAACTTGATGACAGTAACTCTGACAGAAAGAAAGAGAACTTATATCAAAACTTACTGAACACCACTGCAGTTTGTGCAAACAAAGGTCAAGAAAGTTGTGCAAACATATTGCGGTCCCTGCTAGTAAAAAACATGTTAGATAAAAATAAATAAAATAAATCTGGCTAAACGTCCAATGCTTCATAATACTATGGCTCAGTTAATCATCACTGGACTATATGCTTATCTAGATAAAAAAAATTCATGTTCAACAATCATTCAATGTGATTAAAATAAATAATTCCATAAATAAGCTTGAATAAACACAATAATAAGGCCAGAGAATCGATGTGATCTGTCGATTCCAAAGAGAATCCTACTAGACCTATGTGTCAAATTGTGTGACATGAGGCTCGCAAGAACCAAGCCTCAAAAGCTTTCCCAAAAAGCCAGCCTTGACAGGACCGGACTTGAAGTGAAGCTGCTACTAGTTTCCATGGATATAACAACAAAGTGAATTAGGCACAAAATCTTCCTACAGAAACTATAGACTTGCTATTTTTTTTTTCCTTTATCAACAAGAAGGAACCTCAGTCTACCATTTTTGGTCTCCATGTAAAAACTCTTCAACTAACATGGACCTGGTCTGTTCAAGATTTCATGAGAACCATGAGAGACCCTGTAAGAGTTATTCTACACCTAAAGACTTCAAACACAGCAATTTCACAAACATTTGATCCTCAAAATGTCTATCATTTTCCAATTTGTCTTCATATCCTCAAAATAGGCAATGAATCCATATAATGAAATATTTAACATTTTTTTTAATGAAATATTTAACATAAAACAATCCTAAATAGTAAATACTCATCAATATATATATATAATTAATAGCATTAATTATCATTAAAAATAATAATAAGAAGAAAAAAGTGTACCAAGCTATTGCAGTTAATACATCTTCGATTCTCAGGAAGCTTAAATAGACTTCGAATGTTCCTCTCGATGATCTCATCTTCCTTCAATCGATTCGACATCTTTTTTTTTTATTTAACAAAATTCAACACTTCTTTTTTTCTCGGCCAATACAGACACCGTCAATTAAATGAGAAAAAAAAAAACAAAACAAAAACAACAATCAATTATCGGCGTTCGATTGCTCAGAATGATTTCTTCTTCGTTTTTCTGAGCAACCAAACGGAGCGTGAAAGCTAGAGAGAGAAAAAAAAAAGACCTTGTACGGATTGATAGTAGGCGTATACGAAGAGAGAGAGAAGGCCTGAGAATGTAGAAATTGTGGTGACAGAGGTTTGTTGGATCAGAAATTGAAAGAGAGAGAAACTTGGCGGTAAAAACGGTAATTTGAGCGGTTTTGGGCCGTTGGAAACAACTCTATATGACTATATAGCTCAACTGTATTTTGAAGGAGTGGACCCCACCTCTCTCTCTCTCTCTCATATTTTAATATTTTATACGTGCCAGTTTATAGTATTTTATAAGTGCCAGTTTATAGGAATAGTTATCACCTGTGAGTAGATATCATAAGAAATGATAACGTGTATTGCTTGATCTCAACAGAATCCGATAATCATATTGTAATAGTTTCTTATAATATTAAAAATAAAATAAAAATCTTATGATAAACTTTGAACCCGTCCGAATTTAAAAAAAAATAAAAATAAAAATAGCTCGACTTTTTTTTTTTTTTTGAAAAATATTAAAATAAAAACTCTACACTGATGCTGTTGAAGGGAATCTTTGTGGTTTATTATTATTATTAGAATAATTTGTAGACATTAGATTATATTCATACAATAATTTATTGTTGAATGAATTTGATAAAGTGATGGATGATAAGTTGATAACAACCTAGTTGTTGAAATTTATTCCTTAATTATTGATAAAGTAGTTGTGAAAACTAATTACATCTTAACCACTCATTCATTGCAATGCTTATGTGTCATAAGATTATGTGAGGTCAAAAAAAGAAAATCAGATTAGCAGAGAATCGAAATTCTGTAACAAGACTCTCATCGGACAAATTTTGGTCGGAGTTGGAAACTAGCCTTCCGAGGAAAAAAAAAACATAGTAGTTTTGGTCGGAGTTGGATGGTAGCCTTCCAAGAAAAAAACATAGTAATCATGAGACGATCTATGTTTTCAATTTTGACTGTGTAGCAAATATCAAATATATTTGCTTTATTTTATTTTATTTTCTATACTGTCAATAACAAGTATACTTTGACACAGCTTCATGATATCAATAGTGAACAGAGAGTTGGAACTTGGAGGTGAAAATAACACCTTTTGTGGTGTACTGGTGTTATGGGATGGAGGGTTTCTCTCTAGTCTTCAACCACTCAATAGTGTGTGTGCTTTCAACTCCTTCACGATCACAGAACAGAACAGACCAAGCCGTTGAGTATTTTTCCATTAAGATCAAACTGATCAAGGTAAATGAATTTATCATCAACAATGAGCTACATTCACAAGACTAGGAGCTTTACCTTTCTAAAAAGAAGAAATCAAAAACCATAACAAGAGGTCCAACTTCAACCAAGCACAACAGATCAACGATCAAATCCTTTCTTGTAGATTCTTTGATCTTGACAGAAAATACAAAACTTCCAACACCAATAAGCACTGACAAACCACGGAAAGACGAACACAATTGATCTCAAATGACGCGTCAAAGATGAAAACATCCTTTTTACATATGCAACCAGAGAAATTAATCAAAAGGGCAATCACAAAACAGTTAACCCCCCTTGATCTAAATCCAAATAAACACTTAAAAAAATAGAACATAAAACTATTTATACGAACATACTATATAGCAGCACACAAAAGGCGTCTTCTAAGGACTGCTGACAGTGGATTATATAGGGATGTTCATACCGGTGGACGAAGAAAAGAAACAAACAATTACAGAGGCAGCTCAAAATTTGCTAAAATAAACTACCAAAAGAAGAGGTCAAGCTACATTGACATAATATGTTTTAAATATATTGTAAGCGTCAATGAAGCAACTGGCTATATTACCATTGCTGCCATCTCAACTCTATGCAACCAGAGAAATTATGTGTCCCAGTAACATCATCAACTAAAAACAAAACTCCGATATCACCAATATCATTTCACTACCAAAACATCATTCAGCAATCAAAGAGTATATAGCTTTGGATAAACTGTGAAATATAGACTCATTTAGGTTCATCATGTTTGAGCTATGCTAAAATTATATTTTAAAGCTTCTTGTATCAGTTTCCCATGTAACCATGCTAAGGAAACATCATGCACTTGAACACAGATCAAATGAAGAGTAAATCCATACATAAACATCTTCTAATCTATCTATTGATTGAGATACCTGAATATTGACTAATGCGGAGAAAACAGAAAGCAACAGAAGCAACTAAGCCACTAATGAATCTCTATGGAAATTTTATAAGAAATTACTTACATGATTTTTCTCCTCTTTTTTCAGATATGTTCTCTGGTTGGTACATATCTAGTAAACCCTCAAACATTAATCGGATAGGAAATTGTAATTTGATTTGATGGGGTGTCTATTATTTGGGCCAACTACTACTTCAGGAGAGGGGGGGAGGAACAACAAGGAAAGAAGAAAAAATAAAATCTGTACAAAGATCGGCAACCAAAATCCCATACACCCCTTACCTGCAGGATATATACAACAGTTGCACTGAACTGAGTAAACCTGCTGCTTGAACAAAAAACTACTGGGTAGAAAAATTGAGAAGTTTGAGACCATAACTGCCACAATATGTGGCGGCAAGTGAAAAATTCTTCTCTTAGCGCTCACAGCTCTCCTGCCATTTGACAAGGGCAAAACCACATCCATCCCAGCAAAAACATTGTCAAATCTGTTAGAAAACACTTTGACAGCAGAACAACTGCAAGCTGACAGGGCTGGCAAGTTTTCTTCCCTTGTCATCTCATTCCATTTCATACTCAGTCGTCTCATCTCATTTGGTCATTCTACTCATCACTATTTACATCATCATCATATGAAGCTTTGATTGCCTCCGCAGTCATGAGGGCAGCCACAGCCTTGTGAACAGCTAAGTCAGCTCTGTAGAGCAGTCTCTGAGCTTTTTCTCTCTTGAGCTTAGCTATATTTCGCGCATGCTGAGCTGCACCAGATGCATCACGCAACCTGAACTCATCTAGATCAGAACCATCAAACTGTTCAGGACCATGCTTCAGAGACCCATCGGAGTACAAGGGCCGCTGGCTTGGCCAATCAGAATAGTCCATATTCCAGCGATGAATTCCATTTCTCCTGACCATCAGCCTCTGATTGCAAGAAGCTGCCATCTGCGAGTCATACGGGAAATCAAACATCCTCTTTGACTTGCTCCTCTGATGTTTCTGGTACTGATTTCTATCAAAACCATCACTGCTCATAGAGAAATAATCCATGCTCCCTGCATCACGAGGAGAAAAAACCCTTGGCGAAAACATCCTTGGTGAAGTCTGAGACAACGGGGAATCGTCTAAAGATTCATAGTTATGCCCCGGATATACAACTTTCTCATCCCCAAAAGCAAACCCATTTAATCTTCTTCCTGGATCACCGAAAAGAAAAAATCAAATTAAAATATAAAAGTTGACAAGAATAATGAGTCCAAAATATTATTTAGTTGGCAAATACTAGAAAGATAAAAGAAGTTACCGAAAGTATGGAAACCATCATGATCTCCCATGCCAATATGGCTTTGCCCAGAAACGGAAATTCTCCTATGTGACCTTTGTTTTGAACCCTTGTTGGGCACTTCCAAGCCCCGTGGTTTCAAACAGAATGCAGACATGGCTGGCTTCTCGACTGGTGCCACCTTCTCCTGATAGCCATTTGGGAAGGTGGTGTTGATTTTAGACATCGCTATCTCCCATTCTCTCACTTGTTGTTGATATCTTTCCCATAGTGGAGGCTGAATATTACCAAAGTATGTTGAGTTAGATTATAAATATATATGCATTAAAAACAAAAATGTTGATACACACATTGCACAAAAAACAATCTTGATAAACAGCATCTAAAAGAATCTACACGTTTAATCAAAGAACTACAAATAATTTCCAATCAACACAAAACAATAGTTCAGATAGTGAACCTGCTAAATAATATGCAAAAGATGCAGCAATGTGATGATGCAAGGCAGAACATAATTCATCTCAAGTATTATAGCGATGAATGAAATCGCACAAAAAGCACACAGCAGCATAGCAGAAAGAGACAAAACGTTTCTAAACCCCTTTCATGGTAGAGTGATTGCACAGAAATTGAAAACTGCTCATTAATAGCCTCAAGTACATAGATAAAACAGCAAGTCAGCAAGAGGTTGATCCAGTGGTCATTCAATTTTAAAGAGTAATTAAAAGTAGTGAATATCCTATACATAATTTGGCAGAAACCAAATCCTCCAAATTTGTCTAGTTTTCTCTGTTCTACAATCCTCATATTTTCTCCATTTCCATTTGTGATATGCTTCTCCTGAAGCAAAGCATTTCCTACTTAAAAGTAGGGGAAAAAGACAATATTATAACATCAAGGATTCAAGGTAAGCATCAGACATGGAAAGAAACTGCAAAATGCATGTCAAGTTTATTGAACAGAACCAAATAGATTCCAATCTTAAAAGGCTTATATTATCTGTGTGTTTGTGTGTGTTTGTATATATATATACAAACACACACAGATAATGTTAGAAGAAATGATGTATTCATCACTCCAGAAGCAATAAGATCATGAGAAATTGAAAAAAAAAAATAATAATAATTGAAATCCCAAGGTACCTGGAGATGTCTGATTAAAGGCATTCCCTTCTTCTTCCTCTTCTGCCGCCAATATTCATGAATTGTTTTTATTGCTTCAATAGAACCAACTCCGGCCATCAGCTCTTCTATATCATCAGATGTGAACTGCTCCCGTTGTTGCGAATATGCAGCCTTCTCAAACATATCCATCGTCTTCTCAAACATCTCCTCAGAAATCTCACAGAAGCCCTTGTTGTCAGCTTCTGAAGAATTACAGTTTTTCAAAATCCATTGCTCATCATCACTGTCCATGTCATATAATATGCGCGATGTATTTAAACCCATCTCAACATCAGTTTCAACCTGCCGAAAGTACCTAGAAGAACAACGAACAAATGCTAGTTCTGCTCCATAATCATCAGTTTCCTCTATCAAGCGAACCCCAGGGATAGGAATGTTTTTAACTGAGGCAGCACGAACATTGCGATTGTAGCACTCTTCATGCATCTCCTTGAAAAGAGCCCATTGGCTTCTATCAGGAAACTCCAAGGTCCAATCCTTTCCTCCTTTCCACATCATAGCATGTGTATGGCGATTGGTCGATCCAAGCTGCATGAACTGATGTGCCTTGTATGAATACCTCGTCATACCTGAAACTTTTACTGCAAGCTTCCATTCATGGTGATCAAAAAGCTCTAAGACAATTTGTGCCCCACATTCTCTCCGACCTTTGTCGCCTAGTGTAATTAGCACATTTGCATTACAAGATAACTCCAAGTTTTTTTGTGAACCTCTAGAAACATCTGAAAACCTTTTTTCATTAGGCCTTCTAATTCGTGTGTGATGAACCCCTTTCTGGTTATGGCCTCTATTTTTTGAACTATAATCAAAACCTCCAAAAGGCAATGAATATGACACCTGAGTACGTGGTTTCTTAGGTCCAGTACCAAAGCTACTGTGGCCAATGTCAGTCTTTCCATCTGACCATCTATGTGAGAGGTGACCAAATGACAAACTACTTCTATTTCGATGCCATGTACTTCTGGGAGCAGTGGGGTTTGGACTCGGGATGACACCACCATTCATGTTCCAACTCAAATCAGTAGAGCGTTGTGCACTATGAAATTCCCTATCAGCATGCTTCTCGAACTGGTAATATGTTGGAATTTCAACCCTGATACCATTTAAAGGAGAACGAGGCCCAGTATCCATCTTGTCTTTGTCAACTGGAGGCCTTGGTGATAAAGCATGTTCTACCTTTCGATCATGGCCTTGCCACTTCTGGATGCCCTCACTTCGAATTTCTTCAGGGTCCCGGGAGCTGGTAGAAGTCCCAGCAACATTTACATCAGCATTTTTCATTTTCTGTGGAGACCTTACCCAATGTCCATTACTGTGGGCAGACAGACCAACAGCTGACAACTCTGAATTAGCAACAGACAAGCAACCATCAGAAGCAGCATCCATCAAAGTATCCTTCATAGTATTTCCTAGAATACTTTTTGACATAATATTTTCAGGATTACTTTCTGAACCTTTGTCCAAGCAGTGCTCCAACCTAGAACAGTCATCCGCCGTCAAACTGCTTGGGGAATCTGGACGCTCTGATAAATCAAGGCCTCGAAAGCTACGAGCCCCACTGTGTTCCATAAGTAGCTTAAGATGCAAACTGAGGAAGAAAGTAGGTGCAGCAGCAAAAGAAATTGCAAATGGAGAAAATTTTCTATGCTTCTTGTCGGAATTAGAAGAAAACTGACTGGCTTTCCCACATGTGGATTTTGTCAAGACATCTGTGAGAGAGATACCCGGCCTAGACCTCCTTGGCAAACCCTAATGGGAAAATCTCATAGCAGTTAATACAGATAGTGAACAAAATAGAACTAAACAATAGAGTGCCCTTTCAAAGTATCATCAGTATCGTAAAGCCACACTACTCCACAGAAAGGAATTTATGTATTACGTTGATATTTAAACCACTAAATATATTAATACATAACAAGTGGAATGATAAATAGCACAAAGCTACAACCAAGAAGAATTTTTAAATGTAAAGAGGAAATATCAGAAATTACCTACAACTATCAGAAAAAATATATAAATATACAGAAGTAAAAGGGAATACCTTGGTTGAACCATCATCCCCGCACAGAAAAGTTGCAACTGACTGATTACTTCCATTTTGAAGCGCCTTAATGTTATCAAAAGTGCATTTGGACAGAGGTAATTGCCTATCAAGCAAACAACGTCTTTTAAGCTTAGAGTCCAGATACATCCACATAGAATTCTTCACTTCCGCAAAGTTGTAGAATGCAAACACAAGCTGCTTTCTAAGATCTTGAATGCAAGAAAATTTAAACCTGATTGAAGTTACTGGCAACTGTAGGTCAGCATACTTTCCCTGCTCATCAGTTTGACGAAATACTGTTAAAACCAGGAAGACATGGGCTACAACCTGCTTCAAGCAACCTTCAAACAGGAGAAACCTCAATCCAGATACATTATCAACAAAAAGCATCTCCAAATGGACCCTTGGTCCTGTGGTCGTCAATGTACCATGATGAAGCAAAAAAACAGCACGGACCAGCCAAAGATTCTCTGCTTCAAATGCATAATTCAGGACCGAAAGAACTGGATAGCTTAGCTCAAACCTTACTTGTCTTGATTCAATCCATGGAATGGTCAATTTAAACAGCTCAGCATTATCAATGGACCACAAAGTTTCATCAAGATTCAGCCTTTTCTGAGAAATATCATGTTCCACCACATCTCCAAATCCATCAAATAAAGGATCAAGCACAGTAACATATGTGGGTGTAGCACTGGAAATACTGTAGCTAGGAGATGATACACAAAACATGCTCCTTGTCTTGCGCAAACGCCTCCTATAATAAACAATGGGACGTTTGCCATCATAGGAGCGAGTAGGGCTCCCTGAGACAGAATCCTCAGCCCCTCTGCCATTTGTAAATCTGTCCGTCAATTCAGATTGACTGGATAACTTATTAGTGTTCCTTTCTGAGTAACCCCCATCTAAACAACCATGAGCTTTCACAGCTTCATCAAATAAAAGTGATGGCTCGGAATCCAAAGATGGATCAGATGTTTTCTGTTTCTTCATAGCATGAAATGGTGAAGATTTGATCCGGCGAGTAGATCGAGCCAACCATGAGATGATGGGCTCTGAGTCCATATAGCTACCCATACATTTATCATCCTCAGTGTTCAAGTTCCTGTTTTCCATTTCTTTGCTGGGCTCCAAGCTTTCTTTCCCCTCATCAGAAAACTTCTCTTTTATTCTAGATCTTCTTCGGGCAGTCTTACCAGGAACATCACTAGGGAGCAACAGGAGTTTAAATCGCTCATTTTCTAGATTAATCCATTCCTCATCACGATCATCATATTTTACATGATGAAGCTTTCTTTCTTTATCATAATCATTCACAAGGCCATAATACCAACACTGGTCCAAAGGCCAAAATACTTTAATTCTCCTGTTCAACACCCAAAATGCATCCAAGTCCCCAAAAGAAACTTCATAGTAGTGGCGCCTTTTCCTTGACTGGCCCCTCTCTTTCTGCTCCATCCTCGGCCGTAATGCTCTACCCGCAGCATCAAATGATGCAGATTCGGACCCATGACTATGCAAATCACGCCCAGAAGATAACATAAAAGACAGTCCATTTTTAGATGCAATTGATTTGCCATTTGAAGAAAAACCAGTACAGCTTGGGTCAAACCGCGATGATAGCATCATAGCTGCATTCTCTTCAAGATTCTTCTCATCTTCGAGCAAATCATCACATACCTTAACAGAAGTTTCAATCGAGGGCTCAGCTTCCTTTGCGTTACTTCTTCTATCCCGGGAGGAATCCTTCCTTTTACTGTTCTTCCTCCTTGACTTCTTTAATGAGGAGTCACTATTATTTACCACCAAGTGACTGGCCTGCCTATCATCCTCCTTCAAATCCTGAGCCAAATTCGAACTGCTAATTCTATTCGACTTCTTCTGAGAGGAGTCCCCATTAATTGTAACAAGATTACTGGCATGCCCACCATCCCCCTTCAAATGCCGATTTGATTTTGACTCACTGTTTATGGTCTCCTTCTTAACAGAGGACTCACCATGGTTTACAATCAAATGACTGGCACAGGCACCCTCCTTTGTCAAATTCCTAGCTGAGTTTGACTCGCCATTCCTGTTTTCCTTAAAACTTTCAAAACCCTTCTTGCGTTTAACCTTTGAAGATTCAACCTGTCTACCCAAATCCTTAGAAGATTGAACCTGTCTACCCAAATCCTTTGAAGATTCAACCTGTCTACCAGTATCCTTCGAAGATTCAACCTGTCTACCAGTATCCTTCGAAGATTCAACCTGTCTACCTGAATCCTTCGAAGATTCAACCTGTCTACCAGTATCCTTCGAAGATTCAACCTGTCTACCAGTATCCTTCGAAGATTCAACCTGTCTAACCGAATTCTTTGAAGATTCAACCAGTCTACCAGTATCCTTTGAAGATTCAACCTGTCTACCTGAATCCTTAGAAGATTTAACCTGTGTAACCAAATCCTTAGAAGATTCAACCTGTGTAGCTAAATTCTTTGGAGACTCAACCCGAGGAGCTGAATCATTACCAGTTACCTTAGCTACCTTATCAACACTACCCACTCTGCTACAAGATTGACCCTGCGGTTTCAACACTTTACTAACCTCAACCTTTTTTCGCCCAACAAAATCACGCTTGCGCTTTGGAATCTGAATACCACCGTCATCCAAACTCAACGAAATGCCACTAAACCCACTGCCATTATCCCAATTATGATTCAAACCCAACTTCTTGTCCTTTTTATCATGCAACCCCGAACTCAAGTGACCATTATACACCTCCTCTACGGCCCCTTTGCTGTTATCAACATTTTTCAAACTACTGATAGACACAGTTTTGCTACTCTTCTTCTTCTTGTTGCTCTTCTCATCACCATCCCCTGAACTATTTTTTCTCTTCAATTCCTTATTATTATGAGAAGCCATAGAATCCTTAGATTTATACAGACTCTTAAGATCCAAAGATCTTGATTTCTTAGGAATTTCCGCTCCATCGGAATTTCCTATCCTATTTTCCATCAACAATCTCTCAATCCAAACACCGAAACCCAAAACCCCCAAATTTTCACATACTATTGTACATTTTCCAGATCTGTAACATCGAAACAACAACAAAAATCACCAAAAACTCGCAAAAACAAACATCTACCGGAACGATCAAACCCTAACATTCATAATTACAATCATTTCATGACACAAATGCGTGAATTAAAATGGAAATTAAAATTACAAGTACGTACCCGAATCAATATGTATCGCGAATTGTTGATTAATCGAGCGAATTGTGGAGATCACGAACATGCAACAAGTTTTAGGGTTCGAATCCGACGATTTCGATTTGAAACCCTAATAGATTTATCGATTTTCTATCTTAATTTGTCGTTAATTTGAAAAATTAAAATTTACCGTGAGAGACGGACGAGAGCTAGGGTTTCTTTTGGTTTCACGAGAGTAAGGGTTTAGATCGAAAATAACAAAATAAATAAAAAATATAAAATAAATAATTCGAAATAAAAGGAAATTATTTTCAGCGTTTAGATGAAGCTACGCGGCAGAACACACGTCGTCCGATACGGAAGGTATGGTTGAGATTTTTTTTTGGATCATTTTAACACGTACGATTAACTAATAAAGATCGACAATTTCGGGGTAAGCGAGGGAACATGAACGGTCGCGATTCGGTCTTTTGCCACGTGGAAGGCTGAGATGTTTTTCATTAAAAATATTTGGTAGGGAAAATAAATAGCGATTTAAACTTTTTTCTGTTTATCTAATTACTGAAATGGCCCTGTTTTTTTCTTAAATAGCGGAAAAGCCATCGAGCTTTTGAGTTAAGAGGCGCCATTAAGGTTGTTGCAAAGGCAACTCGCTCGAGTAGGTTGTTGATAGAAACTCGCTTCAATAAGTTGAAACGTGTCAATCAGTAAAATTACAGAAATGTCATCTTACGTTGCTTGTTCAACCAAATTTTCCAAAAAAAGGCGGGTACTGGCAAAATCAGTGACGTGGTCAATGCAGAAAATAGGAGAAAAGCGACATGGAGACAGCGCTTTTCAAAAATGTATTTTGATCTCCCACATGCACGGCTCCACGTGGAAGCTAATAGACTAGCAATGAATAATGATTTCTCCACAGGAAAAGGTTTGAATGTCACAAATATTGTACACGTGTGTGAAGTTTTCTCCTAGTGTTGTAGGAGATAATATCTCTTCATCGTGTGAGTTGAATGTTGATATCTCCTCTTGCATGTATACTTTCACATTTGTTAAAATTATTTGGCAAAGTAATTTGCAATTGAAATATGTCGTGAATTCATATATATGCATATTTACTATGGTTGTCCAACTTATAGGACAACATAATTTGTAGATTCAATATTTATAAGGGTGGGCAATCTCGGTTGGATTTGATTTTTTGTCCAAATCGAGATATGGTTAGTTTTCAAACATGATAATCGGAAATATTAAATTTGGAAGAGAAAACTGACTCAAAATGAATAGATTCAAGTCATTTTCTTGATTTGGGCTCGGTTGAGCCTTTAGGCAAATGCAAAGGCCAAAAGCAAATTCAAGGTAGATATAGAGGCTAGATAGAGCGTTAGTGGCAAATCAATAATACATATGTAAAAATAAAATCAAACATGAAAGAAAATAATTAAAGAAGTGAAACCTAAATTAAAAATGGCGGCAAATACAAATTTATCAAAAAGAGAAATCAATAATGCAAACCTAAAACCAAAATCAAACATAAAATAAAATAATTAAAGAAGTGAAACATAAAATAAAATTTTGCAACAAATGAAAACTTATCGGTGAGAGATACATCAACAGTGGTAAATCCATAATGCAAACCTAAAACACAGAATCAAACATAAAAGAAAATAATTCAAAGAAGTGAAACCTAACATAATAATAACAATAAACAAGAACAAAAATAAAAGCAAATGAAAACTTACTAGAAAGAGATATGGTACCGATATCAGACTAGATGACAAGAGTAGGTGAGGAACTAGGTAAAAAGAACCGGGAGAAATAATGGAGAAGAAGAGAATCAAACGAAGGAGAAAAAAAAAAGTCAATGGATCTAGTTTCCAACATTTAGGATTTGTGAGAAAATAGCTTGGAGTTTGGATGGTAGCTGGAAGATGGAGCAGAATGGCTGAAAGGAGGAAATGAATTTAGGTTTTGTGTGAAAAGGGAGAAAAAACATTTTAATACCCCGAGTTCTGGTTTAGTTTTGGGTATGCGGACCCTAAATCAAATCGAAATCAGTTTTTTCGATGAAACCCAAATAGGGACCAAGACCCTAGATTAAACGACCCGAAAATGCATACTTCGATTTGGGTCAGTTTCGATTTTAGTGCTTATACCTAAATATGTGTAATGAAATGATGATGTGTTATTTACAAATCATCATATTACATCGTTTGATCATACTTTTAAGTAATGTAGCATTACCCACACTCATATTATACTATATGATATTTTATATATCTAGCTAGACTTGCCAATAAGTCGTGTTACTGTGAATTCGTGTCTTGTCGTATTTATGTTGTGTTAAAATTTGTCATACCTGAACGACTCATTGGCTTAATAGGTTTAAATATAAAAACTGAAAACCATTAGTTAATTTAACAAGTAACCCAAGCCGATCTTTTTTATTGACAATCAATTAATCACTAAATTATTAAAATAATATAAATTTAATATTTAAGGCATAACGATTATACTATAGTCCATTTTTTTTAATTTTTTTTTAGAGAAGAAACAAACAGAAAACAGAAAACAGAAACCAGAGGAAACTAATTCTGGCAGTCGGCCAAAACAGAGGCACGAACACAGGGAGGGAAATCCTCCATCCAGAATCGATCCTCAACACAGCTAAGAGCGAACTTAGCTAGAAGGTGGGCAACACGATTGCAATTTCGAGGAATGTGGCTAAAGGATAAACACCGCTGGTTCTGAGCAAGGGACAGAATATCAGCTAGAACAACCCCAACCTCCGACGAAAGGTGGCTTTTGTCGGTGAGCCAATTAATAACCACCGCGGCATCAGATTCCACAGAAAAAGGTCATGAACCAGTATCCCTGGCAAAGATGATACCACGATAAATGGCAAGAGCCTTAGCAACCAGAGGAGAAAAATATGCCAAGGTCTTCTAGGAACTATAAGCTAGGACAAAGCCTTCCACATCATGGATAACAAGCCCACAACCAACGATACCACCATTCTTGTCAATAACAGCATCACAATTCAACTTATAGGAACCTGTAAGAGGGGGTTTCCAAATTTTGACGAAAAAGGGAGCCCTGGGAGGAGAAGACATACCAAACTGGCTATCACTCTGAAAGGTGGACACAAACCTTTGAGCCCAAGCAATGATCTCCAGGTCTTCAACAACAGGGGATCCATGAACAGCAAAATTTCTAAGATACCAAGCACGCCATAAAGCAGTACACAAAACACACAAGTCAAACCCAACCAAACCAGACCAACCATCAATAAAATCCAAGAAAGAAGTAAAGGAACCCAAAATGATATTGGTGAGGGACAGCCAATCAGCCATCATTCTCTTCAGCCAACGGCAACCCCAAACCGAATGCAAGGTGGATTCCTCAGTCTTGTTGCAATGCGGACACCAAGGCTGAATCACAATACCGCGACGAGCAAGGTTAACAGCAGTGGGAATCCAATTAAAGCAGGCTCTCCAAATGAAGATTTTAATTTTACTTGAAATGTGAAGATTCCAGAGACGTTTCCACCAGGCAGACAGGCAATCCGAAGAAGAAGCACTAGGATGACAAGCCATATCTCGAGCCACCTAGTAACCGGTTTTGACACCATAATTACTAGTTAACCCATAATGCTAAATCAGAGAGTTGACTGCCCTGGAGACACCAAGCGGGATACTGAGAATGGCAGCCGCGTCTTCCTCAACAAAATTGTTCTTGACAATATCCATGTCCCAATTCCCAGACGCAGACAGTAGGCTGTTAACAGTAGCCGAGACACCCAACGAGGGAAGGGAGAAGGTTTTAAAAGTTGATGGTCTTGGGATCTATCTGTCAGAATATATGAGAATTTTGTTTCCGTCCCCCACCATCCACCGAGACCCAGCCTCAATAACCCCTTTTCCCCACATTAAGCTATTCCAAGTATAAGAAGCCCAAGGCTTCCTTTCAACAGACAAAAAATCCATACATTTATGATATTTACCTTTGAGTACTCTAGCTACCAAAGAGTCAGGGTTTTTATAAATTCTCCAGCACTGGTTTGGAAGCATTGCTCTGTTAAAAGGTTCCAAATTTCGAAACCCCAGCCCCCCATCAAGCTTGGACTTGCATAACTGACTCCACTTACTCCAGTGGATTTTCCGGCACTTTTGACTACTACCCCACCAAAACCGAGCACAAAGCCGTTTAATTTCAAGGATAAGGCTTTTAGGAAGTTTGAAAATGTTCATAGCATAGGCTGGAATTGCTTGAACCACTACCTTAATGAGGATTTCCTTACCCCCAGTTGATAAAAGCTGTCCCTGCCACCTTTTTAGTTTCCCCCAAATACGATCCACAATATCTGAGAAGAGCTTTCGTTTGTGCCGACCAGTAATACATGGGAGGCCCAGATATCGTTCATGGCAGTCCACAAGTTTGACCCCAATAATACCGGCCAGAAATTCACTCTCAGACCGCTCCATCGCTGGGCTAACACACATGGTAGATTTGTCATAATTTTCTCCTAACCTGAAACCGCCGCGTAATTCGTAAGCACCCTCTTGATTGCCAAACAGTCTCTTTCCGTAGCTTTGGTGAAAAGAAGGCTGTCATCGGTGAAGAAAAGATGGGTAATGGTCGGTGCCCCCCGATTACAAGTGAATCCCGATAGGTCCCCACTACTGTGACTTTGACGAAGAAGGGAAAACATACCTTCAGCACAAATCAGGAACAAGTAAGGGGAAAGGGGGTCTCGAGTGGGACAACCATTAATGACCAAGCGGGTGACCCAATTTTAGTGGTGCATGGCTCGGGGTTGGAGCTCCTCCAGTCTAATATGAATCAAGATTTGGGCAAGACCACAACTAGGCCAGTACATAGGCCTCCAGATCCAATAGATAATAAACTACCGACTCTTCTAGTCCCACAGGAAGCCCATAACATAGTTATCAAGGAAGCTGGCCCATACATTCCCCCGTCTATATATGGCCCAAGCCCAACTGAGGTGTCTAAGGAGAAGGAAATCACGAAGTCGCAATCGGGTTCTAGGAAATGGACAAGAAGACCTAGGTCTTGTTCAGTTGGGGGAAATCAGTCTGCGAAAGCTCCTCCTGTTCTATATTCTGGTCGACGGGAAAGAGAGGAGCATTCGAAGGTAAGTGATGGTAATTCCAGAAAGAAATCACGAATTGTTCTTCCAGCTCTGGCCGAGATTACTTAGGAAAGGGTTCTTTGCCAGCAGCAAGTGTTCCAGATGATGATTTATCGGTCGGCCGGTCTCAACTGGCTCGTCGGGTCCAATAAGTCTGTTCGTTTGCAACGCCCAGGGGCTTGGGAGTTCTCGGGCGTTCAAAGTCCTGTAAACTCATAAGCGGGACTCTGATCCGGATCTTATGTTCCTAATGGAGATTAAAACCAATCACAGTAGAATGGAGAAGTTGAGAGTGATGCTTGGCTATTCAAGTAATTTAGTTGTCAACAGCGTTAGTAGGTCGGGTGGCTTGTGCCTTTTCTGGGCCTCTGACTTGAAGGTTGAGCTCTTAACGTTTTCTCAGCACCACATTGATGTTAAGGTCAACAGTAATGGGGTTGGGTGGTGGAGATTTACGGGCTTCTACGGACACCCAGATTCTGCCCATATATGCCACTCGTGGACCCTTCTTCGGCATCTTGCGGGTATGATCTCGCTTCCTTGGCTCTGCGCGGGCGATTTTAACGAAATTTTGTCTGATTCGAAAAAGAGGGGTGGTGTTATCAATGATTGGTGTCGGGTTTCTGCCTTCAGGGAAGCTCTTGAAGATTCTGGTTTGGAAGACTTGGGTTTTCAAGGACTGTTGTTTACCTGGTGTAACAAGAGGGAGGGGAACGAGATGATTCTAGAATGCCTTGATAAGTTTACTGGCTGTGCGCAATGGCAAAACCTTTTCCCTGAATTGACAAGTCAAAAAGAAAATTATCATCTTATAAGTATCATTAATTGATAATTTCAAACACATTTTTCTAACAAATTTAATGTTATAAGTTATTGCAAACTGTTATGTTAATTTTTTTTAGTTGAAATAAATCTTTTTTTTTTTTTTTAATATTACAATAATTCATGGTCTTAAGGAGGGAACATGACTCCAAACCACAATCTCATAGTAGGTGTGATGGACATATCACTAGACCAACCTCATATTGCCAAATAAATCTTTATATTAATGGGTTATAACAGATTAAAAGTTTTTCAAAGGTGACCCAAAAACTTGTCCCATTATATTACAATTTTTAATGGGTTGACCCATTAAAACCCGATCCAATAAAATTAAACCCATTAACCATTTTTTTTAAATGGATTTGGATCATATTAATGGGTTGTGTGAAGTTTTGCTAGGTCTATACTTAGCTACCCATATCCTATGGTATAATTTGACTAGGCTGAGAGTACAATAACACACATGGAAAGATATCCAACCAAAATGGAAAAATATCCGACAAAGATGGGAAGATATTTCAAATTTGAGTTGGTATTTTTATTTTTTAAAATTAGATCCATCAACCATTTTTTTGAATGAATTTAGATCATGTTAACGAGACTCGTAAAGTTTTGCTAGGTTTAGCTACTCATATCGTATTTAATAATTTGAGTAAGTCGAGAGTAAGCAACACCCATTCAAATATATCCAAACAAAATGGATAGATATCCAACAAAAAATGTAAATCCTAACTATATAAAAAGTGTGAGTTTATCGATGGATTATAGCATCCAATTTTTTGTTTGACAGTAAAATTACAATTATAACCTCTAAAATTTATATATGTACAGATACAGATAAGCATGCTTGGATTATAGCATCCAATTTTTTGTTTGAAAGTAAAATTACAATTATAACCTCTAAAGTTTATACATGTACCGATACAGATAAGTATGCATGTCCAATTTCTATATCTATACTATATATAAAAGAGTCGGTTGTTTTATAGCATACCTTTTTTTTTTTTTTTTTTTTTTCTTTGAAAGTAAAATTAGAAATACAACCCTTAAAGTTTATATAATTACTTAATAGATAGGTCTTAGTAAGATTTCAATTATAGCATCCCTTGGATTTTCTCGGCATTTGTAGATGTAATTTCAAAGTTACCTTGTGATTTATAATCCTAGAATTTGTTATTCAATTGGATTGAAATTTTATTGCGACTTTCTTTCTTTCTTTATTTTATTTTTTTAATTTGGTGTAACTAAAAAATTATTGAACCTCAATATACATCTGTGGCATATTTTCTTCACTTTCTACACATTTGTTATACTATATTTGTCAAAATGGAACTACTGTTGTTCCTTCATCGATGTTATTAAAAGTTTGCTTGTTATATATTTTTTTTCTTAGGTGATTGTAATATTGTATTATGTTACCGGGTTATAATAATTGAGAATATCAATCTTTCAAGAAATACATATGACAATATAAATATATCTTTTTGTTGAACTCCAAACTAACAATAGTTGTTAGGAACTTTTTGAAATATCTATCTTTTGAAAGTTTATATAGCTTTCAATACCTGAGTTCTACAATTTTGTATACGTAGATAATGTAAAACTCCTTTTGAAAGTTTATAAGTCTTTAAATTGATAGGTTTTACAATTTTGTATATGTAGATAATGTAAAAAAAAAAAAAAAAAAAAAAAAATCCTTTTGAACGTATATAGGGCTTTCAATCGATGAGCTTTACAATTTTTGTACCCGTTGATAATGTAAAACTTTATTGTATTAACATATTTATATTTTAATTGTTTTCTTGTTTATGCAAGGATATATATATTTCAAAATATGCAACTCAAATATTAATATAAGCACCTACCCTGCATGGCTGCATCTGTCTCGAAACCTAGTATATATCTAAAATATGAGTCGGTAGTTATTATTATTTTTTTGCTCTTTCCTTTTTCTAACTTTTCTTTCAAATGATTCTATACTCTCTAGTCAGCCAACTCACACATTTTATATAATGCAGGCATCCTCCACCTAAATTTTAACAGAAAAAAATAAAATAAAATAATTTTTAAATTATATAAAACTATAAAACACATAAACCCGTATTTAATGATACCCACAAAAAATCCGATTGACAAAACTGTTGAGTGGTTGGGAAGGGCCATGACCCCTCTAGGCTCAAAATTGTTTAAAAAATATAGTTCAATTTATCTAATATTTTCCATAATTCTTTTATATTTACATTATTTTTAAAAAACTATACACATAGTAACGCTGGATCCTAATAATTTAATAAAGCTGGACTGTATGTGTGTACGTGTAGTGTATACATGCATTCACATACATGTATTCACATTTTTTTCTTCATATACACAATGATATTCTAGATATTGCAATTTTAATTTAATTTAATTTAATTAATTGTATTTATAGCAAGTTTCAATTTAAATAATAAATTGTATTTATTATAAGATTTGCAATGAAAAAATGTCAATGATTGCCAAAATCACAATGCTATAGTAGTGTGGAATTATGCATTCCCATTAATATATTTTTTAATTTTAGTTAGCAATTGCATATCAAAGTTTTCTTTTTATTATAAATCGACAAAATCCACTTATATGGGAATTTATTTTTGTACAATAATATAGTAAAAAAATAAAATAAAAAAATCAACTTAATGCGATCTATCAAGAATCATTAAGAGTCCTCTTACAAAAAAATAAAAATAAAAATAAAAAGAAAAAAGAAAATAAAAATCATTTAGAGAAACCTTAAAAACATGCAAACATGGGTGTTATTTAATGCACATTCTAATCAATGCACAAAGCCACAAACAAGAGATCATGAGTTCGAGTTTCTACCTCTTCCCAAATCTCGAATTATTGTAATATATATATATATATATATATATATACAGTAGTTCTCTCATAAGGGATCCCTTATTTTAATTTCGGTAAGGACCACCATGAAATCATATCGATTTGAATGAATTTTAATCTGAATTTTTTTGTGGATGATAAGTTCGTTGAAATCTATCTATGAATAAAATTTGAGAATGTTTCAAGCACGAAAACTATTTTTCTTGAATTTCCTATATTTCACCTATTTTTCTAATGCCTTCATATTTTAAAAAAATTGGTAAAAATAGTTTTCGTGCTTGAAAAATTCTCAAATTTTATTCATAGGTAGATTTCAACGAAATTATCATCTACAAAAAAATTCAGATTAAAATTCATTCAAATCGATATGATTTCATGGTGGTCCTTACCGAAATTAAAATAAGGGATCCCTTATGAGAGACTTGCTATATATATATATATATATATATATATATATATAGCAAGTCTCTCATAAGGGATCCCTTATTTTAATTTCGGTAAGGACCACCATGAAATTACATTGATCTAGTTTTTTTTTTTTTTTTTTATAGATGATAAGGTCATCGAAATCTACCTATGAATAAAATTTGAGAATTTTTCAAGCACTATAACTATTTTTCTTGAATTTTCCTATATTTCACCAATTTTTCCGATGCCTTCATATTAAGAAAAAATTGGGATAAATAGTTTTAGTGCTTGAAAAATTCTCAAATTTTATTCAAAGGTAGATTTCAATAAACTTATCATCTATATAAAAAATAAAAAAAAAAATTCAGAATGAAGTTCATTCAAATCAGATTTTTTTTTTCATTAATTAGTTATGACTTGTATAATTGTATTGTATCTATGTCTAATAGACAGTTTTGTTAAATAAAATTCAATTATATTTGTCATTAAAATGAATAAAAAGCTATATTTTATCGAAAAGAAACAAACAATTTTTAAAAGTTAGGCTATATTAACATGAAATTTTGATTTTGATTTTGTAACTTTAATATGTTTTCACATACTACTCTTAATTCAATGTTATAAAAAAATAAAATAATAAATAAATAAAAATTAAAACCATTGAATTGATAGTAAATAGATTGATGGATATTCTTGTAAATTTTAGTCAAAATTTTATGTTGATGTAATTCAGGAGGTAATCAATTTAGAGTTTAGTTGGAATTTAAAAGATTTAAAAATTATGACTGTACTTAATTTAGATTTTTACAAACTCTATAAAAGTTTGTGTATTAAATCTAGACTTTTAAAGATTCAATTGAGATTTTTTTAAAATCCAAATAAATTTAGTTTAAGTGGTGAAATTTGATGGATTTAACTCGTAACAAATCTTGCCATACCCTTGTGGAATTCAACAGATTTTAAAATGAGGATGAAATCTATTGATTTTTTTTTTTTTTTTTTTTTATATATATATATAAAATATCTATCTAATAATTGACATTGATAGTTAGAATAATTTTTAAAATGTTCTTATAATATCAAATTTTCATTAATGTGTTGTGATTAATATAAAAATTTTAGTATAAATTTATTGGTAATAGATAGAGTATCAAACTATCAAACTAGTATGCACAATTAAATATATTTCCTTTTTCAAAATAAATTATTAAAAATTCATCCAAATTTGTATAACTATGTGTAAAAATCATTAAACATACATAATAATTATAAATAATAGATTCCGGTTCAACGGTTCTAAACCGTTTTTACTTTGATCGAAATTTTAAAAACTCTTCAGACACAACACAACTCATTCATTGACTTCACTTTGATCAACTTTCAAATTCCCAATTATAGAAACTCTAAAATTTCCAAACTTCTCCAATCAATCATCTTCAACCTACTCTCCTCACACAAATCAACCCCAAATCACCCACCACCGGTCCACCACCCGTGATTCCGTGAATCGAAGAAGAAGAAGAATAAGACCCATGGTCATTGGTCCGTGAATCGAAGAATGGTCACTGGTTCGTGAATCGAATCAACGAATCAAAGAATCAAAGGGAGAGAGAGAGAGAGAGAGAGAGAGAGAGAGAGAGAGAGAGAGAGAGAGAGAGAGAGAGAGAGAGAGAGATCATATGTGAGATATGAGATTAAAAAAAAAAAACCGCTGGTTCGAACCAAACCGGAACCGCCAGTTCCAGTCCGGTTCGAACCGGGAGGTTTCTTCAAAATTGAAACCGGAACTGCCCTCCTCCGGTTTCGGTTCCGGTTCCGGTTCTTGAATCGGAACCGAAAAATCCGTTCCGGTTCTGTTCGACGGTTCCAACCGAACCGGCGTCAAGCCTAGTTGCAACTTGCAACTACTACAATATAATTGTCAGAACCTATCAAGATCAGACAATACATGATGAGATTCGAACCGTAGGTGGACTGCCATCTCACTAAAAGCTGATGTGTCAAACATTTATTTATTTTTTTAAAACCTTACTTGCGGGAAAATTACCAGAAAACTTTAGGGTGAAAATATCCATTAAACATTAAACAACGATTGAATGTAGTATTTTTATTTTTATTCTCCAAAATTCTCCCGATCAGCTCTCCAAACACATTTCACATCTCAGCTTCTTCTTCACACGCTCAATTCCCTTACCTCGATTTTTTTTGTTCCAATTAATTATCCGATTACGCAACAAAACATTCTTCAATTCTGTCAGATTAAAATCTTTTAAAGGCTCCGATTTTGCAAGTATCAGCAGCGATCTGGATCCAGATCAGAGATTCACTGTATTTGCTAGTGAAACAGTTCGATTTCGTCGATCTAGGGTTCCGGATCTCTGATTGTGGCTCAATCGATCACGATTTAGAGGTGAATTAAGTTTTTTTTGTTTTTTTTTTTTGTTTTGGTTCATCGAAGTTATAGGATGAGATGCACGAGTTTGCCTATTTACTGGAGTTATGTTTTTAATTTTGTTTCCTGCATTTGCTTAAAGTCTTAAAATAACGTGAATCAGAATATTTGAATTTATAATTTTTATAACACAAATGCAGAGATTTTTGTCAACTTTTACTAGTTCAGGCAGCAGTTCTGCTAGGAGAAAAGGAAACGAAATTTTTACATTAACTAAGCTAAATAGTTTTGTACGTTCGTAGTGAATATGGAATCTCATATTTATTGTGTTTGTAATATTTTTTTCAGCGATTTAGGGTACAGTTGCAAGGGTTTGAGTGAATTTGGGCGTTTTAGGCGGGTTATGTTATTGTGGAAATAGACTTTGGAGGTGGATTGTAAGAAATGGCGATGAAATCAGCACAAACGTCATTTCGAGATCGGACCCAGGAGTTTCAGAGTGTAGTGGAGAGGCTAAGGAAGTCACACTCATCCGGGTCTGGGCAAAATGGGCAAAGTAGTAGTTCGAAATCAGATGAGCAGCGATCTGCAGTGGCGCTTCAGTCTGAATTCAACCGTAGGGCTTCTAAGATCGGGTTCGGGATACACCAAACGTCACAGAAGCTTTCTAAGTTGGCAAAATGTAAGTAATTTTTTTTTTTAAAAAAAGGCAAAATGTAAGTAATTGGAATTACTAATTGTTATATGAATTCAGTCTAAATTGGCTCTCAAAATTGTAACCATAGTCACTCAAGAGAATAAGGTTTATATGGTTATACCTATTGCTTGATGATACAGTTCATGATGGTTGTGTTGTCTAGCCAATCCATCTTGGTACTCAGGCTTGGCCCAAAATGCATGTTGTATATAAACTTATTTTTAACTGGTTGTTTTGTTATACAGCTTCTAGAATTCATAGGGTACAGGGTACTTTGGTTATGCTGATGCCAATCTTTTATGCGTATTTTGCTCCATTGTTGCATTGAGTGAACCAATCAGATTTTTTTTGCTTTTCGATATGCAGTGGCAAAGAGGACTTCAGTTTTTGATGACCCCACAATGGAAATCCAAGAGATGACAGCAGTTATCAAGCAGGATATCACTGCACTGAACTCTGCGGTAGTAGACCTTCAATTCCTATGCAACAACAGAAATGAGAGTGGTATATCAAGTGACACCACTAGTCATTCAACCACAGTTGTAGACGACCTTAAGAATCGCCTGATGAGTGCTACAAAAGAGTTTAAAGATGTCCTCACCATGCGAACAGAGGTAACAGCAAATGTTACTGCTTCTCACCTTTTGGGAATCTGCTTTCTAGCCGTCGATTAGTTGATTTTTCTTTATTAGTTAATTTCCAAATAGGCTAACTGCTAGTGGAATTTTATCGGGTTTGTGTAGAACTTGAAGGTTCATGAAAACAGAAGACAATTGTTTTCTTCCACTGCTTCTAAGGATTCTGCTAATCCTTTTGTTCGTCAACGTCCACTGGCTACCAGAGCAGCTGCTAGCTCTTCAACCTCCCCTCCTCCATGGGCCAATGGTTCACCATCTTCGTCTCAGTCATTTCCCAGGTAATAGCTCGAAAAGTTGTCTTGCACTGTGGTGGCAGACACTTCAGTGTAATTTTTGGAGCACAGTTCACCATTTCAAAGTCTTGATATGATTTATTATTATTATTATTGAGGAATGTGGTTCAACAGTTTTAAATTTAATTGTCACTCCTATAAAATATCTTTGAAAAATTTGTTTAAAAACATGGAAGTCAGTATAACCATGAATTTTGATAGGACAGTATAACCATGATTTAGTATTTTATTCTTACACGATGGTTCTCAGACCCCCAAAATTCACTGCTATTAGTTGCACTCTTTATTTTAAGTGCAACATCCCCGCTAATTCTACAATTATCTTTTGTTTGTTCATCACGGTGAATATAGGGATTTCTTTGGATCTTTATGCAGCCAAAATTTTCCCCCAATTTCTTGCAACCATAGAATATTGTTCTTGAGCATTGTTACTATTTGGTCCTTACCCTCCCCTATGCTGTTTGCATATTATGTAATCACAAAGCTTTTCTGAAACTTGTTGGTTACCACTAATATAATCTCAAGCTTTTCTCAAACCGCTAATATATTCCTGGTTTTTTTATTTTACAGGAAGCAGGGGGATGGGGAGAGTCAACCGTTGTTACAGCAGCAACAGCATCCACAACAGCAGCAGCAGCAACAGCAGATGGTTCCGTTGCAAGATAGTTACATGCAGAGTAGAGCTGAAGCTCTTCAAAATGTGGAGTCTACCATCCATGAGCTGGGCAATATTTTCAACCAGCTGGCGACCCTAGTCTCTCAGCAAGGGGAGATCGCCATCAGGTTTTATTTGCTGTTCTAGCTAGTAACTTAATTGCTCTTTGCATACTGTTTTTAAATTCAAATATATAGGCCACATAAATTATTATGTCCAACCGATTACATATATTCTAGTTGCCACACACAGCATATGTGACGGATATTTGTAATTATAGCTGATTGTGTTTCGAATTATTAGTAACACTTACATCCATTAACAAATTTGCATCCAACTTCTGACTTGTGACTTGTCAGAGAAGTTTATTGATTAGCTTAACAAGATTGTAAAATGCTCCGGTAAAAGGTTGCACATATATATATATATATATAGTTGGGGTAGAATACTTATAAAGTCAATTGGGCATGCTGACAAATTTTTTTAATGTCAATCATATTTTTAATGATAGAATTATAAGTGTGGCTGCCGCATAAATTGAATTTAATGGGATCCTGGTATTGTCTATTGGAGGGTACAAAAGTTTCAATTAAACAGATTATTAGTCTTGTAACTCATAAAATTATGTCAGTGGTATCTTAAAAGAAAAATTGATAAAAACTTTTGTACCAACATTTTGAAGCATGTTGTTTAGAGAGACCTACACCAATACAACCTATATGCTTCCCCACAAATCACACCCACCCAGACTGAAGCATGCAAATTTACAATTAATAAATAGGCATAACTTTTACATTGAATGAAGTTGCTATATAGTTTGCAGTCATTTAAAAATAAATAAAAATTATAGACTGGAATGTATGTTGCAGGATTGATGAGAACATGGAAGACACACTGGCAAACGTGGAGGGGGCGCAGGGGCATTTGCTCAAGTACCTGAACAGTATATCATCAAATAGGTGGCTGATGATCAAGATATTCTTTGTATTGATTTTTTTCCTCATGATTTTCCTATTCTTTGTGGCATAATCAATGCAGAGAAACACGTAATTGAACAGAAAGAAGAAATTATAGTGTTGTTTTCCGCTAGTGATGAGTAGTGCTATTCTTTACATAATTCTTTTTTCTCCTTTTCCCGGTGTAAGCAGCAACATGTTCATGGAGAGGTACGATTACGCTACTCAGGTTGCTTATGTAATATGTATGTGTGTATGTACGGATACATGCAACTGTACAAGGTGTTGAAAACAATGAGAAGTGAGAACTGCAAAAACTATTGATTCCAATATTGTTCTTTTTCTGGAAATATAATGTACTATTATTGTTATAGAGTGCAATTTTAAGTCATTTTCCAATGTGTTCTTAGAACCAGAATTTCGACTGATCTTCATTTCTGCTTGTCGATGCACTACCCAGAATCAACTTTTTTTACAGAGTTGTTCCATTTTTGCACTAAGAAGCTATAATTATATATTGGTTATGTTGGCAGCAGAATTTTTAATTCTCAATTATGAACACAAATATTATTGACAAACAGGTGGAGAAGATACGCTATATTATTGCAACATTTTTTTTTATCATTAATTATAATTGAAATATCAAATATATCATCACTGCATCAGATAGTCTAAACGACAATGCATACGCAAACAACCAGGCGTTTTGTATCCCAATTTCACAGACAAAAACACAGCTGTGTGTGGTGACTGGTGAGTAACCAAAGCTGGGTCGGTTAGGGTCGGTGGTTCTCTTAACTGACTCCAGATTTCGATTAGTGAAACAGAGGCACAATCGTACTAATTTAGCTTATCAAATCCAAATCCCTAGAATCTGATCGAGCAAGCACAAAAACAACATCTTTCAAGTTTCAATGGTCTTTTTTTTTTTTGGAACCAAAAAGAATTGTTTTCGATAAAATTTCTTGTTCACGATTTCTCCTGAAATTTCTCTCTTTCCTCTGTCTGTCTCCACCTTCGTGACGCCGCTTCGTAGCAGCAGACGTGATCCATAAATTATACAGGTGATTTTTTTATAAAAAAAAAAAAAAATTGATTTTTTTTACGGTCTGACGTGCCGGGCACGACAGCAACTTTTACTGACATGCCATCAGCTGTACGCAGACATGTCTGGACACGTCAGCCATTCTTAATGACGTGTCCACACACATCATAAAAATGGGTGACATGCTCAAACACATCGTCCAGTGTCTACTGACGTGTTAAAGCACATCAGCAAATTTGCTGACATGCTTATACATACCTGTAACTCTATGCTCAGCCATTCTTGCTGACGTACTCACACACGTCAGTATTTGTAAATTCTTTTAATAGGCTCACGTAATAATACCACCATTAAAAAAGAAAAAAAAAAAAAACTTGATAAAAGATGCTATAAATATCACTCTTTCGTGTTCCCGTCGACACGTTACCTCTCTATTGCAAGCCCTACCTTGTTCGCAAACTCTCACCGTTGCAAACCAGACGACGACGACGAATCCACAATTGTATTAATCCATTTCAAACCGCCTTAATTTCTTTACTCTCTCTATCTCTCGCTCTAAAAAACATCATCGAATTTCATCTTCCTCTGTAATCTCGCCACTTCTTTTGAACCCTAATTTTGTATAATTTTCTATATATCAAATCCCAACGATCATTGTCTTTCGTCGCATATCCAAGTCTCGAATTCCGTACAGATCTTCCTAAGAATTGTTGCCAATCAGAGCCCCGTACAAATCTTTTTTCTTTTTTTTTTTTAATTTTATTTATAAATATATTAATTACGTTTCATTTTTGTTTTATATAAATTTTGTCACATAATTTGTCGACATCGCGGTTGCAAAATTTTGGACAGAATTTGCGGTTCTAGTCTCGAGATTTGAACAATTTATAATTTTCATCACATCTCGAGACTTCTTTGTAATTTGCACCCTCGTGTTCGTTAAGCCAATTTATAGAGGAAAAATAAGGAAGAGAAAATGGCTGGTGGCGGCAGCAGGAGAGAAGAAGGATCGCGGGTGATCAACAACACCAACGTTTTCGCTGCGCTGGAGAGTCTGAGGAAGAAGAAGAAGTCCGATAAAGACCGCGGTTCCTCGAAAACCAGCAAAGGCTCTAAATCGCAGCAGGAGAACAGCAAAGCGCCTGAGGAGCCCCCGGTGTTCTGGGCCCCGGCTCCATTGAAAGTCTCGTCGTGGGCTGATGTTGATGACGATGACGATTATTACGCCACCACGGCTCCTCCCCAGTCAGCCTGGGGATCGTCGGAGGTGCCGCATGGTCAGGAGGGAAATCCCACCAATGTTGTTGAGGTGAGAAGCTGATCGTGATCCTTTATATATATATATATATATATATATATATATACATACATACATATACATTCATACATATTCTTACTTGGATCATCACTTTGATTGATTTTTGGGTAGGCTATATGTGATTAATATGTTGTTGTTCCATTTTTTTTTTTATGTCAACAATTGATGTAACAGGGATATACAGATTGTGTTTATGTTATTTTGTTTTGTTGGGGTGCTTGGTGATCTTATAAGTTGTTGCCTACGTAATTTGTCCTTACAAGAGCTGCTGCCTCCATGTCATTATCGATGTGGCTGGTCGTGTTATATATTTTTATTTTATTTTTTGATTTTTTGAAAAGTTATGGGAGATGATGGTGATGCGTATCATGAGTCTCATTTTATGAAAGTTTATGTGTGATGGATGACACTAGTTATGAGTTATGATGGTAAATTGGTAATGTTTTCGTGAACACTCAATCTGTTTATTGTCAGTTTCGAAGGTATTTATGATGTTATTGTGAGTACAGTAGCATATAGTGTTCTGGTTAGTATTTAATACCTTCTTTTATGTGATTCATGCGCATTGTGAAGCTAGTTTTAGGAGTTAAGAGTACTAATTCTTTTTTCATGACTCAACACTAATTTCTTTGTCCACCACACTATCAACTTCAGTAGAAGTTAATTTTTTTTTTTTCTTTCAAAACAAAATAAGTTTTTTAGCTCTTATTCATTTAACAAACATGAATGATGTCGGGGTTCAAGTTATGCCCCCTTCCTTCAAATCCCAAATTGTAACGACTTCATTTTTTTTTTTTTTTTTTGGAAATAACTGGGACTAAAATAAGTCTCATAGTCTTATTTTATTTTGGAAAAATCTGGGTTCTTCTGAAGTTGAATTGATAGTGTAGTGGAGAAAGGAATTAGTGTTGAGCCTTGAAAAAGGTTAAAATTCATATACAATGCACTTCATTTTAAACTTTTTGAATTGTTAGAGATGTAGAAATAAGGTGACAGATTACTGCAAGATAGAAAAAGGTAAGTCAGTTCCGTCCTAGAGAGTATCTGTAATACTATCTTAACACTTGTATTGGGGTCAAGGCACTGAACATGACATTTGGAACCTTTTCTCTTTATCTGTTCTTTCTTCATCTTTTGTGGCAGTGGTGTTTGAATGTGATAATATCTTTTGGGTTAATTACTTAATTATTCAAAGAGGCAGATATATTAGAATCATGTGAACATTTTAAATAACTTGTGCAAATGGATTATATTGAGCGGACCACATATTTGAAACACCAAAGTAGTAATAGAGAATGCCATTTTATGTAAAACTATGACTGCATGACATACATATTCATGTCTGGTGATGTACTAAGTTTCTTTTGTAAATAGATTGTCTGCTTAGATTTTATTTCTGTTGTTGGATGCTTGGAAATTTTAAGCCTTTTTAATTTATCTTATTATTATTTCTTTAAATTTTGTGTTTGAGGTTAGGATATCATTGATATATTGGCTGTGTGAGTTCTGGTGTGATAATCTTGCTTGATGGTTTGTAGATTTATACTCCATTTTATTTCTTTAAGTTGAAAAAAATCATTTACGGCAGTTAATAGATGGAAATTTCATATAGAACTCTGTCTGGACTTTTATTTTACTTCTCTCTTAAGAAAAAACACTGTTTCTAGTTTTTATTTTTTCTTCTTTGTTTATATACTGCTGTGTATAAGGAGTCTGTACTCAATGCCTTTTGGAGTTATACTCTATAAAAACTCTTGAAGATCTGAAGTTGAGAGCTATGAATAATGGTTCTTTTGGGTATTGTAGAAGTTTTTGTGAGACCGGTAGGGTGTAGCTGTAGTAAGATATTATCCAAAACTTTTCAAGTGCAGATGACTTCATAGTGTATTATACTATTGTAGTGTAAAAGTGTGTTGAATGCTATTTCAGTTACTTTGTTTTTTTGGTTTATTGGCCAGGAAGAGGCCTGGATGATAAAGAGAGTTTGGCCATTATTTGAGCAGATGGCTGTTGTGTGATTGTATGTCCTATCTACCTTTGTGCAGATCTTTTGTTGTTTATGCCTCTATTTTTCCGATGGCTTATGCTTAATTGAAAATTTTATTAAAGATAAGAGAAATACAAAGCTGGATAAATCAGGGTTTAAAAACAAAATAGCGGAATAAAATCGATCATGTATTTATGGCAGTGTGCACTGCCCAATTGGATAAAAAACAGTTTTTGTCGGGGTTAAAATTTAGTAATGCTTCTGACATGCAGGTTTTTTTTTGTTTGTTTTTTTTCTCTTTCTTTCCAGTGGCTTGACAATTAACAATCTGTGATTACAGGATAGTGAAAGTGAAGAAGATATCCTAGATGAAGGTGATGATGATGTAGAGGATGATCATGATCATGAACCTGAGGTTGCAGTTCACCAAGAGCCAGTGGTGAAGATGTCTACCGAAGTTTCTGCGGCACCTAAGGAGGCAGAAAGGCAACTTTCAAAGAAGGAAAGGAAGAAGAAGGAACTTGCAGAGCTTGAGGCACTTCTAGCTGATTTTGGAGTTGCACCGAAAGAGAGCAATGGCCAAGATGAATCACATGGTAATTAACCAATTGCCTGCTGCAATTACTTTTGTGCTATGTAATTTTCAAGTTAACAACTATGTTGGTCCTAACGATCCATAAATACAGGGAAGGATCTATTTAGTGTCTTATAATTGCCTGCACAAACTGAAAAATTTCAAGTTAGGACCATTCATGCATTACATCTTGAATTGTAAAATTCAAGGAAGGAAAACAAAGTCAAATAGGGGTGCTGAACCCTTTTTCATTGCATGGGTTTGTGCAATCATACACAAAAATTCATAGGTATGTAACATGCACGCCCATGCTCAATGCAAACATACAACACACTGGAGCATAGACATTGAAGATTAGGTGATCTGTGAATCTATTTTGAACATCATTTAGTGATTTATGAATTAATTATCACTTGTCTCTGAAATGTATGAAGGCCTTGGTCTAGGATTTGCAGTCAATGTAAAGTTTGAGCATATGCATTTGTGTCCTTTCTTTTTAAATTAGTAATTACTGCTGAGCAAGACATTTTTAATATGCAGAGGTTGCTCAAGACAAGAAAGACGGGGAGCCTGGAGAGGGAGAAAAGAAGGAAAATGCCACTGGAGAATCCAAAAATGCAAAAAAGAAGAAAAAGAAGGATAAATCAAAGGAGGTGAAAGAACCACACGATCAGCCTAGTGATTCAAATGGCACAAACGGGCCAGATAAAGCTGCTGTAGCTCAACAAGTAGAGGAGGATGCATCTAATGTTGATGTCAAAGAGAAACTAAAGAGGGTGGCATCATCAAAGAAGAAGAAATCTGGCAAAGAGATGGATGCTGCTGCAAAAGCTGCTTCCCAAGAGGCTGCTGCAAGGAATGCAAGGCTTGCTGCCGCAAAGAAAAAAGAAAAGAACCATTATAACCAGCAGCCAGTGAGGTAAAAGCCTCGTTTCTTCTGGAAGATATATGAACACGTATTTCTCATTGTTCATATATGTGATGATGCATAATAAACGGCGGGCTCTTGGCTGTATTTCCATGAAAGATGACATTCTAGTTGTATTGCCATGGACTAAAGAAAAGTTACCTGTTGGCATTTTGGGTATTATTGTTGTTCTGTTATCATGGGACACATCGTTTCGGCAGTTTTGTTCATTGAAAATTCTTACCTGGACACACTACAAGTTAGATGTATTTATCGAACCACTTCCTTGTGCATGCTCTAATTACCAATTACTTATTGTCGGTGGACGTTTAAATGAGAAACTATCTGATTTTGTCTGGAATTTGTTTTAAATGAGAAACCTTCTGATTTTTGTCTGGAATTTGTTGTGCTAGCTTTTGTTTTATGTTTTAGTTTGCGAGAAACTTTGGTTGGATTTAGCAGACAGATTGTGATGCATGCTTTCACATATTGCTCGATGACTGAAAAGTAGTAAGAAATTATGTTCTCCATTTTACAATTACATATCAGAATGGTGCTGTATGTCCATTTGCAGAAGTAAAAGGGGCAGCAATGTGAGTACTAATTATGTGGATTTCATTGATTTTTACCTTTGTACATAGTTGAGATATACAATATCAACAAGCTCATTCATTTCATTTCTGTGCAAAGAATAATGGTTGTGTTTACATCTAATTTTACATTTCTAGAACTCTTTACAGAAAAGGACACTTGGAAAACAATAATATCAAACCGTATTCAACTGATCATCAGCCAGTAACATGATCTTCCCAAAAGAATAATTTCAACTGGAAGAGGTGAGGCAGTGGGTTAGTCTTGTGATGTTGCAGAATATTCGAAAAGAAGACGCTTGAAAGGAGCAGATTGTAGCAGCACTCTCAGGCGGCTTGTAAGCTGGTAGATCAATGTCCATTGCATAGCCATCTCTGAGTCTTTCATCTGCCTAACGATCGAAGCCTAAGAACAATAGACACAGAAGATGAGTGCTTCGATGATAGTTAACGATATAACGTTATATTGACATGATTTTTTACTTCACGTCTAAGTTATTAGGAAACCCCATTTTAAAACCATTATTTTTAGAATTTCACTAATGGAGATTAAAGCAAAGCATGAGAGAAATGAGAACATTAAAGCAAAGCATTTAGCATTTGGGTAACCTGAAGACGTTTCCCAAGCTGAACTTCAACTTCTGTTCCGAATGAGATATTACTGGCCAGAGATTTGAGAGGATCAACAGTGGGATCAACAGAGAGCAGGCTAGGTATTTGCGGGGCATACACCAGTCTCCACCTTGCCTGGCCAAACTCTCCCTTCCCTTCTATTCTTGGCATCAGTGTTTCTAGTGTTGCAGTGGCAAGCTTTTTGAATGCAAGTTGTCCATCTCCTTCCAATATGGACTCAGCTAACTGACTCTCAAATACTCTGGCAGCCTGTGTCGATTGGAAAATGAAGATATCATCAAGTTATCTCAAGTACATAACAAAAATGAATGCTTGAATCTGAATCTTGCAATTGCAAAAAACACCCCACTACATCATAAATGGACGGCCAAATTGCTAAACAAAATTTGGGAATTTTACTAGCTAAAGAATTGTGCAGAGAATACTAAGTAGATCACTTTTAAGCATATAACTCATCCATTCCGGTACAGCAAACCCTTCAGTGTGCAGAGATTGGCATGTGACAAAAACCAAAGAAATACTTTAAACTTTAAAATTTTGTTCATTGGCTAAGAAACCAGATTTAAGCACTAGATTCTGCCTCCAACTTGAACTTCCATGACATTGTTAGCACTCCAAAATTAGTCTGGAGAACATGGTTGGCATTTTATGGTTTGATATTTTTTTTCTCCCTCTACTACTGGGTCATCGGCTTACATCTCTTTTAATAAGCAAAGGGAGATTTTAAGTTTGTACATATGGTTTAAATGAATACAAAAAATAGACAAAAATAGATAGAGAATGAGAACTTGGACCCTCTCCTCATCTAAGTTGTTACCTAAACTTTTTAAGATCTTGGACACATTAACTTTATTAACAATGTGTGGTTAGGATTCATCTTGTTTCCATTCATTGTTTTATTAACCATCACTAATAATAAAAAAAGTTCTTGAAATTTAAAGAAAGAGACGATCATTGTCCCATAAAATTAATAGTTTATAATATATTAAGTTATTGTTAAAGGGGATGACTCTTTATTACTTATGCATGTGGTCATCTTCAATGTATTTGACACCTTGAGTTTAAACCATACTCTGACACTATCCTATCACATGTGTACACATGGCAATAAAGGGAAGCAGACAAGGGTTTTGTAGCTAAATCTAGAGATTGATAAATTATTACAGTCACAGCTAAAGCTAAAGGATACTGAAAAAATGACTCATTAGGGTTCAATGTTATGTACCTCAGTAGGTGAGAGGACATCCTGTTCCACAGAACGTGTTGAAGTCACAACGATTTTGTCCTGCCAATTGCTGGCTCGACTTTGAATCCTGAATTGCCACTCCGAACCTACCAAAGCTAAGTCTAACATTGGGTCTAGCCCATACTCAGGCTCAAATTTTGCTATATTTAAATGCTCTCGCTTAAGCCTCACCTGAATTCAGAAAGGTAAACGTCAGCATATTCAATGAAAACGGCAACCAACTAAGAGAAAAACACGAAAACACGCACTGCATGAATTATACTTAACTACAGTACATTAAGAAGAGAGAGAGAGACTCACTTGCGTCGCAACAAGATTCACATCACCATTCTCAAACATTAGAATGCCTTTAGGCTTTATCCATTTGGGATGTGCCGGACCATTTAACTCAAGCCCTCCACTAACAGCAAAATTAAGAATCAAAGGATAAACTATCCTCAATTCTGGACCTAAAACCAGCTTCAGATCACTCAAGCGAATATCAACATTGGGTTTAATGGTCACCTGCTCCATTTCTTTCTCAGCTTCAGATGATTTAACTGCAAAAGAGCAGAAGTATAAAAAAAAAACACAGTATACTTAGATGACTAACAACACAGACATGAAGTATTGACTGATCACATAACCATGCAGATAGTAATTCATTCATTCAGATTACTGCTATCTTTGTTTAAATCCATGAATTTGATCTCATATTTTAGTTCCTCTGAATATTAGCCTTCCTACATCTAATTTCAGTGTATGAACTTCACAAATACAAAATGTGGGGTAAAATTATCATTTGCTAAGTAACTACTTCAGCTTAGGCAAAATCAAGGAAGAAGAAGGGTTCTCACAAAGTGTGATTGACCCCCTCCATAAAAGAGACATTCTGAGAGCTTCAAGTAACAAGGTTCAAAATACCGTCTTCCATTAAAAAATTAGCAGCGGATCATGAAGGAAAGAATCACATTACAAATTGAACTAGTGAGTATTAAATTTTACCTGTTGGTTGAGGGAACTTGGTTCTTGAAGCATCAGGTTCTGAACTAAAAAACCGCGAAACATATCGAGCAGCAACTGCACGATTGATACCACCACCTGGAAGCCTAGACTGATTTGACTCCAATCTATTAAAAGGAGCAGTTCCACTACCTTTATCATGAGGTAGATATGCTTCTCCGTGACTTAATTTGATATTCCCCGAAATGTTTGGTTGCAATATAGAACCAGTTATTTGCATCTGAGTATCAACCTGACCGCTGATTTTGGCAGGAGATTACATTACAGTTAATATGTAAATGTATCAAGGAAATAAAACAGTTATACTAACAGAAGGATTAGAGAAACAACAATTAGAGTGTAAATTCATCTTTAATTCTCGTGAAACAGTGAACACAAGAAGCTAGCATGCAATCAGTAACTCAATTATCAAATACAGAGTATCAGTAGATGCACCAAGCAAAAATACACAATATTAGATAAAGAGTGAAGCAGCCAAATAGCTAACGTGTATGCTTGCCTAAGATCCTAAGTAGAAATTAACGCACCTTAGAAGATTCTTTGCCCGTACTTCAAGAACTTCACATTTCAGGTCGATTTTATCACTGAGGGATGCTTCATTTGTTCTCAGGGGCAGATTCCCTTTTATTAACAGCTTGCCCCTTCTGCTTACCCTGCTTTCCAATGAAGTAATGCACAACCTATTTGATTTCACATGTACAGTGCCACCAAAGTTTGTGAGTGGTTTCCTGAGTACAGGTGAAGATATAGATGCCCTGTGGAATGATGCAGACCCATCGAGGACAGGCTGCTCAACAGTACCCCTGACCTATTCATTAGAAAAAATCGCAAAGGGAAGTGAATTTCAGATCTTTCTAAATCACAGTTGAAGACATTATAATTATAGTAAAGATATGCTTTTCAAAAAATTCGCCCATAAAGAACCTATTTTACCCACCTGAAGCATTATGTCAGCATTGCCATGAAGCCACTTGGCATAAGGAGACAAAGCTGTTAATAACATCATGCCCCCATCCTTTATATCAGCATCAACCCTCACTTCTCCTACATCCAAAATGTTCCAATTTAAACCTTTGAGGCCTTCTGCTAATTGAGTATCCCAACCTTCTTCATTTCTGTCTCTAAGAATTTTCTTCTCACTGGCTTCATCAGCAGAATCTTTACCCCTTTCCTTCACCCAACCAGGGACCCAAACTGCTCCATTTTTATCTGTTTCTGCATCTTCCTCCTCTGACATGTTATTTTGGACAAAAGTAACAGGAACACTTCCCTGTATGTGTACATGGCCATTTTGGATGACTGGTTCGACTTTTGCATTGAAGAGAAAACGACTAGTTGGTGTTAAGGAAGCAACTATTTCAGCTCGTCCAAGATCAATGCCACCAATGGCACCATCTAGGAGTCTTACTTGCACATCACACTCTGGTTTTGCAAGATTTCCTCTTAGATCACCTTCCATGTGCAGTATACCCCTAATTCGTGCAAAAAATTGCCGTAAAGAATGAATGGCATCAGTAGCTGAAGATTCAATGACCTGAACAACAGTAGGGACAAGAGTAACAGGAAAATTTAACACAGCGAAATGAAGATTAGTTTTTGGCCCCAGCAATGTTCCATCAGCATGAATTGTAGCATTATCTTTTTGGATAAAGATTTTCTCAAGGCGTAGACCATCATTGTTGCTGTATGCACCAATTGCCAGAACGCGCTGAGTTCTATAGGTTCCCCACTCCCAATCCTCTCCTTGAAAGTCAAAATCTGCCTGAGAAATACATAGAAGACAAAAAAATTGTAAGAAAACCACTGGACAGGCAAGAAAGTTTATGGAAAAAATAGTGGCAGTAACAAAATGGCTAATTTATTTTTCTAACTGACTGAATTTAATTAGACCTATTATATCCTAACAAATCGAGCTGAGATGTTGAGGAAAGACATGAAAATAAAAAACAAAGAAATCCCCAAGGGCTAAGCTTCAGTAAGAGTGTGTATATTTTATCAAGATACATGAATATGACCTTTCTAATTTGAAAGAGAAAAAAGTATACATCTATGAATGTATCAAAAAGCAACAGTCATAATGACCAACAACCAGTGTATTTCTTCCTGTCATCTATCCGACCAGGGCCTTTTTTCTCAAATAAAAAGACTCTTAGTACCATTCCCAGACTTAAAAAATTTATACACTTAAAATCCTGCATTAGAGAATTTCGATCTGCTTCTTTCTTATAATATTTCAGCTTAAATTTTCACAGAATTTAAAATTTCTAAATTTTATGAATGTATGCGATGACAAAAAAATTTATACCATTGTGTCTCCATTGCCTCCGCCACTTGCATCTAGAGAGCCATGCCAGTGGCCTTTTAGTTCGGCTAAACCTGGAAGACTCAAGTCTTCAAGAATAACTTCATTTGATGGAGTATAATGTGTCCGTATGACCTGAATATTTTCAGAGCTATTAAATTCTTTAGTACTCTAAGCAGTTCATGTTATAAAGAAGCAAATGATTTCCATTCCAGTAAAGTTGAAGGCATTAACTATAGCAGCTTTTCAATAAGAAATGGAGATTTTCTAGTTAGCAAGTACCTCAAGCAAGTCTTGAAGACTTTCTGTATATAATCCCACTGATTGCAAGCTTTGTATGAAAAGGTCCTGCAGAATGTATAATGAACACAAATGAACTTACTGTATTACTCGCAGCAACTATTTGCTTCACAACTCTTCAACTTCAAGTTAAAAAAAAAAAAAAAAAATCCTTCTGGATAACATTGATCAAACAAGTTCTTCAGGATTGCATTCAAATATCAAACCCTATATCCCCTTTACTACTCATCTAGATTTTAAAGCCTATAATTTGATAATTTTTCCTACACCATTATTCTCATTCATATTTTTTCTAATGCATTTAAGCAGAATATGACCTTTGATCTTGATCGAACAGCAGGATCAGTACTTCGAGAAAGAAGTCTAGCAAGTGGAAGCATCTCTGCAACCTCAGCTCGAGGAACTTCAAGTCTCATTCTCCACCTTCCCATTGAAGATATGACACTACCCAGATGACCAGTCATAGCCCTTTTAAACAAACCACCCCTTTCCTTCCCAGAAAAGTTTCGATCCCGTGTTCCAGGCAAAACATATTCACCTTGCAGCTCATAACGGCTATTCAGTTGTTCCAAAACAGTTTTTTCAACAGTGATCTGAATTCACACCACACAAGTAACAGCATCAGCCATATCATTCACACTGTCACGTTGTATTCAGTTATATAATACATAAAAGGATATTAAAGCTCATAAAAGATCAGGATTTAAGAATTCTATCATTAGTCTAGGCAACAGCAAGCTATTAATTTGTTCCACAACTGTTATCCACAAATCTAAACAATAATACTTAAAGCATCAACCAATAAGAATATTTGAGTTGACCTTACGGTCTTATTTTGAAACATAATTGAAAACATTACTCTTTAAAACTGAAGTTCACATTAAGTCAATACAAATCAATTCAACAATCTTCCAGCGATGAAACCTTATTGGTTGATGGTGAGAGGAGAAGAGGTAAACATTTATAACACTAATGTGAAATTAATAGAGAACATCTCAGCTTAGCTACAGGATGCAAGAGTGTATTTATGGGTTGGGTGGTCAAGAGGATTTGGTTTTGATTTGATGTAATTAAAAATTTAATGAAAAGAAAAAAAACATGACTGAGGCTTTGCATGAATGTTTTCAACCTGAATTCAATTTGTACGGTATAAAATCAGAGTAATCACTGTTGTAGCATGCGATACAACAGTGATCAACGATGATTGATTGACATTTACAAATAATAAAGTCACACTTAAAAGTAAGTAAAGGTATTTGAAAATAAGATGTTAATCCTATATAACGATGATTACTTATAGGACTTCCAAGTTCCAACCAATTACTTTAATCCACAAAAGGGCAGACTAAAGGTACAAAAACTTAGGTTTGGGTACTCACAACATCCCCGCTCCATCTGGCAGCCACATCTAGCGCTTCACCAAGCAGGCCACTGAATTTTGGCCGGAGTACAGATAACACGCCATGACCCCTTCTTTTCTGAAGATTAAGCTGAATTTCTGCCTGATAGCAAACAAGCAGGTAAACGATTTGAGGAGCAGGTTTTAAGTTAGACCACTACTGATAGTTAACCATTATTGCGTAGGTAATCATCAAAATTCAAGCAGAGTTTCAACAAATCAGCATAAGTTCATTTTGACGTGAAAGACTTTATAAACGAAAGAGTTGGAGCAGAAACATTTTAGGATAATTGCCATAATGACCAGAGCATGGAGAGTAGAAACTTCTACCAGATTACAGAAACTATAAATATATCAAATTTTCCATAAAGTAAAAAACTTTTTTAATCATTTAGATGTTCCATTTTTTCCATCTAAATCCTGTATGCATCTAAACTGCTCATGACTGATGGGAACATCATCGTGAACAATTTAGATACCCACTGGATAGGGTCCAGGAAGAGAAAATAAACAAGAAAATGGAAGTCCCACATGAAATCTTACCTTTTGTATTGTTCCTCGAAGTGAAGCCAGCTCCAATTCGTCAAGTGGTAAATGGCGTACCTAGAACCAGCAAGTAACGAAGCAGGAATGTTAAATTACCTACATTTTCAAACATTTTTTGTTTTTAAAGATATGAACACCACAAAGCCCCATTTTTTTCTAACACCTCAAGATTTTAAGTACCTCCAAGTTAACTGAATGCAATGGTCGAAAACAAACATTAGCTTTAAGTTGCCCCTTCTGCAGGGAAAAGGACATTAACTTCCCATTTTGTGAGTTCTCTTCACAACTAGGTTGCAATGGCCCTACAACCTCTACTGCTAAACTTTCATCTGGTCTACCTGTGGCATCCAACTGCATTACCAGAATAAGCAAAGATTTCAGAACAAATTAGCATGTAAACAGAAAGAAATAATTGGTTATATATGGGTGAGTCGCCTTATCCTTCATACTTAAACAATATATATATTAATTATTTACTTATCGCATAACAGTAATCTCAACAGACACCACATACATCACATACTGCTTAAAGTGTTTGCAAGTAAAAAAATTAATAATATTAAACTTAAGCAGAAAAACTAGATTTCATACACAAACACTAAATACTACTAAAGGGAAAAAAAGGTCAGACCTGAAGAATGTTCTTAAGATACACTTTTGTGTAATAGTACTTCAAATAAACCATCACTGTGAGAAATATTATCTTAGCAGAAAAGGATGAGCACAAAATTCTCAATCAAGTTTTGACCAATGGTAGAACAAATGGAAAAACAGAAGCTGAAAGTAGATTCCTTCAAATGATTTAAGCATCACACCATATGTAAATGGATTCATCACACCAACTATAAAGAAAAAATTCAGAACTTTAATTTCTTCAAAGAGAACAAAATTTTATTCCAACTACGAAGTCTTATTATTATTATTTTCTCTTATAGGAATTGCAAAGTCTTATAATTTTGAGACCATACTCTTATTGATAATTTGATGGTAATTGATTGAAAAAAGAAGAAGCAGAGACTTCATTAGAAAATGGAATTTTGATGAAACTTAAAATGTATTACAAAAACAAGGAGGATGTGTCCAAACACTTCTGCCAAACCTTGAAATCATGCAGAAGGTAATGCAGTCAATTTCAGGGAATATATTCTTCAAAATAATATTTCCCAACTCGTTTTCTCCCAAAATAGACGCAACCTCACAGAAGACTTAAACTGTTGTCAAAACAGATGCTCAATCAAGGAGAAAGTATTTAGGAACATCAAGATCATGACTCAAGCTTTAAAAGCAGAAGAATAACCAAGACAGGGTGGTTGACATTTGTACCATCCGAATGATGAAAGAGAGTTGATCATCAGGATTCACCAAATAGGAGAAACCTAAAAACTATAGAAGAACAGAAAACCTGACCCTTAAAGAACACTTATAATGTGCCAGTCACAATCACATAAATAGAGCATTTCAGTGTTTTCAAATTCCTCGAGAAATGCAGAATGGAAAAATGCTTTTTTGTTTTATTAACAAATAAAATAAAGACATATGGAGCAGCATAGCATGGAACACTTGCACAGACAAGTACAGGTTCTAGGAATGACCGGTTCAAATATGAAAGTCGTAGGGCATTACCTTGATATGGTCATGTGAAATGCTCAATGATCCAACTAACTGAGGTGCCAGCATCAGCTGATTCAGTTTGAGACCTGAAACAGACACCTCCCCAACAAGACTTTGTTCATCTTCTTTATCAGGCATTTTCATATTTTGATTGTTCTCTTCGGAACCAAAATTTTTCACTGTAGATTGACTACATGGTTTCAGAACTTTTCCCTGAAATTTGATTTTTCCAGTTGCTTTCAAATGTGTAGGCCTTGGAGAATCAAAAGGATAAGAGACCAGGCTAAAAAACTCAAAGCCACGCATACGTAAGTCCAACTCAACCCCTTCAAAAGTAAATGGAATCGCACCCTTCACATTGAACTCTTCTTTGTTTACCCAGTAGTCATCAGGATAAGATGTTTGGACCACTGTGTACAATTCAAAAGCAACAGACGATGAACTAACAGTAATACAATCATGTGAGATCATGATATCTCCTCGAGCATCACTAAATGACCCTTCCGCTTTTGGTGCAACCCATTTAATGTCAAACCTCCTGTGTTAAAAAAGAACGGCACATAAGTCAACTGTTAGAATAATCAATGTCCATTGGTACAACACAAATGTAAAAACATAAAACTAATTAGTGACAACATCAATAAAACCTAGTCAGCAATAGTGAAGGCCTAAGAAACTTACGGTCTCAAAAGAGATCCAGAAAGTTTTGTTTCTCCACATAAATCCCCTAATTTGAGCGGCATCAGTTGAAGATTGCCTGGTATATAACGATGCATGATTTTTTCAAAGAATAAATTTCCAGAGAAATTTACATCTATTGCTGTATCATCTACTTCACCCTGCAAAATAAAGCATTTTATATAAGAAAGAAGGACAAATCTTAAAAACATAGTATTCAATGTAGTTTGAAGACAATTCACTTTGTTTCAATTCCAGCCAGCCAGTCAAGAAACCTGGTTGAAAAAGATGTTACATATACCAACCACGAGGTTTAAACCTAAGGAAGACAATTGTAGACAAGAAAAGTTGAAGCAACCCTTAATTACGAAGTACATAGAAACATTTTGGGAAGACTAATCAGCCAAAGAGAAGATTAGACAAGAAAAAACACATATTCAGAAAATCAATGCTATAATCTTACAGATCATGCATATTGAGAGAGAGAAGGGCACTCGATGTGATATTAATGCATATAATTTATGTGACTAGATATATCAACATAGATATAAAAACTAAGCCTGATTTCATTGACCAAGAGGATAAGGAACCTCATATCCAAGTGAAAAAGACAAGGAAAACAATAGAATACAAAGATAGGCTATCTCAGTACCTCTGGGCAAATCCATGCATTCCCTGCCCCTCGAATTTCACCCCCATCTACAAGGCTAGCTCTGATTCCATATAAGTCAGCAACCTATCACATACAAAAATATATGTATTTTTTTCAGAAAAATAAAAACAATTTTCACTGACACCACCTCTTTTAATATTAAATGGACACGTAATCAACTGTTCCAAAAAACTTACGCAATTATCAGTATTAAAAGTAAAATTAGCTGACAGGTATGAAAATGGAACTCGGTCAAATGCTGCCACTGCTCCAGCTTCCTTGCTTTTCAGCATTGCCTCAGATGCAGAGGTTGCAAGGACATCATAAACTGAATTAGCTATCTTTCTAGAAACCATTCCACTTCCCACAAATACTGGTGCATCCAATGGGCCTTGACAGTTAAATACAGCAGTTACAGAGCCAGCCAACTGCAGACAACGAAGAATAAGATTAAAAATGAGGATACCAAATTTAATTGTCTTAATAATCAATTTGTTTCAGTCGAGGGCTGTTTTGTGTTAGATATTGGTTTTGGGGCCAGTTTTATGTTTGTATAGCCTTTTGTAAAGAGTTCAGGTTTGTCCATGCAGATCTCTCTCTGTGTAGCTTGTGGACTGCTTGTTCACCTTTTTTGTGTCATTAAAATTCTTTTGCTTTCATTTCATATGATAAATTAAGATTCCTCCTCTAGTAATTTTCAAATTTAGTGCAAGTTCACGTTTAAGTTTTCCATATACCAGCCTCCTTTTTTTCTCAATATATTATTATTTGTACCACAAAGATGGCAAGGATGAATTCATATTATCAAATTCCTTGGAAAAAAATAATAAAAATACAAGGTACAAATGAAGTGCAGGAGGAACTAATATACCAGGGTTTACAGTTTACGCAAATAGCAAACAGAATCACTGAAAATAAAGTTCCACATTATTCAAAAGTATATATAAATCAAGATCACATACCGGGAATAGCAAAGGCTTCAATTTAAAAGTTTTCATTAAAGCATTTACTTCCACGCAAGGAACCTGGAAATGAAAGATGATACACGAATTACTAGTTAAGCATAGAAAAATCGGTTAAAAGCTGCCAGCAAGACAAATAAACTGCAGCCAAGTGCGGGTCCAAGCTCAAAGGAAACACCTTGAATTATAAGTCGTGAATTTTTTTATGACGAGGAAAACGGACGAAACTTAGTGTAGCTTATATAAGCCCTCATTTATCACATTTTGTATCGGTAAGAAAATCTTCAAAGGTCGTATTGATCAGGTCAAACATTGATCTGAATGACAAAAATTCGTTCTGCATTTTTTCTAAACAAAATACATTTTTCATTAAGACTTTAGTATACATCAACAGCACCAACCTTTAGCTCAAATACTAATCCTAAGTCTAACACATTCAAAAAAAATATTGAATGACCATACCTGGCACATCATATGAAACTCCCCTTCATCAGGATGAATGCCAAAATCTCCAGAAGCTTCTAAAGGAACATCGCCAAACCAGCCACTTGCATTGTGTAGGAATATCCGTTGACCACGGAAACATAAACTTGTTGAAATATCCTACAATGGAGGCAGACATATATTTTACACTATTAATCATGCTCGATATAATAGAGTAATAGACTAACTACAATGATTTCAGAATATATCAATATAAAGCCTGAGGCGTTGCACAGATATAAAAGCAATCAGAAGGAAAATGATGACATGAGGGCGGCATTGATAGAAGTAATTCCTCCATACTTGTATCCAGTTTTTTCCCCTTCCCCAACTCTTACCTACTGTGAATGTCCTTGAAAAATCCTCTCATGCTCAACAAACGGCTCTTGTGGCCCTAAAACAGTAGAGGGATAAAATGTGTACATGGATCATGAAATTAAAATTGTTTCAAAACATCACTTAAACTCATGTATCAACTGGGCTTATATTATCCTTCCATAAAACAAACAATACTAGCAGAAATGCAATGAGATTCATAGAGTGAGATACCAATGTTATTAACCAGCTACCTGACAAAAGAATCTTTTCTTCAAGTAGTTTTAATCAGAAATAAAATAATATGATACATTTGCAAGAGATGCAGCTGGAGATGAGAGGAGACAAGCTTTTGAGATAAAATCAGGACATACAGAAAACCAGGATGGAGCATCAAATATTTGAAAGGTCAACCCTGTCACGTCGAGTTGTCCATAAAGATTTGGAAATGTTTCCCCCCTTGACATGCATATGTGAACCTGTAAATAAGTATAAGAATTCAAAAAAGTAATTAAACGTTGACCAGGATATGTCACAGTTATCAAAATTTGTACTTGTTAATGAGGATGACTCAAGGAGCTGAAATATCGTAGTCTCTTTTATTTATTTATTTATTTACTTTTAACATGGCAAAACATCTGAATAACTTTGAATACAATTTTACAACTCGTTAATACATTCAATACGAAAGCAGTAAAGCTCCACAGCTTAAGCCAATAAAATAAAATTGAATTTATTTTTCTGAGCTTATGATTTAGTTTGACCACCAACCTACTGAACATGGAAAATTCTGTATAATCTAGAAAAAAGAGCAGTTTATGCAGGCTTGTTGTCAAGTTCCATCATGATTCTATCACAAGATGAACGAGAATTTTCTGAAATGCTAAAGTCAGGAAAACCAGAGAGATTTTTTTATAAAATGACAAAAACAATTGAATAAAAGACTAATCATCTAATCAACTTTTTGACATGAGAATGTATGTGTAAGAAAACACTATGCACAGTCCCAGAGGTCCAAACTTGAAATAATTTCTGACAAAATTCTAGCAAATGTAAGAAGAAGCAACTAAGTTGAAGTTAGAGAAGCACCTCACCAGTGGCTCTCCCCTTGGACCACATGATTGGAATTTCTAATAATCTTTCAAAAAGCTGTACAAAACAAACAAACAGGAGACAAAAGCAAAGTCCATCACCTTGCTTGCTGAGAGTGAAAATGGTTCCAGTTATATGTCACATTCACAGTATACCTTACCGGAGCAAAGAGGTTTGCAATTTTTAAATTGGCATGCCATTTCTGCTCTATACTGTCCACAAAAACATCCACAGACAACCAGCCACCATCTTCAGACATCGTATCTGATCTCCACATCTTACAATTGCCATTAAGTTGTACATGCACACGGCCATAGTGATTTTGAAACTTCACATGTCCAATGACATTCTCCATCTCTCTAGACGGCGCATGAAAGTCAAAAAAGTTAGAATTAACACATAGATTAGTAGAAATAATAGCGGTTGAAACCATTAAAACAAAACTATCGGAACTCCAAATACATAAAAAAGCCAACAAGAAGATTTACTACAGGAAACTTGAACTGATGCATAATTACAGTGTAAGCTGGCAAAGATAAGAAAATTCTTACTAACACCAAAAATGAAAATGAAAGAGAGATATTAATGATATGTATATAAGAAACAATATGTTTAGATTTATAAGAACAAGATGATGTAATATAATTACTTTAATACATTTTTTCATAACAATAGGTTGTAACCTATTTCAACAGAATGAAAGAAATATGCACAACGCATATGGCAGGCTGATAGTATCATACTATCATATAGTTTTTATTTGCATGCAGGTAACTGATAAGCATCAACAGTTTTTGAGGACTACAATTAGAAGCACAATGAGTAGGCCTTTAGTTCAAGGGAAAGCAGATATAACCCAGCCTTGGGAAATCCAAGAAGCACGTGCATTGTTCAAAACCTACCAGGAAGAAGAAGATATATCTGATTTTAACAGTTCAGCAATGTTTCCTGTAAATTTGCGACACTGATGGACATATTTTACAAGGAGCAAAAATGATCCATTTTTATTATTTCTGGCTTGACAAGTGAATCACTTCTTCCTAAAAATTTTCTTATGTTAACAGCCAGGAAGCAACTCACTCGGATTAAGCTTCTTCCTTAAATTGGAGATTTGATCTCTAAATTTTCACATTCAAATTAAGTCGATGTAATTTCTTATGAGCTTTCTCCTTGTTCATGCATGCCTATCTACAATAATCTCAATTCTTTCTACAAGTAAAAATGCAATAGAGAGTGACGAGGAAAGGGAGCAAAACTTCTTGACTCTTGTACACATGACAATTTCTGTACTCATCAACAATGGATAATGATTATCTGATGTGAGTACATATCATTATTATTCTCACAGCAAATATATTCAAATGACTTGGTTAATTGGGAATTATTTTCCTTCCATTTTGTACTCATTATTCAGTGGAAAACCCTATAATTTTAACTTCGATATTCAAATTTTCCTTCTTTTCAAATTTATTTAAATTTCTGTGGTTTTGCATTACTTTGTCCAGCTAGGCATGCAGTCAAACCGCTAATCAAGAATCTGTGAACTTCCCAGTAATAAAATCCCACAAATGAAAAGTATGAAATATTGCATTTTGTGAAGCTGGTTTGCTGAATAAGATAAACAATGTTCAAATTATTCAGCAAGTGACAGCATAATTTTGTGTTCAATAATACAGTGCGAAAATATGTACAAAGAATGGCTCTCACCTAGGCTCCCTATCACCATATGCAAGCAACATCAGTGTTCCGCCTTTGAAATGAACAGAATCAAGTGTAACTGGAAGCATCTTCTCAAAGCCTTCATTCTCCACTGTGTAAACTCCATCAACCAATTCGGCTACAACATCTTCAACCCTTAGACCCACACCCGACTTCAACGTTTCAAAGGGACCAGTAACAAATTCAGATAGTACCTGCTTCACATTTCTAGAAAAAGACAGTAAGCCTGATTTCAAGTCAAGTGGCCATAGTGGAGCAGAATCAGAAATTGCAGCCTGAGGCTCAGAATTTATGGAAGTCCAACTTTGAGACGCATGCCCTTTATCACTCTGAGATGTACCATCATCCATATCATCAACTACTAAATCCTCACTGTTAACATTACAACTATCAGTTTCAATAGCTCCTACGACACTTGTAGCAGATGGAAAATTTTCACCGATGTTTCTAATTTCATTAAGTCTACTTATAGTCATAAGAAAAGGATCACGCATAAAATCAAATTTGTTTAAATAGCCATTAACTTTTCGATCTGCAGTAAGAGGACGGACTTTTGAAGCTTCATGTGGTTTTCCACCCTGATTATCAGCTAGTATATGATCTTGATAACTAGTGTCAATAGAAGTTCCAGCAACAATATCATCCGTACTTTTCTCCATAATCTTGTCTAGATTCAATACATCATGGTTTCCAGATGCTTGTGAAGGTTCATGAAATTTTCCTTCTGATAGACCCTGGAAATATGCTAGTGCTGCTAATGCACTACGCTCAAGGATTTGTTTTTTGGCACTAAAACCAGCTGCAGAAATATCACTACCATTAGCTTTCTTAAACTTTCGCTTTTTAGGTCCTTTTACCACTTTAGACCAGAACTTTAGTCCCGATCCAGGAATCTTCACACCAAAAGATTTTTCCAAGTCTGCATGCTTCATATCATAATCAACACCTGTGTCCATGCAATGATGATCCCTCCAATGCATCTTCTCATGCGTGCATGTCAAGTATTCAGAACCTGCTAGTTCAGTTGAATGACTTTCCTCCCTCAAAGCATCATCCTGGAAACAGGAACTTTTCTCGGAAATTATGTAACCAAACTCGGCAGCTTCCCTGGCCATATCATCTCTATCTTTGGACCAGCGAGCAGCAGCTTCCTCTCTGGCGATCCTCCTGGTTTTAGTACGATAATCAATCCCTTCTTCAGTTGATAAGTGCCTCTGCAAACCACCCCCATCAGATGAGGGTATCCCTAACCAAGTGTAATCCTTCTTTTGCACAACCAAAACACTCGGATGAGACAAAACAGCATCGATCACTATCTTTCCCCTACTCAAACTTGCAAAAGGGCGGACGCGAAGTTTCATAGTGGGTATTTCACCACACGAAAACTCCTCATTATGAGGTCCAATCGAGCAGGACTCTAAAGTAATGCTCAAAGGTGAAACACTCCGAACCTTTCCAAAATCAATATCACGCTGGATATATTCACCGAGCATTGAACAAACAGAAGGCAAAAGCTTGGCTTCAATCAAACTCTTGGCTTTTGTCTGGCCATACCACACCAATAAGCACACCCCAGATATCACAGCCACAAAAACAGAACACCTCACTAACAACAACCCTTCTTTCCACAAAGGAGCTAACGACTTCACCAGAGCTTTACTCCGAACAAAGGGTTCTTGTACACAATTCACAACCAACCCATTTCTCGACCCAATGGATTTCCTCAATAACTCTACATTTTTACCACAAAAATGCGAAAATCTAATTGCTTGAGCTATCCATTCATTGTTCCTCTTTTCACATTTACACTTGTGTGAAGCACCCCTTTTCGGAAACTTCCGTCTATCCAAAAAAAGGCAATTCCCAGTGTTCCTACCATTTAAAGAGCCATGTAATTCAATGCCAGGAAATGGGCTGTGAAGTTTAATACTCATTATTGCCCTCATTAACTAATTTCACACCTCATCTGATGGGGACCAAGAACCTGCTCTCAGTCCCCTCACAGTCCAGATTATTGCAGAGTGACCAACCATCCAAGCACTGCAAACAGTAAAATCACTTGCAATAATAAATAAAAATCAACGGTTTTTTTCAACAAAATTAAAAAAAAAAACAAATAGAAGGTAGAAAAATCATAGAACAAGCGTTCATCTGATTGCTTCCAACACCATCATTATACAACAATAACACTACTTAACCAAGTAACCTAACTAAGCAATAATTAATTCAAAAAGACAACAAGTGTCCAGTTTTTTTCCTCCGTTTTGTTGGCAAACAAATATAGTAGTAAATTTTTTAAAAAATAATAACAAAAAACACTTCATACGTACATGAAAAGATGTGACGGAGCATTTGAGCGCGAAGTGTCGGATTGGCGTATCGGGCTTTCTTCTGTTTGCTTTTGAATCTTTTGTTTTCGTTTCGTTTCGTTTCGTTTCGAGAGAGAGAGAGAGAGAGACAGTTGCTTGCTTAGCTTCGCTTTGCTTTGTTTTGTTTTATTTTTCGATTTTTTGATAGTTTTTTGAGAGAATTACACTCACACCCCTGAGGTTTAGCATAATGGCAGCCAGATGAGTTAAATGGTTATTTCACACTCACACCCATGAGAAGGGGCAGAATTCTAAATGTTTATTGACTGAAATGCCACTGGAAAATACGTGAAATGACGATGATGACCTTATCCGACAATAATGTTGAACAATTTGGATCAGTCGTTTGAGGATCTTGATTGCAACCTTTGTAACGTCATGTTCTAAAAATATTCAATTTTATATTTTTATTTATGTTTCTATTATATATTGAAGATCTTGATTGCAACCTTTGTAACGTCATGTTCTATAAATATTCAATTTTATATTTTTATTTATGTTTCTATTATATGTATATATATACACATAATTCTTACAAATTTTATAATTGGGGAAGCGAACATAACTAGAATTCACAATTTCATCAATTTAAGTGCGAGAAGATTGCCATAAGACCACCTCAGTCTATACTTCAGTGCATCGGATGCATTATTGAGTGGTGCACCAGATTGATATGTGATAAATGGTAAGAAATGCAAACATGGCACAAGAAAATGCACGTGTCAACCATATATCATATCATCGTTGGTCAAGTGCACCACTCCAAGATTTTCTCTTGGTTGCCGGTATCGGTGAACAACATTATATAACTTGTAGGAGAAAGATATATGAGCTTGCTGGACCAGACATGCCAGAATTTTCATATAAATCACAACAAAACAAAATCATGGAAATAAAAGAATAAACCTAATGCTTAATATTTATTAAGTTTTACACTAATGTTATTCGGAGGGAAAGTGAAAAAAGAGAAAAGAAAAAAATTCACCAAAATCTCCATGGATCTTTGTATGGAGGAACGTAGTTTTCTGTCGGAGGCAGAAGGCGAAAAGAGGACACGGTTTTTTCCAAGAAAGGTCCCATCTGCATCACACAAGATAGAATAAATCACATTGTTGTAAAAGAGAATAAATCATAAGATTACAGGATGCTGAGAATTTTATTTGGGATAAATCTTCTGTTTTCTTCTTCATTGCCATTAATTTCAGTAATATGCTTCTAGCAGTCTAATAGATTATATCACTAGCCAACATGCTTTTAGTAGTCTAATTGATTACATAAGCAAGTGAATGAGTGATTGCAACTTTTTTTTCTCTTTTGATAACCCAGAAATCCCCTGCTTAGCGAACCAGAGTTCGAAACTGGGGCTCTCGCCGAAGCCTACAATCTTTGGGGAAACAGGAAGCTATGGCCTTTGGTCATGTAAGAGCAAAACTGATACAAATATGTGCCTAATGTAGTAAAATATGTAGGTGTATGAATTATGCATGCAGAGTACACAGATGCATCAATGGTGTATATATAATTCAAGAGAGGGAGAGAGACCTTGTTCCACTGCTTGCCAAGTGTTGAAGCATTTACAGAATAAAAATAACCTGCAATTAAATTTTTGTGAAGTTGGATGAGATCGAAGTACCAAAGCAATGGCCAGGTGTTTTATTTATTTATTAACTTTTCGAGTCTAATAAACTCAGAAATATTCAAGAACTCTGTTTATGGATCTCGGGAGAACTTCAAAATCAGTACCAACTAAGACAGGAATGTTAAGTTGAAAAATTGGCCTGAATGAAAATTCATAACAGCATGCTGGGAACACAATAAATAATAAAACTAAATATTTTCTCATCATACCATCTCGTTCCACTGTCGAAGCAACATAGTGTCGATAAAGGTTTGGTTCCTGAGCCTGCCATTGCATTTAAGGCATTAACAACCGAAAAGAGTAACACATACACAGCCTACCAATCCATTCCACCATGACTTGCTTGCGAAGTAGAAAAACTTACAAGATTGGTAGGTGATTTACGAACGAGATATTCACAATACCAGTATGGTTCACCATCAATCTAAGAAGAAAAAAAGTAATTAGAGCAAATTTCATTTGCAAGTTCGGACGCATACAAACACAAAAAATAAATAAAATCATATGTATATATACCGGTGTAAAAAGTAAATTCTTTTATTCGTGTAAACCAATTTACTAACAATGTTTATTTTAAGGCCAACAATTGAATCAAGGTTTTAGAGATTACTTCACTAGTATGTGCATCAAGAACTGAACTCTCATCCATGCGCTGACTTGAGGTGACTCGCTGCAAGAAGGAAGGAACATGTTAAATTAGCCAAGAGTTAATCTGTCAGAAGAAATAGAATCCAAGAAACCTCTCTATGGACTATTTAAACTTTTATGCATTCCCATAATTACATGGTGCATTAGATAGGATTCCTTCAGTAGGGCAGAGATCAATTTCTGATCAAATTGACATATTCACATGTTTTGTTATAAATTTTAGCACTGAGATTTACATCACCAAAGTTCACGAATTGCATATAATCTAAATTCATAATCATCTATATTTGCTGAAAAACAAAAGCTTGTTGTTAAGGATAGGCAAATCAGTTACCAATGCAGACTTATCAGACAAAACAGAATCAGCGACCTCTTTAGCACTCCATGTACTTTTGTCCTTTGATTTTATGAGATCAAAATTTGGAGGACCTATCTGAAACAAAGGATATGAATTCATAAAAACTTGACAAGAGAACCTGAGCAGATTTCATAAATCAATTATAGGGATGTGTTATACCGAAACAGAAATGATGAGGTTGTCAAGAAAGTCAACACGCTCAGACACAATTCGCAGGCGTGCATTAGCTGCATCATATTCAAATAAATTTTCAGTTACTCATATGCATATGATAAAAAGAAAAAGCCTATGCTAAAATTTGGAAAGGAGAAAAATATATATTAAAAATACTGGGCATGCAGGAGAAAAGTTCATCATTTTGATAACAAATAGAAAGAATATTTGAACTTACGAGACAATGGAGCAGCTGAAGAATAGCGTTCTGGCTTTCTGGATTCCACCCTTCAAAAATGCAAAAGCAATAAAGAAGAGATATAGTTTGTTTTGACATTGACAATATACAGAAAATAGACGTTATTTGGATCTCATTTTAGGAAAAGACTTATGAACAATATGCAAACTATGTCATTGACTGAGAAAGGAAATAATCTATTCTTTCTAAAAGAATCTACAGTAAGAATCCACGCAAAACAGTCCCGTCAGTTGAAACTAACAGAAATATCACCTGAGAAAGAAAAAATGAACAAAGAGGTATGGGCATGCACGAAGGACATATTAAGAGTTTCAAATTTACTCTGCGATAACTATTATCCAATTGTATTTTATAAATTTCATTACTACAAATTGAACTTTAGTATTGCTCAGAAACCTTAAAATCGAGAAAATTCGCCCCCTAATTTTTTCTTTTATGAATTCCTGTAGTAAGCAACTTCAGACCTGTTTTCCATTCAACAACACAATCATCCAACTTGGCCACAATTTTTTGCTGACTCCAACTAACACATAGAATATACAAATAAAAAGAAGATGCAACTGTTTGAACCAAATTTAATTCTTGCAGAAAGCCTACCATTTGAAGAGGAACTTCTTAGATGGCAACTCCGCTGGATACATATAAGAATAGGCATTTATTTCATCGAAAAATGAAGCCATTTTCAGATCCTCCTCAGCAAGGGATCCTGCAACAAAGCTATTATCATATATTCGGTAGAAGATAAAGTATGTCAAAGATCAAATAATTCTCAGAAAAAAAATTAATTAAGCATGTAGTTTAAACGTTTCATGATAGTATCTCATGAGGATGTCGTGTTAACAAAACAGTCAGAGAAGACAACATGGATGGTTGACAAGAAAATTATATGTTTGGAATCTAAGGGTGTAAATGTCAGAAAGCAAGAACCTAACTGGATTCCTAATGCCTTCTCTAGCATGAATCGAACTTTAAACAGTAATATTTTGATGTATACAACAAAAAAATCAGAAACTGAAAGTCTATTGGCAAATTCTATGCATTAAAGTTCACTTAGCTCTTCATTCACTCTATTTTTCCAAAAAATGAAAGAAACCAATTGCTTCATATAATGTAATTGCCGCATAAGACACGGTGCAGTATCATGATAATCCAGCCATGAATCACAATTTCACCACCATTAAAGATTCTAATTGTCATTTTCTCAACCTGTCATTAGTTATCTTGGAAAATTAAAATAAATGAAAATGAAAATATCCCCAATAAGGACTAAAGAGAACTAAAAACACTGAATAGAATAGAATTAACAACAAAAAGGAATCAAAACAAGTCTAGATAATAAGTTCACCTGGAGAAGGTAATACCAAAGACACCGACGAAGACAAACTAAAGAGAACCAAATCCCTTCTCCAAAACCCATTTTGTGAAGTGGGTTTCGAATTTTCACAACAACACACTATCAACTTCTCTTGCAATCTGCAACTCTTCTGGCTCTTCACAGCAATGGCCTGGTTTCTGCTGCCCACCCACCACAATATAACTTTAGATTTTTTATTTAAAAAAAAAAAAACAATTACTTACATTACATACATACAAGCATATAACAGAGAGAAAGAGAGAGAGTGTAACCTGAAAAAATGGAGGTTCGAGAGTGACAGAGACGATGGAGAGAGAACAACCATTGTTGTGAAGCCAGTCTCATCCACTGCGATTTTTGTTTATCAGTCTTTTAGTTGTTTTATTATATTATAATTATTACAGGGATAAATAAATAAATAAATCATGGGGTTTAATGGAGTAGCCAGTAAAGTATTGCCACGTGTAAAATCGGGATTAGCCGACGCCGAGAGTAGAATAAGATAAAATGCGTTTCCAAACGGACCTAAAACTGCACGAGTTTCAAGTAAACGTCCTCTTTCTTGTTTTATTACTCTTAAAAGCACTCTATTATTAACTTTTTCTTTTTCTGGGATCATTTTTGCAGATCTCTTCGATCGTCGTCGTCTCTGCTTTTTTGGCTTCTTGAGATTAGTTAATTTCGGTAAATACATGAATCTTTTTCTCTCCATTTTAATTTAATATTTTTGGTTTCACTTATGCGATCTTTGTAATAGCGTTAAAGATTGTGATTTTGTGATGATCGTGATCGGTGGTTTTTGATTGAAATAAGGTTTGATTAGGGATTTCTTTTTTCACTTTTGGTCGGGTGTTGTTTCTATTGAGAATTGATTAAATGAATTGAATTAGTTGTTGGATTCTAGTTAATTTGGTTTGCTTTTATTTTAGAATTTTCTCTCTTTTTTTTTTTTTTCTTTTTTTTTCTTTTTTTTTAGATGATTTGTTTGATGACTTGATGTAGTTGAATAAATTGCTAAAACGTGAAATTGACAAAAGAAAAGAGTAACAATCAGTAACCAATAATGAAAAATTGACTTTCTATTTTGAAATCTTAATCAGGTTTTGTTCTTGCTTTTGAGGTTAAAAAGTTAAGTATATGACATAAATGGTTTAGTTTAAGCTTTAATTCGGTTTCTGCGAACAAGAACACCCGCTGCATTTTTCTTTCCTTTTTAGGTTGCCTGTTTTTATTGATGACATGGAGTGTTGCTTTGAACACTGATTTGCAGTTTCTTTAAGTTTTAATTTGGGAGAAATCATTGTATATGAAAGAACAGTCTCTTTGATGAATATTTATGAGATGGGCTCGATGTTTTCATTTGGGTGCCAAGTTGTTACTTTATATGAGTTAAATTTTGCGTCACCCCGTTTTGTGTTTTTTCTTTTGTATCGATGGTGATCCTCTTTTTTGTTAATTGAAGCAATGAAGCCAGGAGTTTCTTCCTTAAATCCGTATGCAGCGTCATATGTACCGCTCTCAAAAAGAGAGGCATACAGTAGAACTGAACATACCGCAAAAGATTCTAAGAGTGAACATGTCTGGTATGGACACCCTGTGAATGTAACACAGAACCAGTATCAAAGTAATGTTTCCCTAGATGCTGTTGGTCAGGGTGCTGAAAGATATTCCATTCATGAAGCATCATCGGTGAAGAAGCACCCTGTCCATGGTTCTTACGGTTCATCCTCAAGTAAGCAGACAGTGGATGAAGAATTCGACATGGATATGGAATATCTGCAAATGACATTTCCTGGTTTATCTTATCAGTCCCTCAATGATGTCTATTTGGCAAACAATGGAGACTTGGAAGCTACTATCGACATGCTAGCCCAACTTGAGGTAAAGTTTGTCATGTTTATAACTTTGAAGTGGTTAAATCTCCTGCACTAAATCGTTTCATGGAGCTGATTATCTATTCCTCCTGTTTCATTTGTTGGTTTGTTTGGGGGAGAGAACATTTGAGCTTGTTATCAGTTGCTTGACTACCTGTGACATCGCACAACATGGTATAAAGGGCACTGTCATATTACTATAATGGTCTAATATAATTGAATATTGCAGATGCTCCTGATTTATTTGTGAAACTACAGTAGTTCTGGTATTGTTATTTGTATTTGATTATTAAATTAGTGCAATAGGAGAGGAATTGAGCAGCTGATTTGTCTTGAGGCATTATTTTTTATGCAATGGAATCCATTTATTGATGCTTTATCTAAAAGAATAATATCTTCCAAAACCGTGAGCTATGTATGAGTATGACATCTAAAAGTAGTACATTATTTTTAAATTTTGATTGTTTTCTTTGTCATGATTCTATCGACAATGATATATATGATCTTGTCTATCTAATGAATCGGGAGTCCCTTTGATATTATAGTTGACAGACTAGTTAGATAAGTATCAATTGCATACGGAATGTTGGAATGTTTTTGTCATTTTGATTTCCAATTAGAGAATGTTCTGCCTCATAGGGAGTTAAATAAGGTCCATTCCAAAGGCATATAAAATTAGAGTTGCTGCATCTCAAATTACTATTCTTGTTTCTTTAATTGTGAATTTACTCTAGATTACGTAACTCTTTAATTTTCAGTGATTGAAAGGGTGGCTGTTTTTTCTTTCTCTGCAGTTTGACACCATGGAGTCTTCTGAAATTCTACCAGACACTTTGGACATTGGTGATGTCTCAGAATCTGGAGCTTCATCCGAGTGTGCATCCTTAAAACTGAAGAATGTAGTACCTGAAGTCAGCGCTTCTTCATCTGCTTCTGCAGAGCCAGGCATTGTCTCTTGATTGATTTCGTAAGAAGAGACAAGTTGCGAGTGTTTCATTTTGTTGGCCCCCTTTTTTGGGGTTCTTTTTTTTTTTTCACTTCTTACAAATGGTGGAGAAGAAGTATGTAATTAGGGGCGTTTCCTTGGAGGCGGGAGAGGGTATAATATCACATATATCATACGTATAATGTTTGATTATGCTTGTTGTATAGTTTTCGGAGGGTGCTTGTCGTCTCCTAAGCTTCTCTCGTCCCTCTTGCTAGGCTTTTAATGTTTTTTTTTTTTGTTAGAATGGGTGATGAAAAGCCCCTTGTGCAATTATACAACACACGAGTGATTGCAGTTCTGTTAAATTCAAAGTGTTTGATTTGCTTTACCATTCAAGATTGTGTTGTTGATGTTTGTATGTAATCTCTGAAATGTCGTTGCTCTTAAAAGAGTTTCTTTTGATCAAATTTATTCTGTAAATAAAAATCCTATAAACAAGTTTAATGGAAATTCTCTGATGTAGACTTCTCACCCAACAATGGAGATTTTGACTTCCAATCTTGTCAGGCAGCAACTGTGTTGCTGAAGTCTATTGAAGCTATGAAAAACAGAGAAATTGAAACGTGGTTAGTGATATTTACACTGCTCTGATGATCAATGTAATTTCGTCACAGCTATTATTACAAAGCAAATTAGAAGAAGAAGCGTCTTCATTCAACGAGGAAAATCTTGAATAATCATTATGTGATCTGAGGACCCATTAACATAATCCATCCAAAAAGAAATAAAAATTTATTGAATGTTTTGCCAAATTGACTACTTGATTAGTAAAATCTTATGTTTAATCGAAAAGTAAAAAGTGTGCTGATATGGCATTTTCAGTGGAAAGCCGGATATGAAAAAATAATAACAATAATAATTAATAAGACAAAAACAAAGGAGAAAACGCTTTTTGTTTTTTTTTTTATATTTTTTACATTTTAAGACCAAAAACCAAATGAACAGGTTTCCGTTATTCTCGGTCGTTAGAGACAAGTCTGCATCGGACGTGGTATTTTCAGACACCATAGATTCATTCACAGATTCTTTCTTTTCAATCAATCTGTGAAACCCAGATCAATAAAAGATCAACCCATCCCAATTTTGTCAACACCCAGAAAGAAGTTTTTTTTTTTTTTTTGGTTGGATAACCAGAAAGAATCATCATATAATCGATCTTTTTGGGTCACCCTTTTGAGGAGGTTCTTATGAAAACTGTAGTTTATGCGTAAAGATCTTGTTTTGATATTTTAGAAACATATAGAAAGGAAGAAAGAGATTGGAGGGTTTCTGTTTTGATGGTCAGATGTTTTTTCTTTAAATGCTTGTTGTTTTGATGATTGATAGATTTGGAGCAAAGTAGAAAATCTAGTTGGGTGGTTTTGTATAGGAGAAAAAGGAAAAAAAAAAAAAAATGGGTGTTGATTATTACAACATATTGAAGGTAAACAAGAATGCAACAGAGGAAGATCTCAAGAAATCTTATAGGAGATTGGCTATGAAATGGCATCCTGACAAGAACCCCAACAACAAAAAAGAAGCTGAAGCCAAATTCAAGCAGATCTCTGAGGCTTATGAGGCAAGCACTTTTTTGTTAGATTTGTTGTACATTTTCATTTTTGTTGAATTTGGATTGTGTTTTTCCTTCCTCTGTTATATCTGAATCATCTTGAAAATTTAAGAAAAATTAGATATATTTGGAGAAATTTATGATGTTGGTAATCTAGAAACAGCACAATCATGATCTGTTGAGATGTATTGGTGGTATATTCATGAGAAACTATAGACACATTTTGCATAATTATTAAAATCTCAACATTTGAACTTCGATTATTTTCTGTTACCTGCATCATTTAGGGAATGGAATGGAGCTTAAAAGCATCAGCTAGTGTTTTGCTTATTATGGAATTTCACAATGTTATTCCTCTAATGATAATGTGTGTGGTTATACACTTATAGTTCAATCCATGTTTTAAACAACTTGAGAGTGGCATTTTCATGGTGTATTGTTGTGATATTCTTTTGAATTCAGGTCTTGAGCGATCCGCAGAAGAGAATCACTTACGATCAGTATGGTGAGGAAGGGTTGAAAGACATGCCACCGCCTGGTAGTGGTGGTGGTGGTTTCCCATTTGGAAATGGTAGTAGTGGTAGTAATAACTCGAATGGGTTCAATCCTAGGAATGCAGAAGACATCTTTGCAGAATTCTTTGGTAGTAGTCCTTTCGGATTTGGGTCAAGTGGACCTGGAAGGTCCATGAGGTTCCAGTCAGATGGAGGAGGAGGTATGTTTGGAGGATTCGGTGCAAATGAAAATAATATGTTCCGAAGTTATAGTGAGGGCAATGCCTCGAGGAAGCCTCCACCGGTTGAAAGCAAACTACCATGCAGCCTCGAAGAGCTATATACTGGATCAACAAGGAAAATGAAGATCTCTAGAACTGTAATTGATGTCAATGGGTACGTATAATTATCTCGGCAACTATGCTTATTCTTCTTCGAATGTGTTCTTTTAAATATGTTTGGTAAATTAGGACTGAAACAATATCATATAGATTATCTAATTGATCTGAACTTAAAATTTGAGCCTTCAAGCATTGAGCAGTTTGATTTTCTTTGCTCTTTGTGATTTATATATGGCATTTGTTCTTGCTTCAATGAAGATAGCTTCATTACACAACCGGGCCATCTTACTATTGAAATCACAAATTGGCGATAATGTTATCTTGCATGCTATTAGAAAAAACAGCTTCTCAGTTCAATGATACCTTTGACTTGCTCAAGCAAGTGTATACCGAAATTGCTCCAGGAATTTTCTACCCAACGCCGTTGTCCCATTATATTACCCTTGTGAATGCTTACGATTTATTGTTCTATACATGAACGGGTAGCTATAAACATTGTGTTGCTTTATAGCGCTACATGTACTTAGATTATAGTGGCCAAAACTCTTAACTCATATTGCTGATTACTTTACATTCATAACTTTGCAGAAGGCAAGCACCAGAATCAGAGATACTAACTATTGATGTGAAGCCTGGGTGGAAGAAGGGAACAAAGATCACTTTTCCGGATAAAGGAAATGAGCAGCCAAATCAGCTTCCGGCAGACCTTGTGTTTGTGATTGACGAGAAGCCTCATGATTTTTACAAGAGAGATAGCAATGACCTTATCATGAATCACAAAGTGTCACTAGCCGAAGCACTAGGAGGAACCACCGTAAATCTCACCACGCTTGATGGCCGCAAACTGTCAATCCCAGTAACGGATATAATTAGTCCTGGATATGAGCTTGCTGTTGCCAGAGAGGGAATGCCAATAGCAAGGGAACCGGGTAATAGGGGTGATCTGAGAATCAAATTCGAGGTGAAGTTCCCTACAAGATTGACACCGGAACAACGAGCAGGACTCAAGCGTGCCTTGGGTGGTTGATGATCATAATCCGCATACCCGACACATCCATATTATTCGCCTCTAACTTTGAACCAAGCACGACCCATCAGAAAGCAAAAAAGCCGAGCTTGGTTCTATACACAGACTTGTTGTTACAAAGGAAGATGTGGTTGCATATCGAAAAATGAAATCGGTATGGCCAGAATCACTGTTCTGGTAACATTTTTGATGTTCTCATCATTCTATACATAAGCTATATCTAGCTGTTCCGGGCATAATTCTTTATTTTCTTCCGGTGCTTATTTATTGTAACTCATTTTTTATGCTTTTTTTTTCTTTTTTTTTTGCAATTTAGTTTTCTGGGTTGATTGGGGCACAGAGGGAGTAGAGGTTGTTGTTGATATATGTAATTTCATTTTACTCTGTTTTGTACCATCTTGTTTGATCCTTCTTCTGCTCCAAAGATCTGATCCACCCAGCGTAATTTTCTGTATCAAGACATGATTTTTTTTCTTTTTCTTTTTCTTTTTCTTTTTCAATAATGCAGGTTTTGTTTACAAATTATTATATAGTTGATACCACAAATGATAAAAGTCATAAAACCAAGCCAACTAATAACAAGACTTTAAAAAGATTTAGATGACAAGAGAATCATTAATAAAAAAATAAATTTAAAAAAAAGAGAGAGAGAGAGAGAGAGATTCAGATTACTACTTTTATCAGATGTCCTTTTGTTTTAAACAGAGAAAAATGGTCCCTCTTGTGATGCAGCGAAAATGCTTTTCTAGTCGGTCCAGATTGCACTGATGATAACGCTAGTTTGTTTCTCAGTTGACTACAAACTTTAGGGAAAAAAAAAAAAAAAAAAAAAAAAAACCTATATTTTTTCTAACGCTAGCGATTACAAACCAGAAGAAGCTCAAAAGGACTACTTTAATTTACAATACTTAAGAATTCAAAAGCCTCTACTTTTGGGGGCATCTTGTCGCCAGGCTACTACTCCTGGCTGCTGACCATAATACTGTGTCCCGTTCGGCTGTGCACCACCGGGTTGTGGAGCCGCCCAATGTGTCGCTTGACCTTGAGCCCATGTGTGAGAGGCATTTTGTTGACCATGACCTTGCATTACGGTAGGAGGGTATTGTTGATGAGATTGCATTAGTCCAATTTGTTGTTGTTGTTGATTAACCATGTACTGGCTATGGGGTGTCTGGAAACCATGAACAGGGTGTGGTGGGGGCTGGTTCTGTGGTGGAGCCTGTGGCTGCCATTCCGGTATATCGTCCTCATCGTCATTCCACGATGATGGCTGCTGCATAGCAGCAACCCCAACGCCTCTTTTCTCTGAAGAGGTAGGCCCTTGTGGTTGGGGTTGAGATTGTCCATATTTGAATATAAGTTCCCTTATCTGTTCCACAGGACGCGATGGGGTCTGGGGATGTGACTGAAGATGTGCCATTCTAGGGCCCCTAGGGATATTCTGGGTAGAACCACCAGTAAAATTAAACTCAGGAAGGTCATCATCATCCCGGCCAGGGCCAAAGCCGGGAGGAACATCATCATCATCTAAACCATCATCTACTACAGGTGTGGTGGGTTGTTTTGCAAAAACAGGAGGTCTGCCGTGAGACACGGCAGAAGATTTCGGAGTTCTATTCACATTCATGTTTGTAGTATCCTTATCATGGTATTGTCTCCTACTAGAAGTGAAGTGTTGTTTCTTAGAGCTGTGCTTATGATGTGAAGCTGAGTTGGGTGATATAGTTGATGTTAATTGAGCTTTTCGCCATACAACAACACCAATTAGACCATTATCAATAGCATTAAGTGCCTCAAGTTGGCCGATCGGGAGGATCTTGCCGAGCATATCGATGGTTCGTTTGTGAGGGGGGCAAAAATAAAGTTCAAAGCCAGGACCAGGCTCAGCAAAACCCACCCTCTCATCCGAAACATAAGATTCAGCAACCTGCATATGCACATCATAGATTCATAGTCACATATACTGAACACAACGCCCTAAAAGAGTCCCCCCCAAAAATAAAAAAAACTAGTTTCAACTTTCAAGTCTTGTTACCTCAGAGATACTCCCCAGTTCGCTTTTTGGTGAAGCTTCCTTGCCAACAAAGTGTACGATCTGCAAAAACACACAATTATATATATAAATAAACAATTGGCCATAATTAATAGCAAATGACAAAATAAGCTTCTCTAAACGATAATTACAGATATCATGTGCCTTGACTTTCTGGTTTCTATCCACACAAGTCAAAACACAAAATGTCTTTTCAACATATTTGTAAATAGCATCCGTTTACTTCAATTTCGGGCAATGTTTTATCATGGTTCATTGGTTCTCCTGTTAAGTTGAAAACGAATAAACGAATGTTTCTTAATTCAATTTGAGCTACAGAATTCCTGGGTAAAAGATATTGAGTGTAAGCTCTTCTTCGATAAAATGCTTTAACCAGATCTGTCTCTCCATCAATTTGTTAACAATTAAACATAAGAAAATGTTTGCCAATCCAAAGAGATGGTTTTTTCTTTTCTTTGTTTCCCAGCTTATTTAAACAACAAGAATCCTCCACCTAACAAATTACTAATAAGTTTTCTGCAAACCCAATATTTTATATAAGTTTTCATTAACCTAGCAAGTATGTTATGTAACATCATCGATGAGAAGATCCTACATGCATCGATAACAGAATGGAGTAAAATGGGACGGAGGGGATTTTTTCCCTTCTTCCTCCTCTTTCTTTCGCTTGTAAGGCGAGGAAACGAACAGGTCACTAATTTAATACAGTGCAAACAAATTTTATATACCATTACAGCCCGACTTCGTGACATTGGAAGCTCTTGGAGGAATTTCTCGAATGCATCAAGTCTGACTCTTCCCTTGATCTCCAGGAAGTTTACCCACTCCTTTGCAGATGTTTTTTCACCACTGAACAATTAAAGACCAGATCAATAACAACAATGCAACAACATACATTAAAAAGAAGATTAAGAGCATCTTCTTTTGCAAGAAAAACATTATCCGCCACATAAAATATAGTCGAATTAAAAGCATCATATCATAACAAAACTTAACACGTCTCATCCACACACTACTGCAGCCTCTAGTCAATATAGAAACAGATACCCTATTAACAATCTGGTCATCTCCTCCTCAAACTTCTACGTAAATCATACTCAAGCCATGTCAATTCATCTAGATCAATCTTTAATATGTTGGACTAATGTAGATTTTTTTTTTTTCTTTTTTCATTTTTTATAAGAGATCATGCAAAAAAAAAAAAAAAATGGCTGAAGGTACACAATTGCTTTGAAAGAGAAATGAAATGGCAGAAACAAATAACTGTAATATCAGAAACGAAACAATGCTCAGCAAATAGGGAAATAAGGCAGCCACTTCCTCATATCCCCTCAACCCATTATATTGATTTCCTAATATATCCACAAGACCACTAGACATAATTATACATGTGTTTGTGATGCTGAGAGTGGTGTGTGTGATGACAACAATAACATTGAATGCAGCCATTATAAAAATTTCAGGACAAAATTAATAACCACTAGAAAATAAATAAATTTGCAGGAGGGAACAAAGTATTTAAAATAAAAATTAAAGACAACATAATGCTCAAGTGTGCACACCTTTTATATATTCCAATGGCTGGAACTGTGGATGAAATATTCAGCTGAAGTTGGCCATCCCATACAAGTTCACCCATGGATGGAATTGCAGATGGTGCAGTTTCTGATTTCACAGGACTGTTACCAGTCTTAATATCAGCATCCTTCATATCAGCATCCGGTTTGGTATTTGTTACATCAACATTGTCAGGTTTTGATGATGTAGTATCAGGATCTGGAGCACTTTGAACAGGAGATTTTGATTCAGAAACAATTAAAGAGTCACCCTTGTCTGATGCGGGAGTCGATTTATCAGCATCCACTGGTAAATTTTCAAATGGTGGTTCGGTATCAAGGGACTCCATGAATTCATCGAGAGAGACAATTGGAGGAAGAAATTCAGCATCCTTCAATTCATCATTATCGACCATGAGCCCTTGCATCAAATCACTCCCATCGTGTGATGGAATGGTAATGGTACATGAATTTTCCTCGTCTTTAATATCAGTCTTGTCATCTGATGCGGTTTTTGATTCATCTTTCTTACCATCAACATTCAATGGGGGAGGAGCATCTTTCTCGTTGACCTTAGACGAAGAAGAACGAATAAGTGAGCTTCCTCCAACAGATACATCTGCAGAAGCAGTATCAACTTGCTCAACTTCAACTTGGAACTCACCCTTATGTGTTTTCTTCACCAATCGCCTCATGTCACCATCTGAATCAGGCAAAACAACCATCTGAGCAAATTCTTCTGCCTTGGCCATGCGCCACTCAGAAAGCTCTTTAGAAGCAAGTTCCTCTGCAGTCATAGCACACAAACGTTCCGGTGAAATTTCTCCGGACATAACTCTTTCTCTGAGTTCAGGGTTGCTACGATCCTTTAAATTGAATAAAAGAGATCTTCCCTTCTCTTTATACTTCTTATTCACACCTCCAAATAATTTAAAGAGTTCAGCTTCAATTTTAAAAGCCAAAATTTCAGGAGATTCTGATGGCTGTTCTCGTCCATCTCCAACACTTTCGACTTTTAGGTTTCCCAACTCTTGTCCAACTGCAGTTGGAATTTCCTTTTTTTGTTCAACAGCTATTACAGGTTCCAAAACCCAAGAGAGGCCATTTCCCTGCAAAAGTTCATCTCTGGCAAAAAAGTTATCACTAAATGAAACATCCTCTTCAGGCAAAAGATTAGTATAACGAAAAGATTCCCCATCACAATTAGAAGTCTGAATATTATCAGTGGTGTTTCCATTAGCAAAATTCTCTTGAGATGCACTTTGGCCCTGTAGGCACATTGGAGCAGAAGAATTATCTTGGGAAGGTTCCTTGGACTCTCTAGACAGGGGCTCAAGAGCATGTGAAGCAGTGGATGCAGATCCAGCAGGTTGAGAGTTTTCCTGTATCTTTCCCGGACTACTTTCAGGCTCATTTTGGGAATTCTTTTCTGCATTTGACGGACTATCTTGCTCCTGAGAAACCAAGGCCAGTGCAGCTGCTAATGATTCCCTCATCTTGGACCTAACAGACTGAAATGACTCGGTTTGACCCTTTGGAGATGATTGCATATGTGCATTTTGAATTTTTGAAGCAGATTGCTTCAATGGCCCGGATTTACTAGGAACAGATTCCTTTTTCACCACTTTCTTACTATTTGGTGACAGCAAATGCTGTGATCCAGGAGAACTGGACATGAATTGCATCTGTAAAGCTCTATCTGAGGCAGACGTTTGCTGCAACCATGGCCTATTTTCTGCTTGTGCGACACGTTTGTTTGATAGTGATGACTTCTGAGGCACCACATAGTTGGACATGGGATCCATCATTGTCTTTCGCTTATTCAATGATGATAATTGCTGCAAAGCCACATTATTTGGCATTGTTCCGAGCTCTCCTAGTTGCTTGTTTGGTAGAAAATACTGCTGCGACACCACATTATATGGATGGGGCTCGATCTGTCTAGTCTGCTGGTTTGTAATTGGTATCATCTGCGAACCAAAATTGTTGGACATTGGGTGCAACATCCCCATTTGCATGTTCGAAACTGACATTTGCTGAGATACAGAACCAGTATATCCTGACCCCACTGGTCCAACTTGCATATTTGACATAGACATCTGCTGTAGTGAACCAGTGGTCCCTGATCCCATCAATCCCATTTGTATGGATGAGTCCAAACTGTTTGTAATGGGTTCCAACTGACCCATTTGGTTGCTTGGCATGGATAACTGCTGTGATGCTAGATCGTTGGACATGCTAGACCAGCAGCATAAAGCATATGCCAAAATCTACAGCATTAACATATAAACAAATATGTACTCAGCTTAGCACAGTTCAAACATAAAGCAATCACTGGAACAAAAACACATAAATATGACTGTAAAATTATTATTACTCAAAATAGAATCCTCTACTTTCAGCTACCGCAAACACCAAAAAATCCCATCGGAAAAAAATTTAGCTCTAACAATAACAGCTATGCAATGCGAGGACCAAAATTCAGAAATATCAGCGGCATGCACTTGGTTAGTCCTACACTCCTGAGAAGAGTTATTTTAATAAACACATCATCAAAACCAACATAGCAAGGACTAAGAGTATAAACAAAATAAAGAGTATGTACTTTTGCCATCCAGATCTGAAAATAAAATAAAACATGAATTTTAAAAGCTCCTTTTGGCTTCTCCTACAAATTTATCCCAAATACACGACAATCTACGCTGACGATTACTGTTAACTTTACAAATCCTGAAACCATTCACAATAAATAAATGGAACTCTTAGAGTGATAGAGCACCATATCGACCATTCAAGTATAAACAACAACACAGATCACAAAATAAAATGAAGCAGACCATTACACGAGTAATTTCAGATCAAAATATACAGAATAAATAACTAAATATCAATCAGATATCCAAAAAATTATTGATCGATCACTTCTACTCAGTTTATAATACATAGATACACATAATTGTTCATCTTACAATTAAGAACAATCTAATCCGAAATAGACAAAACAAAAATAAAATCATTCAGCTGTACAAATCTCGTCAAACCGCTAAAAGATGGGGGAAAAAAAAAAACCTTTATCAGAGAACTAATACAGCTAGAAATAGTATTAGCAGCGAGAGAGTAAAAACAAAATCAAAGAGCACAGATTCAAATCTAAAAAAAAAATAAACAAAATTGACTCCTAAACAACTTGTCAAAGTGGTGACAGGTACCTTACCTGAGATTCGCCGAAGAGGTTTCAGCGACGGAGTCGAAGAACTAATCCGATCAGAGGGATAGAGAGAGAGACGGCTATGACTTGGCTAGAGCTTTGATTCGCTGAAAATAAAAACCCTAGATTTTTTTCTTTTTTTTCTTTTTTATATATCTGATCTAAAAGATACTGAAATTACTTGTATGTACTCGTGTCATGTCAAGCTACAACTGCGGTTTTTCTAGAAGCTAAGAGGTTTTAAATGGGTCGAGCTGGGCCATAATTTTAAGGTTCAATCGGGTTTGAATGTCGGGTACAGATCGGGCTTTAACTTATTAAAAGGCCTAGTTCTTCCTCAAATCCGAGCTTCGGGACTCACGGGTCTTGAAAGTCAAACCCGGCCCACTCAACTGACATCCAGGCCCATTTGATACCTCTATAATATGCTACTTCGGTTAACACGCGTGTGGGGGTTTTAAACACGTGCGTTGTGGAATCAACCACATTTATGCGAATTTGTGATTGATCAGTTTTAAACCGTTGGATTCTCTATGGCTTTCTAATTTTTTATTTATTTTTGGAGTGCTTCTAAATTTGTTTTTAAATACATACAAATGTTTAAAAATCAGATAAGTTATTTATTTTATTTTTTTTTAAAAGAATAATTCATTAAAGAAAAGACACTACATCAACGGCAAATGCAAAAATCAGATAAGTTTAAGATCCAATTATATAAAGAAAATAAATGAAAATTTGAAAGAAAAAAAAAACATACAAATCTGGTACAACACAATTTTAAAATTAAACAAGTTGTGATCAATGGTTTATATGTCGTTTATTTAGTCCGATAATATCTTAGGTTCAAGTCGTTGTCGCCACGTACGTAGATATATAAAATATAACACATTTTTTAAAGGGGTATATCAATTTATGACAATCAAATCAAATTATTGCCTTGACAACTTGTAATAAAAAAAATTCAATGATGGGATGGATGTCTTTATGTCATAATGCTTAGATGGTAGACCAATCTAGTAAAGTATTGTCTAACCTTTTTTAAGAAGAAAAGACCATGAATCACTAGTAGATAATATGTCTAACCTTTACATTAACAATATATTATCGTATCACTTCTCAATGTAGTTTGACGGTAAATGAAACTCATTTAGTTTATCAACATCCTATGTTTGTAAAATTTTTAAGAAACAAATAAGAAAGACAAGATTTGTCACCAAAAAGTCGGAAATGTTCAATATCTTTAATTCTTTATATTTCTATAATGTAAATACACAAGTGTTTTATTATTTCTGATTTTGAAAGCCATCAACCATACTACTATACTACACTAATATACTAGCATCTGATATCGCTTGTATACAATCTGTATTATAGAAGTGTTTGATCGAAGACCAATTGCGTTGCATCTATCGAGATTCGAGCTAAGAAAAATGAAATGGGTGAGCTCCGACGGACTATAATCCAATCCAATCCAATCCAATCCAACGAGACAAGATGTGATTCTCAAGCTATTAAGTTGCAGAACATAGATACACATTCGAGGAAGGTTGATATGTATGTATGTATATATATATATTATTACATTAGAACACTGCTGCGTTTGCTGAGCCATTTGCTGCCCTCCTTTCACCTCTTTGCTGGCTGTCATTTGTCCCGGAATTTGAACCCAAAATGTTTGCAGTTGTAGCCGAAATTGAACCCAGAACAGTTTCGCCAACCTCATTCTTGCACAGAGGGCACGAGGCATTAATCTTCAGCCACTTATCGACACAATCCTTGTGGAAAAAATGAGAACATGGCAACTCCCTCAGCTCGTCGTTGTTTGCATATCTGGCCAAACAAATGCAACAAACCTGTACACAATTAAAACGACAACACCATTAATAATTTTAGTAACTTTAAATTGGAAGTCATTTTAGACAAGGCAATACACGAATTTTTTTCACAAGCCTGGAGAAACTAGACAGTAAATTCTAATAATCTTCTCAATTCTTACAACTAACATGAGTCGAAATGGATGGTGAACTGTGAACCGCAATGCCAAACGATTTTGCCAATATGGGTTCGACCAGGTTACTAACAACTTAAAAGATGACGAGAAAAAAATGGGAATTTTGAGTGTCTGACATGCAATCTAATGAATAATAGTCGATTCAAAAATTGATATGATTCCTTAGAATTAGAATTAACCAATTGCAACCTTATTATAGGTGGAATCCAAGGACAAGAGAAATAAGAAAACCACAAGGCATAAGCCCTCCTGACAGTGACGTGTAATGTTTGCAAAGAAAACATAACAATGAGGTTAACAATCAGGGATCTGAACCCAAGAATAAAATCACCAAACACTTACCGCATCTTCTCCAGAGATCGCATGCTCCTTGTCTGTCCCTGCAGCCACAACCCCACCATCACCAGCACCCGAGTTGTTATCTCTATCATTACCACTTCTAGTTTTCTTCAACTTAAACTTGTATGTCGGTAAAGCGTTTATTGATTCTGGTGTGGCTCCTCTAGTTTGTGTAAGATCCTCTCTTAACCCAAGAACGGAAATAATACAAGGAAGGCAGCAACAGATTGTTGCACACAGAATGAAGGGCATGGCATATCCAATACAGCTAATGACGAGGAACACTATACACAACCTACAAAGCAGAAAAGACGCAGAACAGGATGAGCTCTAACAAGAGGGCAGAAATGAGAAGACGTAAATGTGATACAAGCCACCATGACCAGGCAATACCTGTACAAGTTAGGAGCATCCGAGGCTGATGAATGACCTCCAAATATCCACACATTGCCAACCACGAACCAAACAGCAAAGAAGCAATCCAATGCCATTTTGAAGTATTCCACCAGTACCTTAATTCTGTGGAGAGAAATAGCACAGTTAGATAGAAAACATAACACAAAAAATTGGGGCATAAGAAGCAGAACTGAGAACTAAACCACTAAGACATCCTATTGTAACAGGAAATAAGGGCTAATTTGGTTCTACGACAAAAGGGGACTTGTTAAACATCTTGAGGAATGATCTCTTTCTTCTGAAATCACAAGATGGCACCAGGTGCATTTGACCAATTTAATTTGATCAAGCCAGCAGTAAGTGGAGGAGGTTAAGGCAATAAAAATATGCCTTGTTTGGTACCAAAACAAAGCATACACGAGGAATCGATCAAAAGTGATATAAGATATTGCAAAACTAAAGCACGTAAAAATCCAAAATAGTACAGACATGATGAAAATCTTCAACTTCAGATGGCTACATCCACTACACTACCATTTATGTTTTTCCAAGAATTAACTTTGCATTCAAATCCACAATCTAACAGAAACTAACGTTTACTACTTCCAACCACAAGGAGCTTGAGAAATTACATAAGAGATGCCAACTTTAATAAACAGAACAAATGGTTTGAAATGGAATTAGCTATCTCAAGTTTTCAACAAACACAATAAGTACTCTAAAGATTCATACCTTGCACTTAGTACTGCAGCATTTTGCGCACTTCTTAGTGATGCAGCAGCAGCCCGTTGATCTTCCCCTGCTGGAGTCGCAGGGACAGGAATAGAAAAGGGTCCACTGGGAACATTAACACGAGCTGAACCACTACGAGACTGCACTGCATCTGGCTCTGAAGCCTGATTACGATGATGATAACGCCAATATAGAAGGGGAAGGGTTGCAACACAACCACTTGCATAACCCACAATCCATTCCAACAAAGGTGCACGTGGATGCTCATGTCTCGACACCGACAAAACAATAACAGACGCGACAATCTGGCTCACTGTGAGAGCTAGTTCAATAGAAATCCATAAACCAGAATTTAAAGGACTTCTACGACGGCTTCGAGTGTCCCCTCTCCTAACATACGACGAGACATTTCTGGAATTTGATCCGCTACTAGACATTGATGGTTGCAACACAGGAGCTCTTGCACTACTCGAAGATGGTTGAGAAGTAGAATTCCTCGCACTACTCGAAGACCTGTCTTCATGATGCAAACTATCCAAGCTATAAGGAGTTCTATCGTGAGGCAAACTAGACAATGAAGCATCAGAAATCGGTATATTGATAACGTGCTCGCTACCACTATTAAGGTTCTCGGGGCGCTCCATTAACAACGGGGAGGTGTCAGTTTCACTTTCACTGTCTAGTCCCGCCAAGGGAACATCCATCTAAGTCCACCAACGCAATTGCAAATAGCGAAAGCATAGAATCACAAAACAACAACAACACCACCAATCACCCAATTATATGCCCCCCAAACCTTCTCTCAACGGTTTTTTGGAAAAACAAATGTGAATTTCTCCAAGAATCCCTCAACTTGTATTCACTAACTTCAATCACTGTTAAAACAAAATATACAAACCACAATTTAATCATAAATTAAAATTCATATTCCCACAACAAACAAAAAAACAAAACATTTTTGTTTTTTGCTTCGTTTTTTTATCTGAGGATAATTGCATCATTAAACCTATAAGAAAATACATGAGTTTACAATTATCTTGAAACAACAAACTATAATCAATCCATTAATTAAAAACATTTTAAACACAACAATTTCAAATAAGGAACATATCAACAAT